>JAXQQM020060948.1:0-487021 GCA_034641835.2 Pinus albicaulis
CTGCTATCAATTTTTTGAATTGCTTCTTCCAAATCACCCCATTTCTTGTTCATGTTATATGTGAACTTAGTTTCATTGTTCTTTATTGTGTTCTTATGCAACATGTATGCACTCTTCCATGTAGAGGAGTCTTGCTTTAGTGCATTTTCATTGTTTTCGAATGGAACATATAGAAAAAATTGTTCTCTGTAATAGTTTTCATAGTCAATGTGTTTTTTGTATTTAATGAATCGAATTACTTTTTTTTTTTTTTTTTTCATATTGGTCTGCCATCTTTCCTATACTTTGATACAAATTCGGCTAAACATATATGCTTAATAGGATTAGGCCTATTGATATAGTAATCGATTATAGAACTGCACATAACATCTTTAGAGTTGTCAGGAATTTGTTTAAGAAGAGTAGTTGGTTTAAGTATAATTGTGCGTTCGTCTATTGGTGTTGTGTTTATAAGTTTCATTCTCTTGAACTATGATTCAATGGTAGTGATAGAGCTATGTGGAATGCTTGCTGATCTGAAATTTGTTGAAGGTTAAGCAAAGCATTGCCTAGAGACCGTATCATTTGAATAGCATCAATGTTGCTCTTTTCATGTTATTTTCGTATCCTTTTGAATGCATTTGTCATAGACCTGTCAACTTTGGTCATATATGAAGTGCAATATGAAGCTACAACATATGCATTTAGAACATATTGAGCATCTTTATTTGCATTCCATAGGTGTGGCATATTGTATACAAAGCTATTATTCCATATTTCTGATGGTTTTCGTTGCAAGAATACCATTGGTTGTGTTAACGTACTTTGTATTAATTCGATGTAATCAGTTTCTGTTAACTGGAATTCATCTAAGAAATCTTCATGACTAGTTGATTTGTCATAGTGTTTTTTCTCTAAGGTGCTTTGCAAGGACAATTTTTTTTCATTTATTGAGCCATGTACCGAAGTAATTGGTTCAAGAATCCTTTTTCTTTTCATTGGTAGCATTGGAAATTTGTATCTACACTGTGATGCTTTTCTTTTTTTACAGCTTTTGGTATGATGATTTTCATGTATCTTTGCGAGTTCTGGATCAAGGTGATTTGTGATACAAGTTATATAGTTATCCAAGAATATTTAAATTTCTAAGTTAGTATTAATTCCATATACTGGAGCATTTTCTATCCATATAAGAGCATGTTCATGTGCACTACCTCTATTTTGGAACTCAGTTACAAAGTAGTAATCTAATATTTTGCCAAAAAATGTGCTATCTTGATAGATCAATTGCTTCAATGCATTTGTCTTATGTCTATAGTAACGTGTACATGTTATTGGGTCCTTTCTAACAAGATAATCAATGTTGCATTCCTCAATTGTTTCAATGTGTTTCTCTTTATTTCTATTGCTATGTAATTTAGTAAGAGTTTGTACTAGTGGTGTCCAAAGATGCTCTGCACTTGTAAATGTAACAAAGAAAGTTGGAGGACCTAATTTTCATATCATTACAAATATATGTTTCTGCATTTGTTGATGGTAATCAGGAGAAATTCTTATGTGTTTGAAATCTATGTATCCAATGTGACTTTTTAGTAACTTTTCTAAGTTGGGTTTGTACTTAACATCTTTTGCTAACAACTTTCTTCCTTGTAATTTTCCTTTTCTTACTTGTACTGAGATGCATGACATGACCTTTTCAATGAGTATTCACATTGTCTTGAAGAAAAAATTTGTGATGTGATAGGAAAAGTCACCACTGCAATGCATTAGTTCCCATTTTACTATTTCTTGGTAACGAAATCTTTATAGTATATCATCGTCACGTGGATTTCCAAAGAATAGTGTTGAGAAACTCATTTCTTCTGCATGTTTGTCTTTGAATATCCCAAGTGGTCGTTGTCCCCCAGCTGGTGCTATTTCAATAATCTTGTCTTGTAAATCATGAATTCGTTGTGAAGCTATGAATCCATGTACCAAGGTTTCAGTTGGCCTTTCACTTTCTGAAATGCTATCAGTTTCACTTTTTCTATCAATATTGTCATCATCAGATTTATTACCTTTATTGTCCAATTCAAGTATATGATTCCAATTGCTATTAATGGAAATGTTTTCAGTTTTATACAAATTTTGAGAACATAGTTCTTTAAGTGCTCTCATGACAATATGTACACGCACTTTTCCTGTTTGATATGCATTCTTGTATTCTAGTCATTGTTTTAATGCAATAGAAATTGTGATTGTATTTTTTATGGATTGTGGCAATGCTTTTTGGACAATGTCCATCTGGAAGGTACATTTATTATTGAACCAGTTAAGCCCATTTGTGATCGCTTCTTCCCACATTGTCTTATTTGTGCAAAGGGAATTCTCAATGCAACAAGTCTTTCCTCAAGCTCTAAAGTCTTGTTACAGTTTTCTATGGCTTGTTACGTCTTATTTCTTCAGGTGTTGCAAAGCGAGGAAACTTTTCATTTGCAAGTGCTGTTTCGCAAGATCTACAAATGATATTTAAATGCAATGTCTTCTGTTTTTTAGATATGTTTATGTACATTTTTTCTAATTCAAGTCCAACGCTTGAGATGTTCTTTTGAAATTGTAATGTCTTACATATTGGACATTTGGTTTTTGGTGTGTCTTCAATTTTTCGTTTGTAAATTTCTATGGGAGTACTTTTTCATGATGAACAATTTTTATCTGCTATTTTATTTCTATTTTGTCCAATTTTATTTGGGTCATTTGTACGTATCATTTGTTTCAATTTGCGCAAGTTTATTCTATTGTTTGTGTTTTCGTGCATTTGTACTATTCTATATTGCAGATTGCACTGATTTGTATTTTGATTTGATAGTAATGGTTCATAATGAATGTGTGATGTACTTGTTTCAAATGATAATATGTTGTATGTTTGGTTGAAATTTGTTTTTGATTGGTAGTAATTCACAATGGTTTTACTGGTAAATGACCATATTTGTATGTTTACATTGAATATGATCGATGTCCATTGGAAGAAAAATGATGTTCCCTCAACTCCTCCTTTTTCATATGGCATTTCCATATTAATTAGGTATTGTTGCGAGCTTGCAACCATTGTTTGACTTTGTATAGTTTCATTTGTTAAGTGTTTTTCTATACAATTTAATGCATCGTTGCTCCTAGCCATTAGTGCATTGCAAAAAGATTGGAAAATGTAGAGTCTGAAAGATTGTTCATCAAATTTAGGTGCTATTAAATGACAAATTGCACTAAAAATGCTATTAGCACACTTCGACATAGTTGTTTTTTCTATATGCAATCCATGAATTTTCATTTCATGAAAAACAGATTCATAATGGTTTTCAAGATATTTGCAAAGAGGTGACAAGGAATAATTTGGTACAAAGTTGCATCGACATAATCTTTTGTATAATAGGGGTTCAAAATTTCCAATAATGGGATCTGTATCATGAAACAAAATGTTTAGTGGAACTGTATCTAGATCGTGGTTGAAGAACAAATACCTTGTTTTCATTGTTAGCAACCAGACTCCAATTGGTATGTTCAACCAATTTGATAGCCATCATATGAAAAATGTGTCTCCCCATAGGCCTCTTTTAGATTGGAAATTGCTATTAGATGCAGAAAAACAAATTCTACGAAGGTATGTGCCAGCATCGTGAATTCCATGAAGTTGATATAACATGATAGGATCTAGTTCATATTGGTATGATTCTTTTGCCTCTGTGTCATTTTGTTGTAGACAATTGAGAAAATGGTCTATTATTCCATTGTGCAGTTCAACAGATGAGTAACGAAAGTGTAGAAGCACTTCAAATGCATTGAAAAAACAATCTCCAGGAGTATATGCAAATTGCTGTAGTCTAAAGAGACTATGGTTCATTAAAATGATATCAATATTAGTATCTATGCATTGTTGTTTTGCTGGATGGTAGTTTTCAATGTCTATGATTTCAACCATTTTTTTCTATGTATTTATTCTTTAGATTCGTATGGTGATTTGTTTACTAAGTACTATGTATCTTAGATTTTTTTTTCCTCAAAGATGAGAAGAGCTTCTATAATATTTTTTTATTTATTGAATATATCTCTACGATAATGTTTACTAGCACAAAATACTAATTTTACTATTGTATTGTATCTTTGATTTCAAAACAGTAAAATAAGAGAAGCAAAGTTGCAAGTAACTAGTTTCTATTTTGCATCTCTCTGTATTTAAAAAGTATCACTGCAAAACAAAGAAGATGCAATGTTGATTATTGTCTCTGAAAACATGAATCTCACATACAAGCTATGTATTCTAGAAATAATTCACTTTTGTATACAATAGAAAGCATGAAATACAGATTGTATGTGTCTTGATTAGTAAAGCTAATTTTTCTAGTTGTAAACAACATAGTTGTAATTACGAATATGTATGTACAGTTAGATATGCACTATAGCATAATAGCATCTTGAAGGCAACAATATGCTTCATACAAATATTTGAACATGAGAATTGACTTAGTTATTACAAAGCATTCATCCCTTATGCAAGTCCCAACTTTATTGCACCAAAGCATGTACTTGCAAGTCAATGTAGCAAATATTGGACAAGATATCTCAACATAATATGGACTAATTCTATCATTATATTTTGAAAATTTGGTGGTTACACCACTTTTTGTGATAAGACAAAATATTCATTTCAATGACGAATAAATGTATTCTATGATGATTGCTAACAACCAGTCATTGTTCTATGGACATTAACAATGGTGGTGTATACAAAAACAACATTGGGATCATCTGAAGTCGTATCTATACGACCTAGTACCACATATAGATTTAAAGTATTGACTATTTTTTTTTCCTTTGCTTTCCTTCGTGTTGATCTTTGACAACTGCTTATTATTTTTTGCATATTAAAAAATGTATTGCATACAAAAACAACATTTGCACCAATTGAAGCTGTCGCTAAACCACTTCTTACAAGGTCTACATGCAAAGTATCCAACACTTGTTTTCTCCATTTCTTTTTTTCTACAATCTATTTTGATATTAGCGGTGTCTTCTTCTCCTATTAGTTGTTGTAGTTGTTTGTGTCCCGTGTTTTGATAGTTTGGCAAATCAAAAGACAAGGCAACATCAGAACCAATCTTTAGAGTCCCAGGATCTAGTCCTCTTGTTCTCAGAGAGGGATCTCTCGAATGTTTGTTTGAAAAGGTTAATCTTGTGTGCTTAGAATATGGATTTTAGACTAGTTATTAAGTGCAGGTGTTTGTTTGTTTGTTTGGTTGGATTGATATAATAGAACATGAAAGGCCTAGGAAAGATATATAGAATGAAGGAACATCTAGTTCATTGGGCAATGGAGTCAAAAAGAGGTCATAACATACTCATCAATGGATATGGGATATCAGAGGGCAAATCTAACTTGGCCATAGGATCCTTTGGTTTTGGAATGAGATGGACATCAATGATTTGGAAAGAGCAGTTTAATTCTCAACGAAGGGAACTTGAAAACATAACTTGAACAATAAAGAAATATTTGATAGATAGGGCTAACCATAAATTCTACAAACATTCTTTAAGCAAATAATGACTTCAAGACAACTTTCAAAATGAAATCTAAGATTCGGGGAACACCCTATTTCCTCAAAGATTTTATTTCAAATGACTTAGAAAACATAAAAGATTCATTGATAATTGCAGTCATAGAAGAGAGAACACCTAATACATCTATGATTACAACTATAAAAGACCTTCAAAACAACTGTTTAAGCAATGACAAAGGGCAAGATTGAAACAAACCTCTTTGACTAACTTAAAACAATGGTTCTTCAAAGGGAGACTTCAATAAGAGCTTTCAAGTGATAGCAGACAAGCAGGGAGAACCATAAATCATGCTGAAATCAACTATTTGAGCTCTTATAGAAATAAACAAGCATGAGGACTAAAGAGAGAGATTGAAGACTCTAAAATACCTCAGCAGAAGAAAACATAAAACAGTGAAGGATGAACAGGTCTAAGGTGCTTCCAGGAGTCATTTCTTAGCCTAAAACTTTCAACCTACTGTAGTGAGAAATTATGAAACAGAATGGAAACAGGAGAAAAAATTAAACAGTTCAGAATACTTCACCAACAGCCAAGCTCATGGATCCAATGATAGAGCCTTCTCAGTAACAAGCATGCAACAACATCATCAGGGCTTCCAAGACTTCAATATCATCTTCAACTTCAACAGACTATGTATTATTTCAGAGAGTTTAAGTATTACAACTAGTGATTAACCAACAATCCAACCGACAGTTTCTCATCTTCTACAGAAGTATTTATAGAAGAATGAGGAGGTGAGACCTGATAAAAGATATCCCAAGACAATTAATACAGATTAATGAATTCTCAGCCTTTGAGGGGCTCGATGGAGAAGTTTACGAACATTTTGTCTATATTAACTGTTTTACATTTATGAATTTAAGCTCGGTGGGAGCTTTTATTGACTTTAAGGCTCTGTGTCATGTTTGGAGTAACTCTGCAGACATTTTTAGCATTTAAGTTCCTTGCAGAAGTAACTCTCTGGCTGCACTGAGGCTAATATATTCTTTTGATCAATAACTTCGGCCTCTGTTTTGAATGCTTTGAGGCACAGGTGGCACTTATGGTAGCTGAGGACAAAACCTCATTGTCACAATCCTATCTAGCTTCAGCCTTATTGGTCTGCCCATCAGCTTTAAAAGGCAAATCCACATCTGTTTCAATAGTCTCCCCTATGTTAGGAAGTGGCGCTTTAAGACATTTCACCCTTGGCAATCACCAAAAAGCCAAAAAGCCTCCATCTGCAACAGGCCTACCATGACTGACCTCTTACTTTGCAAATGAAATTGACAAACAGCCCTAAGTTGCGCCACTCACACCCCCTAGATCTCAGCACTGCATAAAACCCAATCTCAAGCTGACTATTAAGTTTTTCACAGTGTTCTATGGTTCTACAAAGGCAGGAAATATATTTCATCTCATGGAGTAAATGTTTGAGTTTACAGTTAGAGGAACAGCTGCTTCTAAATGTAACTTGAGCCTTTAGATATGTCTGCAAAATAGAAAGCTACTCATCTGGACTTCACAGCTCTTTCCAGCATGAAAATCACAGGAAAAAGGTCACCACTGTCTCAGCAAACTGGTAAATTTTCAAGGCCCAGAACCTCCTTCATTTACAAGCAGAGGGTTAGGGCGCCTCCTTCATCCATAAGCAGAGGGCGCGGGCCAGTATTGACTCGGAAGATTGCAAGGGTCCAGGTTTGCTTTGTATTGAACAGTGAACAATATCTCCAGGTTTTATGAATTTGAGTAATGGTCATAACAGGAACAGAGTTTGGAATATGCTAGGAAAAAGAGTCTGGTCTGATAAAGGAGGTCATCTGAAGCTTTCAAATCATGAGAATTGTTGAATGAAGAAAGGCATGTCATTGGTGAAAATTCCAAATCATAAGTACCCTGCTTATCCACAAGATCAAATAGAATAGATGTTGTTAACCAATGCCATTACACAGGCAGAAGGAAAGTTCTTGTTTTCTCAAAAGACACTGACCTCCATAATTACAGAGATTATCCTTCAAATGGTTTGTCATGAGATGACCAAAACACATGATGATATTCCAGTCACCTTTAGAGTAGTGCAGATAAACAGTGTCACTGTGGCTAGGGTTTCTTCTGAAATACAGTGATGTTTGCAAAAAGAGATGCTAAATTTGATGTTTTTCAAGAGGTTCACTTACCATCACATTCAGAGAAAGGTTGTGTCAAACATAGTGGTCAAAAAGCCTTCGGACACCTTACCTGATGAAGAGCCTCCTCCATGCATGAGTAGATGGCCAAAGCCATTGCAAGTTGCTGAAGCTGATTGATTTGAAATACAATGGAAGGATACAAAGAAATTGAATAAAGGTCATTGCACAGGTAAATGATAGGGCTTATGATGCAAAGGTATTGGCGCTCCTATTCAAAAAAGCTGTCTGTCAGACTGTACCTGAAATGGAAGGGAGACAACATTGAACATAGGCATGCATTGATACTACAAGGAGTAGTTGCTTTAAAAAGGGTTAAAAGGTACCCCATTGTCACCTGCCATTAAGTTTAAAGGATCTCTTTTTGAGTAAAGCAGAGGAGTATAGTGTGAAAGCATGCAACTACAAGAAGGCACTTACAGTCCAGGGAGAAAACTTATAAATCACCTGAAAGCAGCGATTATCAAATACATTGGAAGAACACAGGCCATCTCCTGTTAAATGACAAAACAGTCGCCAAGGTTTGTCAAAGAGCTTTTTAAATACATTCTGATTGATTTTCCCTAGATTGTCACTAGGAAGGTAAAACAGTGGACAAAGTTGACCTTTGCAAATGGTTCTATTTCAAAAAATCAAATACCCTGGTCAAAGTCAAACAATCCTAGGTTTCAAAGAACCTTGCTGTTCCTGCTACACCATTCTATCCTTTCAGACATACCTCACAAACAGTGGGAGGTTATTCAAGTTTGGCCCCCAAAAAGGACTTGGTAAATGGGTGTACAATATCATAAATAGACAAAGAAGTGGTGGAGTTTGTTGAATTGTTTGTCAAAAGTTAAAGTTCGGGTCAGAGTCGAGGTTCGGGTCCACATATTTAAATGACAAAACCACTGTTTTAAAACAAAACAGAGTCGAAAACCAACATTCATTTTCCAAAGCTTAGGACCGTTAAGACTTGTTTTAAATTGATGTAAAAGAGTAAGGTTGAGTGCGACATTTTCAATTTCAAAACTGAAAAACCGGATCTCGTGCCTCCCTAGCACCAGAGCAGCATTTTTCGGGTCAAGTTGCAACGTCGAGCACCGGTTAAGGCTGCGCGACGTGCCTGGGTTTTGGCGCGACGTGCCTGGCACGATTTTTACACTGTCTCCTTTGTCGGCGCGACGTGCCTGTACAGTGGCGCGACGTGCCTGTACAGGCCGCCCGACCGCCCGACTAGTCGACCCGACAGGCCACCCACGGTGTTTTGTGCGCGACGGGCTGACTACAAAGAATGCCGCGCAACTGTCCAAAGTGTCCAGCGTTTCTTTCAGCTCTTCAAACAGGTGTTCATCAAAATTAGAGGTATTTTTACACATTCCCCATTGATTTCAAGGTTTTGATGGATGACAAGAAGTTTTAAAAACCCCAGACTTTGTCATTTTAGTTAAAGGCAAAAGCAGTCTTTTCTACACAGTGAGATGAGGTAATTGCAATATGATAATACGGGGTTTTATGGTTGAGAACCAGTTTGTTTCATTTTCAAATCGATCTAAGGGCAGAGGTTGTCTTGTGAAGGGCTATGTTTTGATTAAAAGGAGACTTTCGTGGTAGAAATACAGACTTAATTCTGAAGAAAAACCTTTCACACTGTCATCCAAACATTTCCACACTACTAAAACAGTGAAGTGCACTCAGTAAGGGAGTTTTGACATTCTTGTTGTTTGAAAGAGAAAACTCATATAATCTCTGTCTAAGAGCTTGATAGTCTTCTAAAGCTCTGTCATTTTACCCCAGCCTTGTGTTTTTACTGTCTAGGCATATGTAGGATGGTTTGCTAGAGATACAAATGGTTGAAGGGTGGCACACTTATATAGGGTGAGGTTTTGATGTTGAAGGCCTCCTTGAGCAAGGAGTTTTGGTGTATTGATTGACATCAGAGATTTCAAGAACAGAGTGACTGTTGTCATTTTCTCACAAGCACACCTTTTTAGCAAACTGCCCCCCTTTTCACTGTATTTTGTCACTACTGTGAAGAATTGTTAGCAAAGAGTTTCCAAAGGTGCAGAGTCACTTTCTAAAAGGCAGAGTTGTTGGTGGTTAAATGTAAACATTGGAGGCAGAGGTATACAGGTGATGTTTGATTTCTTAACTTCACAAGAAAAAGTGTCCCTCATAAAGCATTGTGTATTGTTAATCTAGGTCTGCCCTCTTTTTCACCATATTGTATCATTTTGAAAAGCTGATTGACAAAGAGACTCTAAGGATAAATAGTACACTGAAGGGAAGATTTCATTGATGGGTTTCTAACTTTGGAGGCAGAGGTACAAAAGCAGTGTTTGTTTTCTTAAAACTTCACAAATGAAAAGGGCCATTTTCTAAAGGGCAGAGTTCTTGGTAATTGCATTTAATATTGAGACAGAGGTACAGGTGTAGTGTTGACCTTTGAGATTCACAAGCAAAGAGGTGGTTTTCCTAAAGCGCTATGCATTGATTTTACACCTAAACTAAGTCTGCCTTTTCCTTGCACTATATTGTATTATTCTGAAGATTTGTTGACAGAGAGTTTCCAAAGGTGACAGCACATTAAGAGGGCAGAGTTTGTTGATGAGAAGTTAAACATTGGTGGCAGAGGTACTAAAGAGCAGGGTTTTAATACTGAAGGTTGGTCTTATAGATGCAAAATGCAAGGGTTGGTTGATCTCTAGCAAACTCACCAAGAGGAATGATTGCTTAATACTACATACAGGAAATTTATACAGCATATTGTCTCATATTTATTGATGGTTTTCTATTGAGAAGTTTACATAGCTGAAGTGTATCCAGAGTTGAAGGACTGTTTTTAATGAGTGCAGAGGTGGCTTATTCCAAGAAACATTGTTGCATTTTATTCAAAACCACAGGGTCCATATCTGTCCAAACAGTGTAGTGGCCAGTTTCAGTCCAGCAGAACATTTTTCATACAGTGAAGGCAGTTTGCCTCTTCCAAAGTTTGGTCAAAGTCAGAATGCCTCCAAAGCGAGATCACAAGAGCGGTCCACATAAGAGATATGAGCCTATCTCCATAGAAGAAATCAATGCTCACCCATCAGTGCTTTTCAATTTCCATGAAGTAGGTTGTCTTGATTTCTGTCAGAGGATAGAAAAAGTCAAGAGTTTCTCGCCACTTACACATTTGTGCGCTTTGAGATTCAAGGACAAACACTTCCAGTTAGCAGGTCTTGACTTCAAAATCTCCCCAAGGTATGTATCCAAGGCTACCAAGATCCCGTATCATGGTGAAAAGTGGTTTAAACAAGCGCATCTTGATCTGGGGGATTATAAACCTTTCATCAAGCCTGAACATAGGGAAACCATCACTGCTATTTTCCCCTTCTCCTATCTTCTTGACAGTTATGCTCCGCTGATGAAAGCCATAATGAGATATTTCACTTGTGAAGGGAGGTTTAGCCAAATTTTTGCCTATCATATTCGCTTGTTGATGCATTTTACCAGAAGCAGGCAATTAAACCTTCCATACTTTTTGTCCAAAAGCATAGAGAAAATGGCAGCTACTGTCCAAAAGAAGGCTCCACCTCGGCAAATCCCTTCTCTCTTTCATCATTCCTTGATCAAGATTATCTTCTTACACCAGCTGGAGAAGAAAGGGGTTTCATGGGATTCCTTCATCAGCCATGCAGATTTCGCCACTGTCCCTCCTGTTCATGTGTCTCCTACTCAGCCTGTCCATCGCCCAGTGCCTTTGTCTAGTAGGCCTACCCCTAAAAAACTCAAGATGACCACTGGGCAGCCAAGTGAACAGGGAGAAGGAGAGGGCAGTGAACCACAGGGAGGAAAAGAAGGCAGTGAACAGCAGCAGCTAGATTTTGAGGGACAGCAGCAGTTGGAGGTTAGTGAGCAGCAGCAGCCAGAGTTTGAAGATCAGCAGCAGCTACAGGTTGATGAACAGCAGCAAGTACAGGAAGAGGAACAGCAGCAGACAGAAATTGAATAGCAGCAGGTTGAGCAAACAATTGAAGCGCCTTTTGAGCCACAAGCTGGACAGGATGTTGAGGAAGGACAGCAAGCTGAAGCTGCCTCCTTGATAGTGACCAAAACTATTCCTAAAAAGAGGAAATTGCCCAAAAAGACAACTTCTAGCTTGCCAAGGAGAAAAAGCGCTAGATTGGCATTCAAAGGCAAAAGTAAAATTGGAGAAAGTGCAAAGCATGGAGGTGAATTAGCTATTATCCCTATCCAAAGTGATGATAGTGACAATGAGGCCTGCCTCCTTGAAAACCTCCTCATTCACAAAGAAGGGCAAATTGAGGTGTTACAAGAAGATCTTCAAAGGGCGAGGAATTTCAACCATTTCTTGGAGGTTGAAAACAAACAAATGAAGTATCATGCAGCCATTCATGAGGCAAGGGCGATCAAGTATAAAAAGGAGGCAGAAAAGGCGCAAGTAAGAATTGAAGAGCTCATTGGCGAGTTTGATGATGAAGAGGAGGAGGACCAGCCTAGGCGAAAGAGGCCTAGGACCATCGGGCTTAGAAGAGCCTTGGAGAAACAGAGAGCAGAAGAACAAGCTCAATTCGAAGCCTTTCCTCTCACTTCCCTCTTTGAGCAGGAAATTGAGGAAAACAAGGAAGCATGGCTTGAGAGGGCTAACCAGCATTTGGAAACAAAGCTTGAGAAGGCAAACAGGGATCTTGAGCTACAGAGAAAAAGGACTCTTCACTTTCAAAAGCTAAATCAATTTGCCAGGCGAAAATTGAAGGTAGCACAAGAGAAATTGAAGAAGTTGAAGGAGAGGCGCCTAGCACGGAAAGAAGCAAAAAGCATATCAGCCCTTGATATTTTGGCTTCAGCTTCGGAGCATGTTTCTATGGACCCTTGAGGATCATGCATGCCAATTTTGGGCCTGTTTCGGAAACTTTTTGTTTTTTGGCATTTTTGGGTTTTTTGCCAAAAACTCATAAATTCGCCATTTCAGTTTGATGAGTTTTCAAGGGAGGAGGATGATACCAATGGATGCCATAATTCCATGAGCAGGTCTCCAGCGATTTTCAGGGCATTTGAAGATCATTCACCCCCTCAAATTGGCGAAAAACACCCTCATTTTGCACATTCTGCCCGCCATATCAGCAGTCTGCTATTTTCTGGGTTTTTTCACACAGGTACAGTTTTGGATGACTTCCGGACCTCGGATTGAGTTGGTTCTAGTTGCGCCGGAAAATAGACATAGAAAGCTTTCCAGCAAGCCCTCATGAGCCTCATTTCGACATCGAGAAGGCTGCCATTTGCATCCAGCAAGTCAGGGGACCTTTTTCAGGCATAAATATGAAGTATTTTTGTAATTTTTGAACTCCAAAAATGTGCTTTTCCCAAATGTGCGTTAAGCTATTTTTATCATTGGGAAATCATGTAAAGTCAATATAATTTCCGTTTTTAGCAGTTTTTTAGATATTTTATGGGATATTTGTGCCTTGGGCTTTGCAAAGCCTCAAGGACAAGTTTAGATATTTTGACTTGACCAATGGGATAGCTAGTTGCTCCATGAGGTTTTCCTCCCTCAAGCCTATTTATTCCATGGTTCTCATTGTAAATCAGAGGCTGAACTTGAGAGAAGAATTAATGCATTGGTCATATGAGCTTTGAAGAATACACTTGAGTTATGATTTTGGACTGCCTCTTGGATGCTTTTGAGGAATGGTGAAGGCTTGTTGATGGATTCCTTGTCATGGTAGAATGGTATAGTGCTTCTTAATGTGTTTTGTCTTCTAGTTTTCACTCATAATTCATATTTCTTGCTGCTATAGATCAGTAAAGATTGATTTTGAGATATGCCCATGGAGGCACCTCAAAATCCCTGAATCTTCATAGCTTGATGTTTTCTTCTCCCTTAGTTATGCTAAAGAATTCTTAGCTGCTCTTTAATAACCTAAGGTATTGTTGCTAAGTTTTATTCATCAGTTCTATGTATGTTGAGTAGGATGTATGGTTTGCCCTACCTACCTATCAGCTGCCCATAGTTCAGTCCATAAAACTTTCTCTTTGACTGATTTGTTGATCATTTTGTTGAACCAAGGAGGCCTAGTCCCGATCTAGCCCTTTGCCTAAAACTATGAAAACTTGTTTGTCAAAGTGCCCAATGACTTAGAGACTATGTTTAGGCGTTCCGGCGTAGTTTATGAGTTGTTAGTTTGTCTTATGTGTTTTCCCCAAAGTCTGATAGCTATTTCCCGAAGTTAGAGGGTCTTATACCTCTATGTATGGCTGGAATGTTTGATTTCTATGTATTAATTAGCTTATAGTTATACTCAGCATGATTAATGGCTTGCTATTACATGTTCATGTCTGCTATTAACTAATTACACTTGAAATCCCTTGTCTTTCACCAACTTATTGTCCATTTAATCCATTTTTCCCAGAGATCCCTTCTATCGTGAATCAAATCGGCCCTACAGCAGCTTTACATCATCACCTCATTAGCTTTCCTTGACCTGTTTGACCCCATAGCCCAATTTATCTACATCTTGTTATCCAGTTTATGTATTTGATCAGTTTCATCCCTCACAAACTTAAAAACTAAAAAACCAAAAACACACTTCATAACTAGCCTAATATCATAACATCGCAAGTAAACACACCGACATCTTTTGCACTTATAGAGAGAGCCCTCTCTGAGTCCGGGAAGGCTAGGTCCTTGGTTTATTAAAGTGAGTTGACCCCTCTTTCTCACTTTTATTTATTAATTAACTATAGGCGGCAAAACTATACAAAAAATGAAATATTCAGTGTGTTAAATTAGGAATATTATGTACAAATAATAAATCTACCAACTCTATAAATCTTTGATAATTTCTTTATCATATAATAGTGAACAATATGACATATATAGAAGGAAAAAACAATAACAAAGAAAGGGGCACTTCACCAGTGATATAGATCAGGATCCCAAACTTGACTTGTTTAGTGATGTCAAGCCGATTCTGAGTCTTAGGTCAATGTTTGATTCGTGAATCTTCATATTACGATCTAACTAATCTAATCACCAGCAGAGCTTCAAGGGCTAGTGAACATTATTTACAAGTATGAGTTTCGAGCTCAAGTATATTTCAAAATTCAACAACCAACAATTGCTCATCTTCTACAGAGGTATTTATAGAAGAATGAGGAGGTGAGATCTGATAAAAGATCTCTCAGGATAATTAATACAGTCTTTATGGCTTCTCGACCTTTGAGGGGCTCGATGAAGAAGTTTACAAACGTTCTGTCTGTATTAACTGTTTTACACTTTAGATTAAGCTCGGTGGGAGTTTTTGTTGACTTTTGAGGCTCTGTGTCATGTTGGAGTAACTCTGCAGATATTTTTTGCATTAAGTTCCTTGCAGAAGTAACTATCTGGCTGCGCTGAGGCGAATATCTTCGTTTGATCAATAACTTCGGCCTCTGTTTGAATGCTTTGAGGCACAGGTGGCACTTATGGTAGCTGGGAGGAATCAATTCACCTCAAATGTGGCAGTGGAGGCCTTTCTGTCTGTTAAACACTTATGATTTTCCTTTAACTGTGTTTTAATTTGGGGGATTAGGCTTTTGATAATCAATCTTATCCATAATCCCCGCAAATCGGTCTTCAATATTCTGTTCTGCTGTGCTCTGTCTTCGACACTGATACTCTTTTAATTGTGATTTAATAACACAGTGTCTTTTTGATGTGCAGGCCGCGTAGGGCTCTTCAAAGCATCAATGCCCATGAAGTATTGACGAAACGTGGAGTAGAGCCCTGTGAATGGTTCTCTTTTATGAATTGAAGGCACGAGAATCATCATTCTCGGCCTTCAGCCTTTATATAATGGAAAACCCATCAAACACCTGCAAAATACAGAAAATATTATAAAACCCTGCATATTTGGGGAAAAACTGCTTCAGAGGGCATGGGGAGGAGCGTAGCCGTTGGATGGCAGCATCCAACGATGGAGATTTAGCCAAGAGAAGGTTAAAAAGGAGAGCAGAGGGAAGTAATAAGTCAAATCCGTCGATCTGCAGAGATCGACGGTTGGGAGCGATCCGGGATGTATAATAGAGAAATAGTGAAAATACAAAGAAAACAGGTTAAAAAACCTTAAGCGGAGGGAAAATCAATTAAAAATCGAAATGGGTTTCGGGAGGAACACGAGCTGTCAGATGAGACCGAACGGATGGTCCAGATGTAATCGGAGGCATTCAATCGGCGGGGAAAGAATTTGCACAGCGTTGAAAACTTGTGATGCGATGTAGTGCGGGCCGTTGATCTGAGGATCAGATCAACGGTGGAGAATGAATCGGAGGGATGGCCGATCGGGAGGAACTGTATGAGGAAGATAAACACACACACAAGAGACTCAACACACAATGAAGGATAAGCGTGTAGCTTTCTTATTTTTCCATTATACATGATGTACATTTATAGTACAATGGTGTGACTCTTGGTTTCATATTCCAAGGTCACTTGGACTCCATTGTGACTTTTCGCATTCCACACCTACCCATGTAGGATTAGGTGTTCCAACAGGAACAAACAAACGCACCGATGAAAAATGCGATGCGATTGAGCGCAGGCCGTTGATCTAAGGATTAGATCAACGGTGGAGAATGAGTCGGAGGGTTGGCCGATCGGAGGGAGCAAACAAATGTATGCGATGGAAAACTCCGATGCGATTGAGCGTTGGCCGTTTGATCGGCTTACGATCAACGGTGGGGATTTCTTTTAAAGAAAACCGGCGGAAAACCCTTTAAAACTTTATAAAACCCAAAGTTTAATTTTATTCGAAGTTTTTGGCTTCGGGGGCGGATTTTATACATATGAAGTGGATAGGCGCCCGACTGCAGGGCCTTTAGTTATATGGAACATGATAGGCCCGGGGCTTTACATAATGTGAGGGCCAATCGCAATCGAGCCTTCGAGCTTTTCAATCAACCCATTGTAAAAAAACCCCGATGCGATTAAGCGCTTCGGGACTTCAACACTTGGTCCCAGGGTGCAGGTTGTATGGAGTGAAGCAGAGGGGGGGGCGGAGTTTATATATATGTGACCCAATCGCATCGGAAAGTTTGATGCGGGTCTATCAATCAACCCTTTGTGAATTTCTCTGATGCGATTGTGCACTTGCATTTTTGCGATGCGATAAGCGCTGAAAAGAGTTAGCGCTTAGTTCCAGCGCCAAAGCGTATGGTGGGGAAGTGGTTAGGACTTAGCCCAAGGGGGCTTAAGTCCATAGTAATAAAAACTTGTTTTTCATGAAATTCTTCAGAGTTTTCAATGGATTTGGGGGTTTCGATAAGGTTAAAAAGTGAGTTCTTAACCTTGTAAAAATGATTTTTATGAATGGAAGAAGGGAAATTATGAAAAATAGAGGACTTTTATGGAGAAAAAGGGGAGCAAATGAAGGTTATTTTTGGAAGAGGGGGAGGGGAAAAATGATGATTTTACAGCAGTCTTTCTCTTGGAATTTAGCAGAAATTTCTGAGGCTAAGGAAACAACAGTAAAGATTTTGGACAGAGGCATGAGGCCTTCAAGAGTCTTCAAGAGCCAACACTTTTTAGCAATAAAATTTGTTCCTTGAAGGCTCAAAAAGTCTTAGCCACCTTTTGCTATAACAAATTTTATAGGTGGCTAACAAGCACTTGATTTTAAATTTATTTAATGAGATTTGAATTGAGGAAATTGTGGAGAATGTCTCCACCAATGTAGAGTTCCCCTACCACTTGTACGCTGCCCCTTCAATAACATCTACGCACAACATCTTTCCCTCTACGCTGGCAGACACACATAGCATCTACGCACATCAGATTTTCCTCTATGTTGGCAGCTCCTACACGCAGTTTGTTGGCAGCATTGGGTTCAAATTAATAGAGGTGGCAGCCAGGGATATCTACGTTGATCTGTGGAGATGACACACACAGTTAGTCACAGGAACAATGCATAGTTAAGTGAAAATACCTACAGCAGTTTGACAGCCACTTGAAAATTCATTTTTGCTTTGAGATCTTCTCCAGTTTTGTATAAATTGAAATTTGGGCTCTCATTGTAATCATTGTAACTAGCTATTGTGCTTGCGGAAGCACTGCTGCGTTGTACACTTTCAGAATATCAATAAAAAGACTTTGGGGATCCATTCATGGGTGTTTTTCCTTTGGAGCATGATGCATTTGGAGCTATTGGTATAATCTTTTCTATGCTTTGAGTTATTTCATTTTCCATCTTTTCTTGTGAATTTGTTAGTGCACAGCTATCTTGTATTAGCATTTGATTTGAAATTATGCCCTAGAGGTTGAAAGTTCTAGTTTATTTTCAAATAAATTTCTAGAAGTTTCAATTCATTGTTTGCTTATCTAAATCTAGATGGACTAATTTGTGACTTGAGCATTGTAGAAGAATTATTTTTGGATCAAGCGTGAGAGAAAGTCTTTGGGAGACCAACCCACTCTTGAAGCATCTTCAAAGGAACTCTTATTTGTTATTTGGATTTTCATTGTTTATCTTACGAAAAAGTATCTTGTGGGGATTCGTTTGGACATAGTTTGTATGCATGCAATCATTTAAAAAATATTTTACTTTTCATTTTGCGTCAGTGGATCATATTTTGCTATTTAAAAAACTTAAGCATGGCTAGACAAAGAGGAGAGTTTACTCATCCTCTTTGACTTAGCTCTTTGTAGATTATTGTGCAATATTTTGTGATTTTCTTTGTCTAACACTTGGTTGGTTTTTTGTAGCCTTCTTTTTCTAACTTGTTTTCTTGTAGCAACTTGTGGGATTCACCTTCAAGAAACTACTAACAAATTGTTGTTGGACCTTTGAGCTCTAATGTTAAACGAGAATGACTCTCTCTTTTTCCTTTGGTCGTGGGCAGTTAAGGAGCTTCCTTGAGGAAGGTTGAGTTCCTTTTGTGACTTTTTCCCTCTCTCTTGGCCGTGAGCATTGAGGAGGCTTAGCCTCTCCTCTTCACTTGTAAAAAATCTGATTTCTATTGATCCTTTATATTGCAGAAATTTCTCATCAAGGATAAGTCTAAGACCTCAAGTTTCATTTGTAAAGGTTTTCCTTGAGCTTGTAGGAGACTTTATAGTTTCTTACTTCTAACAACTAATAAAATTTCTGATTTTGTGAGCGTGGGTTTTACCCATTGGCATCTCAATCTCTCCATTTTTGGAGAGGACTTGTGGTGTGATTTGTTGATCTCTTTAAATTGCATGCATCTCATTTAATTGGTCAATTAACACAGCCATGCATTTCATTCATTTCACTAACTATTCACTTTGATTTGCTACAAGTTTTAAGAGCATTTACTTTCATAGCAAATTCAGATTTTTTTTATATGCAATCATCTTTACTTGAGTTTATTTAGCTTGAAATCATACTTCAAATTTGCTTATGCTTCACCATTGAGCACACTCTACAATATTAAGTTTGATGCATCAAGTAAAACTACATTTTATTTTATGACAAACAAATATATTTCAAGTTGAAGTTGAATTTTCATTTTCCTGTTAATTTACTTTTAGATCTTACATGCCCCAAGCATCACTAAAATTTACCTCCAAGTTAAGTTGGTTGAATAGACATTTTAGGGACCCTCTACGTCTATAGACTCCTCACTGTGAGATCCAAATATTTGGCCGAGGGTGAGGTCTGAGGATTAGAGTTGAATTGTAACCTTGCATAGAACTAATTAATAAAATAAACCAAGAGCACTATCTCATCACATTTACTTGCAAATTCCCATTTTTTTTGCTATCTTGATGGTTTAAAGATTCACTAGCAAGTATTATCTCAAGAAGCACTTTGGATGCAAGCATTTTAATTCCTTAATTTTTGCAACAAGTTTAATTCTATGGTACTTGGAAATTTGCTTACTTTTGCAACTTCATTGCATGTTTTCATTTTAATGATCATTATGCTTATGGATGATTGATATATCTTGTTTCATTGGAAAATACCCTTGTTTGGAGTTGCAAATTTAATTGCATGTTGTTATCTTGGTCTAACATTTGAGTTTTTCTATCATGTCATTTACATTCTCCAAAGTAGAACACTAATTGTTTCCTTTTGAGCAAGATAGTTTCTCATGCTTTGATTCATAAATCTATTTATCTTGAGAGCATTTCTGATATCTTGTGCTAACAGTCTTTTGTTTCCATTTCAGGATTACTGTGTTCTCATCTCTTTGAGCATTTCTTTTACTTTTGAGCATGTTATTTGTAAAGGCACTGGTTAAATGGTTTGTCATTATTTCAAAGTTGCTCATAAATGCTCATGAATCTTCAAAAGTAATCCAATTTCACTCTAATATTCTCCTAGAAACTCAAATCTTTAACTTAGTTTTCCATTTAGGGACCACCCCCCATAGCTAACCTAGGAGATATCTTAAATGGAGAGAGTCGGGAATAGGTGACAACCCCTTCTCTGAGTTCCTTGCCACCAACCACACCTGTGGGGTTGAAGGCTTTTCCTACTAACTGTAGGTAGGTGTAGGCGGCAAGCGATAACACCTCTCATTCTGGTTCTCTATGTGGACGATCTCTTCATGACAGATGCTGACCCTCTCATTCATCAATGTAAGAGGGAGCTCACTTCTAAGTTCGAGATGAAAGACCTAGGACTGATGTATTACTTCCTAGGCCTGGAGGTCTGGCAGAGACCTGGCGAGATTTTCCTTTCGTAAGGAAAATATATAGTGAAGCTGCTGGGCCCGTGCTAGCAAATCCTACTGAGTATCGTTAACTCGTAGGGGCCCTGATGTTCTTAGGGAACATCCGTTTGGATGTATGTTGTGAAGTGAACACTTTGAGTCAACACATGGTTGATCCTCATAACATTCACTGGGTTGGTGCCATGAAACTCTTAAGATATCTCTGAGGCACGATAGACCATGGGCTGAGATACACTGCCGGGAGTATGACACTCCATGGATATGCCAATGCCGATTGGGTTGGTAGTGTGGTGGATCGCAAGAGCACATTTGGATGTTGCTTCACATTTGGGTCTGCTTCGTGCGGGAAGCAGAAGTCGGTAGCTTTGAGCACCGCTAAGGCCGAATAGATTGCAGCATGTATGACCTATTGTGAAGCCACTTCGGTGCGAAAGCTCTTCAGTGAGCTGTTCAAGCATGTGCTGGATGCCACCGTTATCCTTTGTGATAACCAGAGGGGGATTCGTTTGTCATAGAATCGCGGGTTCCACGATTGATCCAAGCATGTTGATGGTTGGTACCACTTTATCCGGGATACGGTACAGCGAGGCGCCGTAAGGCTCGATAATATAGGAACTTATGAGCAGGTCGCAGATATTCTCACAATGCCCTTGGGGAAGGTCATGTTCCTAACCTTGCGTGAGAATCTTGGAATTGTGGAACGACCCTATTTGGAGGGTCCTGTTGGACGATGAGCTCTGGGAGCTCCAGGGGGTTTTTGGTGATAGCTTCTTGGTGCTATAAGAAACCACTGGGCTAGGCTTGCCGAACCTAGTTAGTGTGCTTCTACCCCATCGTGATAATATTGAGATGGTTTACCTCTCTCTGATCTGTGCCCCGTATGCATCCTACCCATGGAGTTTCGGACTCATGGGATGTACCTCTCATTTGGCCAATGAGGTGGGAAATGTGAATAGAGACCATAGCAAGACCGATGGACGCATCAGAGATTGCTGTACTCTCTATGTCTAGGATGGCACGTGTCCAACAACTTGATCTGGGATCAAATTTAGCGAGGTTTCAGACCTCCAACTGACTTCGGGTTAGTATATGACTCTCTCAAGTCCAAGTGAGGTTTCGGACCTCCAATTGACTTCGGGTTAGTGAAACCAACTTCGGGTTGGTGTGTGATTCCTTTGAGTCCTATAGAGGTTTCAGACTTTTGAGCTGACTTTGGGTTAGCCGTGAGTGATGTCTTTATGACTCACCTTTTGTTTTGAAATAAAGAAGCCAGTGAAACAAGTTACGGCGGGATGACGCACGATGTTTTGATAGCACTGGTGGATGGAGTTCTCCCTAGTTGAGAGGGAGTGTTAATTTTGGACAACTAGGTCCAAACTCCATGATGTGATGCTTAGATGACGATGCCAATATTTTTATTGGGTTCCTCTTTCAGAGAGGTGCAAGATCAATCTAAAGATCATCTTGATTGGATGAGTAGAACATGTACTTCGAATTTATACCACATGTGCAAGGTTGGCCTATTTTATCGCACATGCATAAGAGATGTGTCACACACCCCCAAAAATGCCTATATATTGGAGAGACTTGGAGTTCATTATACACACAATGTGTGGATGCATTTTCTTCTCTCTTGATGGTGATGGAGTTGCGTTCTTGGTGCTACGTCTTTGTGGAGTATTCTTGTTTTGGTTGTCTTGGGGTTGTGTGACATATTTGGGTAGCTGACCTTATGAAGACTTTGCTGGTTGAAGCATCCTGCTGATCGCTGTAACACCACCATTCTTTATCTCTGTTTTTGGCTTGTCTTCCATCGATCTATTGGTATGTTCTATCTGCATCTTACTTTCATTGTGCCCTAGAAGGTCAAAGAATATTTGCATCTAAGCATAAGACATCTTCAGAATTTAACACTTTTGCGATTCTTTGATAAGAGAACAAGAAAAACTCTTATACCTTGGTCTTATTAATACTGGAAACTCTTCTAAGAAAGAGTTAGCAGCCCAACAACAACCATATCCAAAGAATCCTAAGAAGTAACATCATAAAGGAATGGTCCTAAACCAAACAAAGGTCTTAAGCAATTTCAACCGCAAACTTAAAAAACAACTCAACAAAGTGATAAGGCAACTAAAAACAAAGGGAAGAAGACAAATAGACATTGCAACTGTTTTAATCATGATGGCCACGTAGAGTCAAAATGTTTTAAGAAGATGGAAGCCTTGGAAGCAGCAATGAAGAAGCACAACATCATTTTGGAGAACTCTTCAACTTAATCTTCGAGAATGGCACTTTCTGTTTGAGGTTGCCAAGCATCAAGATCTAGTTATGCATTGAATGTATCTTCTTCTTCTCATTCTCATGAGTGGCTCATTGATTATGGAGCCTCTTACCACATGGCCAAAAATAAAGCCATGTTTTCTTCTTTAAATGATTGTAACACCAAAAACATTTATGTTGGTGATGATAGATCTCTTAGTGTTGTCGGGTCTGGAACCATTCATCTAGATAATGGTCAGTTTAATGGTGTATTATGTGTTCCTACCTTGTCCTGCAACGTTCTATCTGTTTATCAGATAACTCATTCAGGTGAAGGGAAAACAGTAGAATTCTCACCTCATGATGTTGTAATTAAGGACCTAAGAGATCCTAGATATATTTTAGCTACTGACATTGCCGATGACTCCACAAGGTTGTATTAGTTTGACAACTTTGGGTCATCATGTCTTCCCTCCATTTTTGTTACTCATAATGAAAAAGTGAGCAAAGTTTGGCATGAGCGATTTGGTCACTTAAACTATCGCTCTCTTCAAACTCTATGTAAAGAAAATATGGTGATAGGTCTTCCTATGGTATCTTGCCGAGATGGTGTTTGTTCCGAATGTGTACTCGGAAAACGTCATCGGGATAGTTTTGACAATGTGCCTCTTGGCACGCTTCAACCCCTTTGCAGCTTGTGCACATTGATTTATGTGGTCCACTTCCTATTGTTTCTTTCTTTGGCTACAAGTACTTCTTAACTTTCATTGATGATTTTTCCAGATGCACTTGGGTTTACTTCTTAAAAATCAAGAGTGAAGTTTTTAACATGTTCTTGGCCTTTAAGGCCTTTGTTGAGAAACGATCTGGACATCACATTCTTAAGTTAAGATCTGACAATGGAGGAGAATATGTGAACAACAAAATTATCCACTTTTGCACTGAGCATGGTATTCAATTGCAACATATTGTTTTGTATACTCCACAACAAAATGGTTTAGCTGAAAGGAAGAATCGCACTCTAAAAGAAATGGCTAATTGTATGCTTCAATCTAAATGACTTAGTCTTAATTTTTGGGCAAAGGCAATTAACTGTGCAAATTACATAGTAAATTGCACTCCTAAGGTTTTAAGGAATATCACTCCAGAATAAGCCCAAAGATCAATCAAACCAGATGTAAGTCACTTTCGTGTTTTTGGAAGTGAAGCTTGGGCCCATATTCCAGATGCTAAACATAAAGCCTTAGAACCTAAGAGTGAAAAATGCATTTTTGTTGGATATTCTAAAGATGTCAAAGGATATAGACTTCTTCAACCCAAATCCAAAAATATAATCATTAGAAGAGATGTAAAATTTGATGAAAATCTATTGGCCTACGAGCCTAGTTCGGTGGGTGTGCCACCTTTGGCCTGTGAGCCTGATTCGGCATATGTGCCACCTCTCTCTATCTCTTCTATTTTTGACAACATTCCTTCTAGTTCAGATGATGACAGCGAGGATGACAATCCTCCTCTATCTCCTGAAGATCTTCCTTCAACTCCACAGCTTCCAAAATGGGTCTGCTCTACTCGGGATGCAGCAGGTTCTCTTGCAGGTGACCTTGCAGATCAACGTCGTACACGCTCTTAGTTCGACAAAGCCTCTTCCTTTTTGGCTCAAGTTGCAGAAAATACTGATCCAAACACCTTTGAAGAAGCTTTTAGTCATCCAGATTGGGATGCAACTATGAATGAAGAATATTGTTCCTTATTGGCAAATGATACTTGGGATCTTGTTCCTCTTCCAAAGGGAAGAAAACTTGTCAGATGAAAATTGGTTTACAGAACAAAGTTTGGACTAGATGGAAAAGTGGATAAACATAAAGCTCGTCTTGTTGCTAAAGGATTTTCACAAGTTGAAGGCATTGACTATATACTGAAACCCTCTCCCCTGTTGCCAAAATGAATCCTATCCACCTTGTTCTTTCCCTTGTTGCCTCCTTTAAATGGGAAGTCCATCAAATGGATGTTAAATCCGCCGCTTTACACGGGGATTTGCATGAAGAAATCTACATGGAACAACCCCCTTGTTTTATCCAAAACGACTCTAGCCTTGTTTGTCGCCTTAGGAAGTCTCTTTATGGTCTCAAGCAAGCCCCTCAGGCTTGGTATGCCAAAATGGATAGCTTTATCTTAGATAATGGTTTTCTAGAAGTCATTCCGACAACACTGTCTACACCAAGAAAGTGGGTAAGTCCTTAATCATCCTTGTTCTTTATGTTGCTAATCTTATCCTTACTGGTAGCGATCCCAACCATATAAACCATGTGAAGTCTAGCCTCAAAAAGAAGTTTGAAATGACAGACTTAGGACACTTGCATTATTTCCTTGGTCTTCAAGTCTTTCAATCCAAAGAAGGTATTACCCTTTCTCAGTCCAAGTATGCCTGTGATCTTCTACGCCACTTTCACATGGAAGACTGTAAGCCAGCCCCTTCTCCCTTTCAGTCTGGAGTCAAGCTTTCAGTCACTTGTACTTCCCCTGAAGTTGATGCTACCTTATGGTGTCAACTTGTTGGTAAGCTTCTGTATCTAACCCATACCCATCCTGACCTTTCCTTTGCCATTGGTCTTGTTGCTTGGTTTATGCACAAAACTCATGAAAGTCACTGGAAAGCAGCTAAAATGCTAATTTTGGACAACTAGGTCCAAACTCCATGTTGTGATGCTCAGATGAAGATGCCAATATTTTTATTGGATTCCTCTTTCAGAGAGGTGCAAGATCAATCTAAAGATCATCTTGATCTGATGAATAGAACATCTATTTTGAATTTATTCAAAATATGTGCAGGTTGGCTTAAAATGAAATGTAGGATTGAAGCCCCAGTAGTTGTGTCACACACCCTCATTGATGGATATAAATTGATCAACGTTGGAGGACATTTTCACTCATCCATCACATCACATCCTCTCTCCTCATCTGATTGGTTCGAGCATCTATTGGAGTCTCTTCATCACTCACAGTGGGAAAAAGCAGCAGCTAGGGTTACGATTTGTCTAGGGTTTCCAGCACAAAAATTGACCAGTGTTGACTTTGGTCAATGCTTGGTCAAATTGACCTGAAACTCTCCCAAACTTTTGATTTCCTCAATCCGCATTTTTTGGCACAAATCCCGAGGCTGGACGTTGACTTTGACTTGGCTGTGTTGACTTTGACTTGGCTGCGTTTGTTTGCATTGACCATTGACTGACAATGTTGACTTTCGTTGACTTTTGGGGTTGACTGATCTGGCTGTCCTAGAGGGTTGTGTGACACTTCTGGATCGCTAACCGTATTGAGACTTTGCTGGTTGAAGCATCCTATTGACCACCGTAACGCACCAACACACATATATTTTGGCTTGTCTACTGTCGATCTACTGGTATGTTCTATCAGCATTTTACTTTCTTGTTTATGTGATTGCTGACTGTTATTGGTATAAAAAGTAAAGTTGCATCAAGCATAGAACATCTCAAAAATTTACATGGTATCAGAGCTGAGGTGAAGAAAAAGCCCTAGTTTGTAGCAATCATTGAAGAAGAGCATAGGTTCCTCAAACTACAATGTCTTTAAGGCTGATGACAAACTGACTGGGAAGGAAGACTTCCATGCCTGGAAGATGACATTGGATCTTAATTTGGAAGACCAAGATGTCATGGACTATGTGCAGGGTAAAATCAAAGAGCCTCCATCCACTACAACTGCTGCTACCAAATCAAAGTACAAGAAGGGGGAAATCAAAGCAAAGCTGATGATCAGAAACTCAATTCATAAGAGTCTGGTTGCCTACATCTCTGAGCGGGGCACATCCAAAGAGATGTATGATAAGTTGGTCAACATGTTCAAGGCCAACAATGCGAATCAATCCTATTATTCAAAAACCAATTGAAGAATTTGAAGAAAGGTAGGGATGAGTTTGTTCAATCATATTTTCTAAAGCTAATCAAAATCAGGAATAATCTTTCTGGTTATTGGGGAGACAATAGCTGATCAAGAGATGGTTCTCACCGCACTTGGAGGTCTCTCATCAGAATGGCAAGTATTCAACACTACCATTCTCAATAACAATGTCATACTTGACTTTGACGAAGTACTATCAAGATGCATACAAGAAGAGACAAGGATGAAGGAATATGAAAATGAAGGAAATGCTGCCTTCACTGCTCCTGCTAAGAAGAAGAACTTTGGTGGTCCAAAGAACAAAGGAAGAGCAGGGGCCCAAGGAAAGAAAGTCAAATGTTACACTTACCACAAGCTTGGACACTATGCTAGAGAATACCCTTTCAAGAAGGATTCTCCCGATGATGATGACAACAACAACAACCGGAGGAATGGCAATCAAAGGAACAACAGGCTCAAAGGGATGAGGAAGGCTCCCTCAGGAAGAAATCGGCAACCTTTCAAAAGGTCGAGAAATTCCAGGTATGAGGAATCAAATGTTGTTAATGATAAAATAAATGAATTCATTCTTGTATCTGCCCTCTCTGCTGCATTTCCACCCGACACTATGGATGTCTGGTTGATAGATAGTGGTGCCTCAAGGCACATCACTGGGTTCAAGGAAGCACTTTCTGACATGGTTGAGAAGGATACTAATCTGAAAATTATCCTTGGAGATAATGCCACATATCCTGTGAAAGGGACAGGGGCTGTGACCCTCCACTTGTCTCAAGGTCAAGTCCTCCGCCTGCAAGATGTACTATATGTACTTGATTTGAAGAAGAATCTTGTGTCTATATCGGCCATCGAATACAAAGGTTTCAATGTGGCATTCATTGATGGGAAGGTGCGTATCGGGAATAAGAGTTTCAAGGAAGCTATCACGATTGGGTTTAGAGTTTATACACTCTACTAGGTTGGAGGAAGTCCACTGGGAGCGATGACATGTGATACTATCCGACAGACTGAACTATGGCACCGGAGGTTTGGACACCTTCACTACAAAGCCCTTCCCGAAGCTAGGAAGGTGGTGACGGGGATGCCCGAGTTCACAAATGATCATGAAGGTGTATGTCAGGGCTGTGCCGAAGGAAAGCATACAAGGGGACCTTTCCCCTCAAGTGTCACAAAGACATCTAATGTCTTGCAATTGATACATTCTGATCTGTTTGGTATGCTGCCCGTGACATCCTTGGGAGGATGTTCTTATTACATGACATTCATAGATGACTTCTCTCGCAAAACCTGGATATACTTCTTGAAAAAGAAGGATGAGGCTTTCATGTGGTTTCGTAGCTTCCAAGCCTTGGTGGAAAATCTGACAGGGAAAAAGATCAAGATATTGAGGACCGATAACGACATTGAATATGAGACGAACGAGTTCAAGAACTTTTGCAGAGAAGTTGGCATCAAGAGGGAGACCACAATTGTCTATACTCCCGAGCAGAATGGCGTTGCTGAATGAAAGAATAGGACTATTGTGGAAGCTGCCCGTGCCATGCTATGTGACCAAAGTCTTCTAAAGTTTCTGTGGGGAGAAGCTACGAACACTGCTGTGTACATACAAAACCGATGCCCGCATTCTGCTCTAGATTCCAAAACTGTAAATTTTTGTAGATGTTCTATGCTTGATGCAACTTTACTTTTTATCCAATATCAGTAAGCAATCACATAAACAACAAAGTAAAATGTTGATAGAACATACCAGTGGATCGATAAAAGACAAGCCAAAAATATATAAGTGTGTTGGTGCATTACGACGATCAGCAGGATGCTTCAACCAAAAAGGTCTCAAAATATGGTTAGCCAACCAGCAATGTCACACAACCCTCTAGGATAGCCAAAACTGTCAACTCAAAAGTCAACGATGTCAGTCAACGTTCACCGCACACAGCAGCAACAGCTAAGTCAACGCAACTAAGTCAGAGTCAACGTCCAAACTCAGGAATAGTGCCAAAACATGTGGATTCAGAAAATGGAAAGTTTGGGAGAGTTTCAGGTCAATTTGACCTTGTTGACAAAAGTCAACGTTGGTCAACGTTGCTGCAGAAACCCTAGGCCGAAAACAGAAAATGTTACTTGCTGAAATTTTCCCATGTGTGAAGAGAAGAGCCTCCAAGGTGATCGAACCAATCAGATGAGGAGAGAGAAATGTGTGAGGATGAGATCAGTGAAAATGTCCTCCAACGTTGACCAATTTATATCCATCAATGAGGGTGTTTGACACAACTGCTGGAGCACAAAACCTTCAGGCCGACCTAGACATATTTTGAATAAATTCAAAATAAATGTTCTGCTCATCAGATCAAGATGATCTTTAGATCGATCTTGCACCTCTCCGAAAGAGGAGTCCAATAAAAATATTGATTTCTTCATCTGAGCATCACAATATGGAGTTTGGACCTAGTTGTCCAAAATTAACACTCCTTCTCAACTAGGGAGAACTCCATCCACCTGTGCAATCCAAACATCGTGGGTCATCCTGTCGTAACTTGCTTTGCTGGCTTCTTTATTTCAGAACAGAAGTGGGTCAGTCACAAAGACATCATTCCCGACTAACAGATTCAGCCCAGAGGTTCGAAACCTCTATAGGACTCACAAAGAGTCTCATACCAACCCAAAGTTGGTTTAGCGGACCCGAAGTCACTTGGAGGTCCGAAACCTCACTATACTTGATCCCAGATCAAGTGGTTGGATCGTGCCATCCTAGATAGAGAGTACGACAATCTCTGATGCGTCCATGAGTCTTTGCTACTAGTCTCTAGCTTTTCCCACCTCACTGGCCAAATGAGAGGTATTTCCCATAAGCCCTTCACTCAATGGGTAGGAGGCAGACGGGGCACAGATAATGAGAGGTGAACCAACTCAATCATCACATTGGTGGGGCAGAAGCACACCAACAAGGTTCGTCAAGACTAGCCCTGTGGTTGCTTATAGCGCCGAGAAGCTATCCTCAAAGCCCCGCAGAGCTCCTAGAGCTCATCGTTCAACAAGACCCTCAACATAGGGTCGTTCCACGATACCAAGATTCTCACGGAAGGTTAGGAACTTGAACTTCCCCAGGGGCTTTGTGAGAATATCCGCGACCTGCTCATCAGTTCCTATATGATCGAGCCTTACGGTGCCTCGCTGTACCATATTCCGGATAAAGTGGTACTTGATATCAATATGCTTGGATCGATCGTGGAATACAGGATTCTCGGACAACCGAATCCCACTCTGGTTATCACAGAGTATCAGGGTGGTATCTAGCACATGCCTGAACAGCTCACTGAAGAGCTTTCGCAACCAAACTGCTTCACAACAGGCCATACTCGCCGCAATGTATTCGGCCTCCGAGGTGCTCAAAGCCACCGATTTCTGCTTCCTGCTCATCCATGATATCGAAGCAGAACCAAGTGTGAAGCAACATCTCGATGTGCTCTTCTGATCCACCACATTGCCAGCCCAATCGGCATCAGTATATCCATGGAGTGTCACGCTCTTGGCAGTGTATCTCAGACCATGGTTTATCGTGCCCCGAAGATATCTCAACAGATTCTTGGCACCAACGTAGTGAATGTGATGCGGCTCAACCATATGTTGACTCAAAGTGTTCACTGCAAAACATACGTCCGGATGGGTGTTCACTAAGAACATCAGGGCCCCTACGAGTTGACGATACTCAGTTGGATTTGCTAGCACAGGCCCAGCAGCGCTGCCACTCAACTTCTTAAAGTTGAGCTTCATCGGTGTCGACACGGAGTTACAGTCCACCATACCAAATCTTTCCAAAAGCTTCACAATGTATTTTCCTTGAGAAAGGAAAATCTCGGCAGGTCTCTGCCAGACCTCCAGGCCTAGGACGTAATGCATCAATCCTAGGTCCTTCATCTCGAACTCAGCAGCGAGCTCCCTCTTGCACTGATGAATGGGAGGGTTAGTACCTGTCAGGAAGAGGTCGTCCACATACTGCACCAGAATGAGAGGTTTTTCTCTATCAACCTTGAAGTAAAGGTTCAGATCAACATTAATATGAGTGAAGCCCAGCTTCATCAGGTAGCTATCTATCCTCTGCAGCTCTGCGTTGTCCGATCCACGGACCAAACCACCAGGTTGCTCCCTACATACACCTCTTCCTTTATTGCACCATGTAGAATTGCGGTCTTCACATCCATCTGATGAAGACTCCATCCTTGCGTAGCAGCAAGGGCTATGATAGATCAAATGGTGGTATATCGGGCTACAGGTGCAAATATATCATCATAGTCTATGCCTTCTTTTTGGGAGAAGCCATAGGGAACGAATCTTGCCTTGAACTTTTCAGCACTTCCATCAGATCCATGCTTGATCTTGTAGAGCCATTTCGAGCTGACAACTGCTTTGTCCTCCGGTCTTGGAACCACATCCCGGACATCATTCTTCATTATTGACTCATACTCTTCGTGCATAGCATCCTTCTAGACTTGATGCTTTACGACTTCCTCAAAAGATCCAGGCTCATATTGTATAATAGTACTCATGGCTGCTAGATACCCTTGGTATCTATTCGGCTTCTTGCTTTCACGAAATGTCCCCCTCGGGGCCATATGTCCCTCGGCATCCTCGAGAGTGTCCCTAAGCCATGATGGTCTCTTCCTTATCGAAGGAGGTGGATCAATCGGGTCCATTGGTCCTTCAACATCGGGCATCGTCTCATCCTTCGGTTCTTCTTGATTTCCAGGCCTTGCTTCATGATCTTCCTCAGATCTCGGAAGATTGACTACTTTCCTCAGGGAAGCATCTTCATCAAAGGTAACATCATGGCATATCTCCACTTTCCTTTTACTAGGCACATAGACCCTATAGGCCTTCAAAGTTTCGCTGTAGCCCACAAACATTCCCTTCTTCCCAGAAGCATCCAACTCGCTCCTCTTCTCCTTTGGCACATGAAAGTAAACAAGACATCCAAAAACTCTAAAATGTGAGACGTCAGGTTTCTTACCAAAGAAAACCTCTTCGGGAGTTTTGGAGTCCAGAGCGGAATGCGAGCATCGGTTTTGTATGTACACAATAGTGTTCGCAGCTTCTCCCCATAGAAACTTCGGTAGAACCTGGTCACATAGCATGGCACGGGCAGCTTCCACAATGGTCCTGTTCTTTCGTTCAACAATGGCATTCTGCTCAGGAGTATAGACAGTTGTGGTCTTTCTCTTGATGCCAACTTCTCTGCAAAAGTTCTTGAACTTGTTCGTCTCATATTCAGTGCCATTATCGGTCCTCAATATCTTCTTCCCTATCAGATTTTCCACTAAGGCTTTGAAGGTACAGAACCACATGAAAGCCTCATCTTTCTTTTTCAAGAAGTATATCCAGGTTTTACGAGAGAAGTCATCTATGAATGTTATATAATAAGAAAATCCTCCCAAGGATGTCACGGGCAGCATACCCGACAGATCATAATGTATCAATTGCAAGACATCAGATGTCTTTGTGACGCTTGAGGGGAAAGGTCCCCTTGTATGCTTTTGTTCGGCACAACCCTGACATACACCTTCATGATTATTTGTGAGCTCGGGCATCCCCGTCACCACCTTCCTTGCTTCAAGAAGGGCTTTATAGTGAAGGTGTTCAAACCTCCAGTGCCATAGTTCAGTCTGTCGGATAGTATCACACGTCATCGGTCCCAGTGGACTTCCTCCAACCTGGTAGAGTGTATCAACTCTAAACCCAATCGTGATAGATTCCTTGAAACTCTTCTTCCAGATGCGCACTTTCCCATCAATGAATGCCACATTGAAACCTTTGTCTTCCATGGCCGATATAGACACAAGGTTCTTCTTCAAATCAGGTACATAAAGTACATCCTGCAAGCGAAGGACTTGACCTTGAGACAAGTGGAGGGTCACAGTCCCTGTCCCTTTCACGGGATATGTGGCATTATCTCCAAGGATAATTTCTAGATTAGTATCCTTCTCAACCATATTAGAAAGTTCTTCCTTGAACCCAGTGATGTGCCTTGAGGCACCACTATCTATCAACCATACATCCATAGTGTCAGGTGGAGATGCAGCAGAGAGGGCCAATACAAGAATGAATTCATTTCTTTTATCAACAACATTTGATTACTCACACCTGGAATTTCTCGACCTTTTGAAAGGTTTACCATTTCCACCGGAGGGAGCCTTCCTCTTTCCCTTGAACGTGTTGTTCCTTTGATTGCCATTCCTTCATTTGTTGTTGTTGTCATCATCATCATCGGGAAAATCCTTCTTGAAAGGGCATTCTCTAGCATAGTGACCCGACTTGTGACAAGTGTAACACTTGCCCTTCTTTCCTTGGGTCCTTGCTCTTCCTTTGTTTCTTGGACCACCAAATTTCTTCTTCTTAGTATGAGCAGCGAAGGCAACATTTCCTTCATTTTCATATTCCTTCATCCTTGTCTCTTCTTGTACGCATCTCGATAGTACTTCGTCAAAATCAGGTATCAAATTGTTATTGAGAATGGTAGTGTTGAATACATGCCATTCGGATGGGAGACCTCCAAGTGCGGTGAGAACCATCTCTCGATCAGTGATTGTCTCCCTAATAGCCAGCAGAGTATTCCTGATCTCGGTCAGCTTCAGAAAGTATGATTGAACAGACTCATCCCTGCCTTTCTTCAGATTCTTCAATTGATTCTTGAAGAATAAGACTTGATTCGCATTGTTGGCCTTGAACATGTTGACCAACGTATCATACATCTCCTTGGACGTGCCCAACTCAGAGATGTAGGGAACCAGAATCTTATGAATAGGGTCCCTGATCATTAGCGTCGCTTTGATTTCTCCCTTCTTGTACTTTGTTTTGGCAGCAACAGTTGCAGTGGATGGATGCTCTTGAATTTTACCTAGTACATAGTCCATGACATCTTGGTCTTCCAAATTAAGATCCAATGTCATCTTCCAAGCATGGAAGTCATCTTTCCCAGTCAATTTGTCATCAGCCTTAAAGCCATTGTAAGTAGAGGAACCCATGCTCTTCTTCTGTGTTGCTACAAACTAGGGCTTTGTCTTCACGTAAACTTTGATACCATGTAAATTTTTGTAGATGTTCTATGCTTGATATAACTTTACTTTTTATCCAATATCAGTCAGCGATCACATAAACAACAAAGTAAAATGCTAATAGAACATACCAGTGGATCGATCGAAGACAAGCCAAAAATATATAAGTGTGTTGGTGTGTTATGACGATTAGCAGGATGCTTCAACCAACAAAGTCTCAATATGGTCAACCAACTAGCAATGTCACACAACCCTTTAGGACAGCAGAAACAATCAACTCAAAAGTCAACCCAAAAGTCAAAGATGTCAGGCAATGGTCAACGCAAACAACAGCAGCAGCTAGGTCAACGCACCCAAGTCAAAGTCAACGTCCAGCCTCGGGAATAGTGCCAAAAAAATGAGGATTCAGAAAATTGAAAGTTTGGGAGAGTTTCAGGTCAATTTGACCTTGCGTTGACCAAAGTCAACGCTGCTGCAAAAACCCTAGGCCGAAAACAGAAAATGCTGCTTGCTGAAATTTTCCCACCTGTGAAGAGAAGAGCCTCCAAGGTGATCGAACCAATCAGATGAGGAGAGAGAAATGTGTGAGGATGAGATGAGTGAAAATGTCATTCAACGTTGACCAATTTATATCCATCAATGAGGGTGTGTGACACAACCGCTGGGGCACAAAACCTTTAGGCCAACCTGCACATATTTTGAATAAATTCAAAATAAATGTTCTGCTCATCGGATCAAGATGATCTTTAGATCGATCTTGCACCTCTCTGAAAGAGGAGTCCAATAAAAATATTGGCATCTTCATCTGAGCATCACAACATGGAGTTTGGACCTAGTTGTCCAAAATTAACAAAAACTCCCGAAGAAGTTTTCTCTGGTAAGAAACCTGACATCTCACATTTTAGAGTTTTTGGATGTCCTATTTATTTTCATGTGCCAAAGGAGACGAGGAGCAAGCTGGATGCTTCTGGAAAGAAAGGAATGTTTGTGGGCTACAACGAAACTTCGAAGGCCTATAGAGTCTATGTGCCTGGTCAAAGGGAAGTGGAGATATGCCACGAGGTTACCTTTGACGAAGATGCTTCCCTGAGGAAAGTAATCAATCTTACGAGATCTAAGGAAGATCATGAAGCAAGGCCTGGAAATCAAGAAGAACCGAAGGATGAGACGATGCCCAATGTTGAAGGACCGATGGACCCGATTGATCCACCTCCTTCAATGAGGAAAAGACCATCATGGCTCAGGGACACTCTCGAGGATGCCAAGAATCATATGGCCCCAAGGGGGACATTCCGTGAACGCAAGAAGCCGAATAGATACCAAGGGTATTTAGCAGCCATGAGTACTATTGTACAATCTGAGCCTGGATCTTTTGAGGAAGCCATAAAGCATCAAGTCTGGAAGGATGTTATGCACGAAGAATATGAGTCCATTATGAAGAATGATGTCTGGGATGTGGTTCCAAGACCAGAGGACAAAGCAGTTGTTACCTCGAAATGGCTCATAAGATCAAGCATGGATCTGATGGAAGTGCTGAAAGTTCAAGGCAAGATTCATTGCCCATGGATTCTCTCAAAAGGAAGGCGTAGACTATGATGACATATTTGCACCTGTGGCCTGATATACCACCATCCGATCTATCATACCTCTTGCTGCTACGCAAGGATGGAATCTTCATCAGATGGATGTGAAGATCACATTTCTGCATGGTGTGATAAAGGAAGAAGTGTATGTGAAGCAACCTCTGGGGTTTGAAGTCCAGGATCGGGACACCCATGTCTGCAGGTTAAAGAAATCCCTCTATGGGTTGAAGCAAGCACCCAGAGCTTGCTACGAGAGGATAGATAGGTACCTGATGAAGCTGAGCTTCACTCGTAGTAATGCTGATCCAAACCTTTACTTCAAGGTTGATAGAGAGAAGCCTCTCATTTTGGTGCTGTATGTGGACGAACTCTTCTTGACAGGTGCTCACCCTCTCATTCATTAGTGCAAGAGGGAGCTTGCTGCTGAGTTCAAGATGAAGGACCTAGGACTGATGCATTACTTCCTAGGCCTGGAGGTCTGGCAGAGACCTTGCGAGATTTTTCTTTCTCAAGGAAAATATATTGTGAAGCTTCTGGAAAGATTTCGTATGGTGGACTGTAAGACTGTGTCAACACTGATAGAGCTCAACTTTAAGAAGTTGAGTGGCAACGCTATTGGGTTCGTGCTTGCAAAACCTATTGAGTATCGTCAACTTGTAGGGGCCCTCATGTTCTTAGTGAACACCCATTTGAACGTATGTTTTGCAGTGAACACTTTGAGTCAACATATGATTGAGCCATCACTTTCATTGGGTTGGTGCCAAGAATATGTTTAGATATCTTCGGGGCACGATAAACCATGGGCTGAGATACACTGCCGGGAGCCTGACACTCCATGGATATACTGATGCCGATTGGGCTAGCAGTGTGGTGGATTGTAAATGCGCATCGGGATGCTGCTTCACACTTGGTTCTACTTTGATATCATGGATGAGCAAGAAGCAGAAGTCGGTGGCATTGAGAATCGTGGAGGCCGAATACATTGCAGCGAGTATGACCTGTTGTGAAGCAGTTTGGTTGTGAAAGCTCTTTAGTGAGATGTTCAGGCATCTGCTAGATACCATCGTGATACTCTGTGATAACCAGAGTGGGATTCAGTTGTCCGAGAATGTAATATTCCTAAATTAGCTGCAACTAATAGGAATATTAATTTTGCCTTATTTATTTTGTATTTCATGATTGATGAATAAATTGTGAAGGAGGACATGTAAAACTCCTGAAAACTAAGAGTAAATCAATGCCTATGTTAATAGAGACATATATGGGCTATTTAAATAAACTCCTGCAGGTGTGAATGGGTTTAAATCACAAGAGTGGGCCATATTTGACCAAGTCAACAGTGCAGCCTAGATGTATTGAACCTCTTTGAGGGACAACGCAGTTCTAAAAGGAGGATCTAATGTGAAAAGGGTTAAGTGATTCAAGGTGGTTTAGGGTTTGGCAAGACTTCTATCTTATAAAAGGAAGAGGAGGGCAGGAAGGAAAAGGTTGTTGAAGATATCATTTTCTGAAGGTATTGTCTGCTTAGACAACCCTTGTTGGGCTTTCCTGTTTAGGAATCCCACCTCATTTCTTGAGTAGCTCTTGGAGGAGAATTTTTTTAACTTGTCCACTATCAGGCTTGGGCCAAGCTTCACCTTACATTTACAGCGCTGCTCCTGTTGTGGGTTGAGCTGTCCTTGTGAGTTGCAGCAAGTGGAGATCTAGATCAGCTCAGATCTGGATGATAGCAGTGGCTCTTCTCAATGAGTGTATCTTTTAACTTCCTGGAAGAGTTCATTTGCTGATTATGCTTCAGATGTACACCTTGGCATCAGGCCATTCCATTCTCAGAGGCTACAACGCTGTTCCATTCGCTGGACAGCGTTATTTGCAGATCTACAGCTGCAGGATGTTTTGTCTACATTTTGGATGAGAGATCTCCAGTGGTGGCATTCTTCCTCTCACTGTGGTGATCCGTGGATTGGCCATCCAATCCATGTTAGTTTCAGATCTGATCTGCTATACCATTGCATTATTTAGAAATTTCTGAATCATTCTGCAGATCTGCAACCTTAGATCTTAGATCTACTCTTTGTACTTCATGTTTTGGGCAAAACCCCAAGGGGGATGTATAGATTAACTTTTCTTGTACATGGATCTGTATTGAATCTAACTTTTTATGTACAGATTTGATCTAGATCTGAAGAATTAATAAACTGTTGCTTCAACCCTAAAAATAACACTGTCATGGTTATGCAGTCTTGTATCATGGTAGCACCTCATTTTGAGGCTTTTCTTTATGAAAAGATATGTTTTCCTTAGTGTAAATCATTTGAATCATATTATAAGTTTCCATACTGATGTTCCATCATTATTTCAGTTAAACCCTTCAGAAAATCACGTTGTAGAAGCTTCAGTACATTCTGCATAATTTAAGCCATGGGAAATCAGGGTTTTTAAGCCTAGTTGGGGAAGGAGGAGCTGTTTAAGCTAGCTAGAATTATTTGTTTGAGCTGAAATTCAGAGCATAGGTCCCTCATGACCTAAGCTATCAGATCCAACCGTCATCCCACCTTATTTTTACGCAGATACCTGAATACACTCATTTTAGGGCCAAAATCACCCCTTTTCCCCACCTTTTTGAGTCCAAAGTGAGTTATAAGCTATTGCATCATCATTTAATTGAAGGATCTGTCATTGGACATTTGTTATAAGGCATATTGTTGCATCTCCAACTCTGGAATACCTTAGGGTATTCTCATTGTTGTAGAAATTCCAAATTTGGAATATTACAGTGGTATCGGAGCAAGATCTTTGGCTCAGCCTGTGGGCTTCAAGCCAAAGTATTGTTCAGCAAGAAGCAAGGACAAAATGATGGAGAGGATGAGATTGCTCTCATCAGTTTTCAGATCTAAAAAGAAAGCAGAAGAAGAAGAGAGAAAGTGCAGTGAAATTCCTAGGGAATTTCAAGAACAAGAAGATCTTCTGATTAGATGTACAAGATCTATTCATGAGGAACATTCTAAATCCTCATCTCATGGATATGTGCACTCAGCCATATCACCAAATCTTCAGCGTTCTGTCTGTGATTTCTTGATGAAGAGGAAGAAAGGAGGTGTGCCCAAAAAGGAGACTCTTATAGAGTATTTGGAGGAGTATGAAGCTCAATCCAAGGAGTTCAAAGATAAATTGAACTTCCAAGGGTTCTGCAAGGTCAAGGAAAGCAAAGGCACAAAGGAGGAGCAACATGGTAATGGTAGATTTTATCTATCTATCTTTGATGGATCACCTAAATGTCTAGTTAGGGTTTGGGTGGAGGAGCTAGATAACTGGCTTGTTAGTTCAACATTGTTTATTGTAGACTAGTGACAACTTAGTTCAGTTTTAGCTTAGCTCATTGTAATTTCATTCCACATTTAGTTGTCATCCATTGCATATTAGATTACATTAGTTGTTGAACTTAAACAATACGGCCTTAATTACTTACAAAATCTCTTTTGTTCCAAATCTATAATTGACTCATAAACATCTGAACAGAAGACAGTATCATCTTAAGGCCTGAAGTACTTTTGCAACTTCTTTACCACTTCATAAACAAATCCTTTCCTCAAAAGACTACTTTAAAAATAAATCTATAACTTTTGAGTAAGGTTTAGTGATGTTAAACTAAGCTGCAAAATAGAATTAGGAGCTAGTCTTAGAGTAGAGATCTTATGATGTTACCAATGTTTTCCTCCAAATATGTTTCAAAAAATCTTTAATCATGGGTAAAATGTTGTATCATTATAAGCTGATTGTTTAATTGTTTAGTTAGGAGAATTTGTATACTTAGCTGACCATTTCTCAAGCTCTTCCAAAATACCTTTAATAAAAGAATTGGACAAGTTAATTTTATGTTTTGATTCATTTTCTTGAAGTCATTATCAAGCTTTGTATTCTTCTTAGTCATAGTTTAGGTTTGATTCTATTTCAGTATTTGCACTTTCATTTGTCATTTGTCACCAAAAAATTAGGATTCACTTTGTTTTTAACCGGTAGCTTCCTTCCACTAGCATTTAGTTCTTTCCATAAAACCATCAAAAGACCAAAAACATCATAAAACACTAAACACAATGCATTGAGAAACAAACACTTAGGCACATACAGTGCACTTCACTTCAGAAGTTTACCAACTCTGGTTGACAATTAAATGAACTCAATTTAGGAGACTAGGTTGAGCACAAACATTTTGGCGCCATTGCCGGGGAAGTGAAAACTAGGTAACCTTTGTTTCTTAATTCCCAAAAAAAATTATATGCGTAGAGAGAGAGACTCAAGGGGTAGATTCATAAGCAGCAGACACAGAAATTTGATTCCTAGAACACCACTTGTTTCACCTAGACCAAGAGCTCGTACACCTTCAACTCAAACCCACATTCCATCCTTTACTGATCCTGGACTTTTGGAAGACCTAATATCAGATATTCCATTAGAGAAACCTTCCACTTCATCCACTGAACCTGCCTTAGAAGAAGATCTAAAGACTCCTGTTAGGGACACAAACTTTTCCGCTTCCACAAGAGAGTCAACCATGGCAGAAGAAGGGGGAGGAGGAGTCTTTAATGCAGAACACACATTATTTGGAGGTAGAGGTAGAGGTAGAGGAGAAGGAGGTAGAGGTCAGAAGGAGGAAGAGGTAGAAGAGAAATGGGAAGCTCTTTTGGGTTCCCTATAATTGATGAAGAAACCAATACAACCATGAAAAACATTTCACCCTCTGTCCTTCCAAACTTCTATGGAATTAAAACTGAAGATCCTGAAATCTTCCTATTTGAATTTGAGATCCTGTGTAGAACTTATGACTACTTACAAGATACTCAAAAACATAAACTATTTCCTTCAACATTGAAAGGAGCAGCATTGAAGTGGTTTATGAGCTTGATCAACAGTTCTATTAGGACATGGGAAGACATGAAACAAGCCTTTCTAGAGAGGTATTTGGATTATTGTATTTCGGTCAATCATAAGGAAGAAGTGTTTAAGATGGTACAAAAAGAAGATGAAAACTTGGAAGATTTGTTGGAGATATTTCATTACAACATCAAAAGAGCAAAAATGGAAAACCTAGATCAAGACACCTTAAAAGCTCTTTTGTTGAAAACAATTAGGGATGAATGTTTGGATATCCTTAACATGATGGGAAAAGGGGATATATCATAGCTCACATTACCTGAAATATCTGAGTTATGTATCAACCTTTCAAGAGGGAAATCTAAAACTGTAAAAGGTCCAAGAGATCCTGCTCTTGCAAGGGCAAGTAAGTCTGCTTCTGGGATAGTAAGTAGATCAGAAATAGGACATATGCTTGATGATTTTAAATCTAACATCTTAGGGAGTCTTAGTGAACAAATAGACACCCTTAAGATACAAAACAAGCAAAAAGCTGAATCTGATGCCTTGGCAATCTTTTGTCCCAAATGTAGAAAGAAACATGCCTTGAGAGAGTGTCCTTTGGATGTAAAAGTTGTACAAACCTGTGTCATTTGTTCTGAAAAACATGAGACCAAGAATTGTCCTTCTCTTCCTGGTCTCAAAGTTGTCTTTCAGGAGGAAACTCCTACAGATTCCATAGAATCTCTTAATTTTGTCTCTAGAAGACCTTGGCAGGGACCTCAAACACAAGGATTCCATGATCAAATGTATAATCAACCTCCACCTTGGAATTCTTGGTAGCAACCTTGGCCTCAATTTCAAAATAAATCTCAAGCTTGGGCACAAGGAGCACAAAATCCCTTTGGAAGATACTCTCAGTACTATCAGTATCCACCATCCTATCCACCATACCCACATTTTTATCCTCAAAATCCTCAACAAAACTTTCAATAAAATTCTCAACAACATCATCAGAATCCACCACATCAAAATCAACCACTTCCATTACCATTCCCTCAACAATCAAATCAATTTCCTGCTCAACCCATACCAAACCCCAATAATAAAAATCCTCAAAACACATACATGATAGAAGGCCAACAGTTTCCAACTTATTTAATTACTCCTTTAGACCTTAGTGATGTTCAACTTAGGTATGGAAGAATACTTGAAAAGAGGAAACCTTCTGTGATCATACAAGAACAAGATAACTCTGAGGAAGACTCTCTACGGGTGAATAAAAGTCTTGAGGAAGACACATCTTTTCAAGACCCAAACACTAAAAAATTAAAGCAAAAAGATCCAATAATTTCAACTCCTGTATTAGAGCAACCATCCACATCTACTTCTATACCTCGCTTTCCAGAAAGATTACAAATTGATAGAGGTGTAGAAAAACAAATTATGGTGCCTAATTATGATTTCCTAGATGAGCTGAGAAATGTTTGCATTAAAATTCCATTATTACAAGCCATCAAGGAAATTCCAATTTTAACCAAAACAATAAAGGAGTTGAGCATGAAGAAAACAAGAAAAAGAATAAGAGAAACAAAGAAAATTCAACTGGCAGGAAAAATAGCAGACATTATGATGGGCAAGATTGCTATTCCAAAGTATCTTGACCCAGGAAATCCAGTTGTTAAAATTCACATCAATGGAATTGAAATCCAAAACACACTCATTGACTTAGGAGCAGCAATCAATATCATGAGTAGACAAATCATGGATAAACTGAAACTTCCTAATCTTCTCTTTACACCCACACTATTACAATTAGCAGATAGATCTGTGATCAAACGAGATGGGGTAATAGAAGACATTCCAGTGTCCCTAGATTCTTGGGAGTACCCTGTGGATTTCATGATCCTAACTCCTAAGAATAATCTAGGAGGCCATCCTGTTATATTAAGAAGACCTTGGTTGGCTACAGCTGATGCTTTTATTAGTTGTAGGTCCGGTGATATGTATATTTCTGATGGTATTTCAACTAAGAGATTCACTTTATATCCTCCAGCTAGGACAATTACAGATCTAGATGACACTCAATGGATAGAGGATGAAGAAGATTTACAACCACTCTTCACAATTTCAGAAATTAGTGAAGATAATCAAATTCTGAATACTCTAGAAAACTTTGAATCTTCTCTAGAACACAAACATGAATCATTTCAAGAGGAATCCAATATTGAGTTTTTGTCATCTAGGCAGATGTCTCTTCATTCTATGGACAAATTTGGCAACTCTACAAGTGAAATTTTTCGAGGCAAAACTTTGAATATAAACAAGAACCTAGAAAAATCTCAACAAGAAGAGTTAGTCAAAGTATTACAGAGACATTCTTCTGCATATGCATGGGAATACACTGACATGAAATGGATAAGCCCCAAGACTTGCACTCATCACATCTATATAGAGGAAAATTGCAAACCAATCAGACAACCTCAAAGACGGATGAATCCAAATCTTAGGAGATTGTTAAAGAAGAATTGCAAAAATTGTTAAATGTCAACTTCATCTATCCTATTTCAGATAGTCAGTGGGTTTCTCCTTTGGTAATTGTGCCAAAGAAAAATGGTAAATGGAGGGTATGTGTTGACTAGCAGGAACTAAACAAAGCTACTCTTAAAGACCATTTTCCCTTACCTTTCATAGATCAAGTGTTAGATGCATTAGCTGGCAAAAGTACTTCTCATTCCTAGATGGGTTTAGTGGACACAATCAAATCCAAGTAGCACTTGAAGATCAAGACAAAACCACATTTACTGTCCTTGGGGTACCTATGCTTACGAGTATTTCCATTTGGATTATGCGATACTGCAACATTCAAGGGAAGTAGTTAGGAATTTTTGGATCTAATGCAGTTATTGGCAGAGGTATACATGGATGATTTCATGGTACCCAGGAAATACATTTGAAGAAGCTTTAGCAAACTTGGAAAAAGTTTTAAAGAGATGTCGGGGAAACAAATATTTTCACTTGCTTCGTGAAATGTTTCATGATGTTCTTTGAAGGAATTGTTTTAGGACATCACATTTCAGGGGATGGGATTAGAGTTGATAAGTCAAAAGTTGAAGTCATCTCTAACGTATCTATTCCAAGTTGTCAAAAATATGTTAGGAGTTTTATAGGATTCACAGGATATTATCGAAGGTTTATAGATCAATGATGACGGACATTTTTTGACCGTCACCAAAAGTAACAAAAAGAGCATCGGTGAGGGTCATTAAAAGTTCGTCACTAGAAGTGTCACCAAAGAGAGAATTAGTGATGGGCCTTTAATGACCCTCACCAAAAGTGTCATTGAAAATGTCTTTGGTGACGGACCATAAAGGACCATCACTATATACACTTACGGTGACGGTTTTTTAATGACCGTCACCATATGTGACATTGGTGACGGACCTTAAAGGTCCGTCACAAGCATGACCCTCACCAATGTGCTTTTTTCTTGTAGTGGTTGTTCATGCCATAAACAAATTCAGACACTATATAAAAGGCTATGAAACTTTTGTTCACATAGATCATTCTGCAATTAGATACTTAATGAAAAAATCAATTACTAATGGCAGAGTCATAAGGAGGTTATTTCTTTTACAAGAATTCAACATTACCATTCTAGATAGGCCCGGAAAACAAAACACAGTAGCTAATTTCCTATCTAGACTCCAAAACATTAAAGATGACACTCCAGTTGAAGATCAATTCCTTGATGAATATCTTTTTGCAATTTCTACTCAAACTCCTTGGTTTGCTGACATTGCCAATTATCTAGTTTCAGGGAAATTTCCTTCAATTATGAATACAAGAGATAAAAGAAAGATTATTTATGACGGTGCAAAATATTCATGGGTTGCTAATGAGTTATACAAAACAGGTCCAGACTTTATTATTAGGAGATGTGTTCAAGAAGACGAGATGCCTGAGATTCTCAAGGCATGTCATGATGAACCTTGTGGTGGACACTTTGCTGATAAAATGACAGCTTATAAGATCCTTCATTTAGGATATTATTGGCCATCCTTGTTTAAAAATGCTAAAGAGTATGTCAAAAGGTGTGACAGTTGCCAAAGGGTAGGGAAACCTTCTCCTTCAAGTGGGATGCCATTACAACCTCGGGTACATATTGAACCTTCTAAAAAATGGGCTTTGGATTTTGTAGGACCTATTAGTCCTCCATCAAGACAAAATATATATATATTAGTTTGCACTGATTATGTTACCAAATGGGTAGAGGCCAAGCCATTACTTTTTTCTAATGAAGCATCTGTAGTTAATTTTATTTTTTAGGATATTTTTACTCGTTTTGGTGTCCCAAGGGAAATTGTTACGGTCAAGGAGCTCAATTTACATCAAGGCTAGTGGAACAAATGTGGAGAAGTACAAAATCAGACATAGAAAATCTACTCCATATCATCCACAAGCAAATGGTCAAGTGGAATCCACTAATAAAGTCATTGAAGGAATCCTAACAAAGACTGTTCATCTACATAGAAGAGATTGGGTAGATAGGCTTCCTGAAGCCTTGTGGGCCTATAGAACTACATGGAGAAACACAACAGGCCATACTCCTTATGAGCTTGTTTATGGAAAGCAATTTTTGTTTCCCATAGAGTTCCAGATTCAAACTTTCAAAATGGCAGTTCAGCTAGGACTTGATTTAACGGAGGCACAAAAGCATAGATTGGAGCAAATTAATGAATTGGATGAGATCAGACAAGATGCAGTTCAGAAAACAAGTCTAGTCCAACAGCAAAGGACTAGATGGCATGACAAGTACATAAAAGAGAAGAAATTCAAAGAAGGTGACTGGGCTCTCTTGTTTGATTCAAAATTCAAGGATTTTCAAGGTAAATTTCAAACACATTGGCTTGGGCCATATGAAATTGTTGAAATTTTTGACAATGGAGCAGTAAAGATCAAGACAATAGATGAAGAAGAGGTCACTTTTCTTGTGAATGGTCATAGATTGAAGCTATATCACAAACCACTCTCAAGAGAAGAATTTGTCAAGAAGTTCCAGGAAAACAATGATGTGAAGTTAATGAAGAAGAATTTTTCTTCTTCATCAACTTGATTGAATTTTCTGAAGCATTTCCCTAAAATATATATATATATATAAGTATAAACATGAAAACCAATCACTGATTGGCATGTTTATACAGAAAATATAGGGTGAAAATCAGAGTTTTTCTGACACTCTAACTTTTCCATTTTGTTTTTGCAAGCAGCTGTTACAAAATCATAAGTTCAGATCCATTGCACTTATGATCCATCTCATTTCATTTCATTCCATTTATTTATCCATCCATACTCCATTTCATTCATTCATTCATACTTCACTTCATTCCATATTTCATTCATCCCATTCCATACTTCATCCACCTCATTTCCATATCAAAATTTACAGTTTGATGTTTTTCTGCAAATGAATAACACATGTCATGGATTTCAGGCCATTTCTTATATTCTTCCACTCCATTTCATACATTATAATCCATTCCATTTCATCATTCACCTCATACATATTCCATTATATCATGTTTCATCATCCATCTTCATTCATGCCATATAACATTCCACTTATATTCCAAACCACTCCATTCCATGATTAGAATTCTCTACAGGTACATTCTGCAGCTGAACAGACATTCTTTAGCTGATCAGACTTTCCGCAGCCAGACAGTCATTCTGCAACTTCAGATCTTGAAGGCACTGATCAGTAGACATTGGAATTGCAACAAAATGGTTCAGTTTATCCATAAACAAGCAAAATTAAGAGGGATTATGAGGATTCACAAAATAATGGTTTCCAGAGGAGAACAAAGTATATGAAGACTACAAAAAGCAGATGAAAAGCAAAGGTAACAAGTTTTGATTATAATGGCATATCATAAACTTTAGTATATTTTTAGTTATGAATCATTTGAAAATTTGTTTTGATTATTTTTATTGATCATGCCAAAAATACCCTCCGCAAAACTTTGGATAAAAATATTTCATTTCAAATTCTATACCCGAACATCATTTAAGCGGTTAAAAGGCTGAAGTGTTTGATTTCCTTACGTCACCCAACCAAATCATTTAATGATGAGTTTTGAATCTGTTGTAAAAAAATCTCCGCAGTCTTTTCACTCATTGATTTGTTTCCTTCACCTCACTTCATTAACTCGATTCCGTAACCACTTCCCATTACTTCATTCTGTAGCCAGCCTTTCATCATTTCATTCCGCAAAACAAAGGTATCTCTGTCACCGTGAGCAGAGGTATATTGGTTTAAAGGTTGAAACCACTATTACTAGGAAGCATAGGTATACCAGTTTGAAATTTGAAGCTACTGTTACTAGGAAGCAGAGGCATATCAGTTTGAAATTTGAAGCCACTATTACCGTGAACAGAGGTATATCAGTTTGAAATGTGAAGCTATTGTCACCGTGAAGCAGAGATATATCAGTTTGAAGATTGAAGCACTATCACCTTGAACTAGAGGTATATCAGTTTGAAGGTTGAAGTTATTGTTTCCGTGAGCAGAAAGAGCACTAATTTGAAGTTTGAAGAAGAGATTATGGGTTTCATTGTACGAACTGAACCAGTGGGCACAAAATACCTGGAAGGATACCCTCAAAGTAGAGAATTGTTGCAACAGGCAGGATGGCTACAATTTCTTGAGAAATTTAATGGCTTCCACAAAGAAGTCACTAAAACATTTGCAAGGTCATTCAAAGGAGCCGAGGTTGAAATTGGGGATGTTAAATTCACTGTCACAGAGGTGTTTATTGCAGAAGCAACAGGATTGGCTAGATAGGGAGAAAAATGGTTTAAGAACAGAGAATTCCATAATGAATCATGGAAACAAATCCTAAAATCACCAGGTATGGATGTCACTGTGTTTAAAAAGGGAATTCCAAGTTCTGCATTAAAAAATAAATGGAGAAACATATTGCTTATTCTACAAAACATTATCACTTGTGAAGGTAGATATGGCACATTTTATGTTTACCATATTAGATTGATCATGCACTTTCTGGGGGAAGAGCTAAATTTGCCTTATTTCTTGCTTCAAAGTTTGAAAAAAATGGCTTCTAGTGTTCAAAGAAGAGTCCAATTCTTAGAGACAACTCTATACCATCATGGCATGGTTAAGATTTTAATTGAACACCATTTAGCCAAAACAAAAGACACTTGGGATAATTTCTTGGTAAGAAATCACTTTGAGGAGCCAAAAGAGCCTTCACCTGAACATCAGCCTACAAGGAGAAGCAGAAAAAGGAGAACTTCTAAAATTGAAACGGATAAACCAATTCAAGATAGCAGTGAAGAGATAATCTTTGATAAGTTGACCCAAATTAAGAGACAGCTTAAAGAAGAAAGGATAATCAAAAAATTTACCACAGAAAAAGGAGAGGGATCATCCCAGCCAAGAAGAAGCCATAGACTCAAAGGGAAACTAAGGAAAACACAGACCAAACAAACAGGGGTGATAAACATAGAAGATGAGGAAACATCTATTGAAGAAGATGTTGAAGAGGATTTTAATGAGGAAGCCCCAGAAATTGACCCTGCACAGCAAGAAGTTTATGACTATGTTGAAACATTGGAAAGGAAAGCTTCAGAGAGCAGAGATAGAACACCTAGTCCTCCACTGTCTGAAATAGACGTGTTAAGAAGAGATAGGTATGAGTTGGAAGTACTTAATAGACATATCAGAATTGAGAATGATATTCTCAAGGAACAAGTCAAACTCAAAACCAGTATGAACTCAACCTTATCTCTACAAATGGACAAAGTGGAAAAGGCTAATGAAAAGTTGAAAAATAGGAACAAGAAACTAATCAGGGCAGTTACCAATCTAAGATTCAAACTAGTCATCCGAAAGCCCAGAAGACCTTTAATCTCCAGGCAAAGAAGAAGAAGAGGGTTAGATGTTCTTGCAGAAGTCTCTGAATTTATGGAATAAGTTGCATGAGGACATGCAAGAAGTCAGTAGTGGGGGTATGTTGAGTCCCAATATTTTGCTTTCTTTCATCTTACTTTACCTCATTTTCCTTCGTCCATTGTTATCCCAGGCCTAATTGATTAATGAAATTAGTTAAAATTACTTTTAGAATGATTAACATGGCTAACTTGCTAAGTTTTGTGATTTTGTCATTGTAATCCATTTTGACCGAAACTAGCTGCAGAATGCAGACATTCCGTAGCTAACCAACAATTCTACAGCTATCTTCACGTTCAAGTATGTTCCAGGTGTTCTCTCAAGAAAAGCCACACATGGGCATATTCCACGTCATGTCCTCATCGTTCATTGCTCACCATGAAGAATGAACCAAATTCTGGACGTGGTTTTGTTACATGGGAACTCATTTAAAGAGGCAGACTTCTAATAGGACTGTCCTAGTCCAGATGTCCTTTGTTCCTTTATGCTGCCATCTTTAGAGTCCTACTATGATTTTGATAAGGAAAGACAATGATCCCCGTATTGTTGCAAGTTCTGATATGTAGATTTTTTATAAAAGCACTCGGGAAACCGAGAGGCTAGCTCTAGATTTTGCTTAGATTTTATGTTATATTTCTGAAGACAAAGAATACTCTGTTTCAAGTTATTTTCTGTTAATGAAGAAGACAACATTGCTTTAAACGCATTGAGTTGATTTTGAGCTAGATTCCGTCTGGTGGTAGAGGGCCCCTGCCTCCTGCACGGATTTACTTTCGTAATTTAGATAAGTATCTTAGTTATTTTCATGTTTTTGAAGTTTGAATTCATAGTTAATTTCATTAGCCACTATAGCTATACTTGTTCTATGAAACTCTTCCAAAAGAAGAAACTCTTCCAAAAGATCATGATAATGAATAGGAAATGGGTGTAGTGTTGTAGGATTTATTTATAATTTCTTTTGTTCATTATCACAGTTGAACTTATACTAAACAAACTCTTCCAAAAAATCCTTATGATGTCTAAGGCATGACTGTGATACTGAATGTTTCAGTTGTTTGTTTGCACTGAGTAGCATAGTTGATCTTACCCTTAAAACGGTCTTCCAAAATATCATAATGATGGGTAGGAGATAGCTGTGATATCTTAGTTTTTAAATTTCTTTCAGTCTTTATGTTTGCATTTGCACTGAATAGTATAGTCAAGATTTTTCTAGCAAGCTCTTCCAAAATACCATTCATGATGGACAAAATAGGCTGTATAATCCCATAGATTAATTGCATGATAACTTAGTTAGGGTACTCTGGAGTCAAATTGCATTTAATTCATGCTCTGTTATTTTGTTTTAAGTTTGATAATGGCTTGTTAGTTTAGCACTGTTTATTGTAGACTAGTGACATCTTAGTTTAATTTTAGCTTAGCTCATTGTATTCATACTCTTAGTTTTAGCCCAACTCACTGCATTCACATTCCAAGATTAGTTGTCATCCATTGTATATTAAATCATATTAGTTGTTAAATTCGATACCACAGGCTTAATTATTTACAAAACCTCTTTTGTTCCAAATCTATAATTGACTCATAATCATCTGGACAGAAGACAGTATCATCCCAAGGCCTGAAGTACTTTTGCAACTTCTTTACCATCTCACAAACAAACATTTCCTCAAAAGACTATTCTAAAAATCTATAACCTTTGATTAAAGTTTAGTGATGTCAAATTAAGTTGCAAAATAGAATTAGGTGCTAGTCTTAGAGTAGAGATCTTATGATGTTACTGATATTCTTCTCCAATTATGCTTAAACAAATCTTTAATCGTGGATAAGATGTTATATCATTATAAGCTGATTGCTTAAATTGTTTAGTTAGGAGAATTTGTATACTTAGCTACCACTTCTCAAGCTCTTCCAAAATACCTTTAACGAAAGAATTGGACAAGTTAAGTTTATCTTTTGATTCATTTTCTTGAAGTCATTATCAAGCTTTGTATTCTGCTTAGTCATAGTTTAGGGTTGATTCTGTTTCAATATTTGCATTTGCATTTGTCATTTATCATCAAAAAATTAGTATTCACTCTGCTTTTAACTAGTAGCTTCCTTCCATCAGCATTCAATTCTTTTCCTTATGAACATAAAACCATCAAAAGACTAAAAACATCATAAAACACTAAACACAACGCATTAAGAAACAAACACCTAGGCACATACAGTGCACTTCACTTCAGCAGTTTACCAACCCTGGTTGACAATTAAATGAACTCAATTTAGGAGACTAGGTTGAGACCAAACAATAAGACCCAGCATTCGAAGAAAGACCCCCTCCCAACGTAGAGTTACCAAAGACCAGACCAGTTCCCCCCCCCCGAATTAGTAAATGAAGAGGAAAGCTCCTGATAGGGGTTCCAAGCATTAGAAAGAGGGGAAAGGGTCTGATAAGCACTCGACGAAGGGAAAGAAGCATTCCCTTGTTGACCAGCGAGAAACTGATTCCCTGCCCCCACTGTTGTAAATATAGGGTTCCAACCAGTAAAGGTAGTCGAACTCTGACCTCCAGACCAAGGGTTAAAACTCTGAGTCTGAGAAGTAAAAAAAAAAGACCCTAAGGAAGGATTCGGATTAGGAATATGACCACTTCCGAAGGGGAACCCTTGAAAGGCAGCTGACCCACTAGCCATGGAATACATGGGTGTAGATGCAGCTGAAGCAGTGGAAAAGGAAAACAAAGGAATCCCACTAGTGGGCATTCCAAAACAAAAGGGACCAGATTGAGAAGCTAATGCTTGGGTGGAACCAGAGCCAAACACAGCAGTACTAGAAGCAATTGTAGATATAGCAATTGTGCCTCCTCCTTCTACTGAAGCAAGAGTCTGAATGCCTGCAACACTCACAGCCGAAGCTGCGTTCCCAGTCGTGGCCATCGAAAGGTATGAATAATATGGAGGATCTTCTGGTCTTGTAGACTCAGATCCGATGTACTAAAAAATGAACGGATAATCAGGAGGAAGAGGAGATGGAAGTGACACAGAAGGCTGAGGTACTTCCTCTACTTCTACTTCTTCTCCTGCTTCTCGCGGAAACAAGACTCTCGAGGTGAGCGGAACGCTCCTCTCAGAACTAACACCAGAACTAACTACAGGACCGTCAAACCCTAGCGAAGGATCTCTCTCCGCTGCGTCAGATACCACAGGGTGATATTCACCTGCAATATTACTCCTACGCCTTCTCGAAGAAGGCTCTATAGCTTCGGGAGATAGCCCCCGAACTCTCCTCGACTGACGAGGCGCTTGATCAGCCACTTTAATAGATTAATTAGACTCAAAAAAGTATAAATCTAGGCAAGCTAGGAGCAAAGAGCACTCACTACTAAAAATCCTTGAGATACAGCCAAGCAAACAGCCTTCAGGTATTTCCACTCTGGGTGATTAAGATCGGACACCAAAATACGAGAAAGCGAAGAATAGGACCTCCCAAAAGTAGTCTGGGATAATTGCGGCCCAGGCCTACTAGCGAAGGTATCAGAAACAGATACGCCAACCTCCTAACAACAGCCTTTGCTGGCACAAGTACCCAAGCTTCGCAAGGGCACCCCCCAGAAGTACTGCTGGAAGTGATACGACGTCTGCCTCAGGTACCACGGGTATTCCCCCCCGCAGTCACCTGTGTGGAACCTAGGAATGGCAACTATGGGCACTAATCCGTGTCAGAAGCCGGGCGGAACGATCTTGAGGCAAGATCCAGCAAATCAGAGAGGGGGTATCTCTCTTCTCGGCCTTCACTTCCCCTCGCGCTTGACTCTCTGGAGGAGAGCTTTCCCAGTCCACCTAACGGAGTTGGATTTCGCTCAATTAATAAAGTTCTATGTTTTAGTTTGAGCGGCCTTGGAGAGTTAACTATCCACTCACCTAATCCAAGGCCCTACAACCTAGCTAGTTGGTGTATGACACTTAATAAAAAACTTGCTAGTTGTTTTTAAATTATAGCGCTTATTTTAATTGGTTGTTATATTATGTCAATGGGATATGGAAATGAAACTTGTGGTGTTTTAAGATGCAGAAAAGAAATTAATGAAAACCAAACTACATGCAAATGCAGTAATTGCCTTTCGATGAAAAGAAATTTCTACACGGGTTCTACGAGACTAAAAAAAAATTCTTTTCAAATATCAAACTCACACTCGCAAAATCTATGAAAAAGACTATAAATGCTTAAGTGCACCTAATGCAAATAACTAAGAGCATGCAAATTCTAAGATGCAAAATCTAACAAAGAAAAGAGAAATTTCCCAAGAATCCTTCAGTTTTATCACTTTTCGGTTGTCCACTAAACTAGTTCCCAGAATCAGAAACTCTCAGTATCAAGACACCAAAAAATGCTTGACACAAGAGGAAGAAACCAATGAAAATTCCCTTCCCAAATCAAGTCAAAAACCAAAGGCAAGAAATCTCAACAAAGCTTCAAAAGATGTAACGAAACGAAAACAAAAATGCAAAACAAAAGCAAATGACAAAACAAAATGTTTTTTGAGCTTTTGAATTTTATAAAAAAGAAGAGCTCTAAGAGACCAAGAAAACTATCCAATTACCAAGCCAAACAACTCTGAATTTCAAGCAAAACTTCAAAAATGCTCCAAATCTTATAGTGCCACTTAGTAGCAAGATTTATATGAGCAAAAGAAGACAAGAAACTCAGTAACTCAGCCCAGAAGAATAGTACAACCTTGCAGCAAACAAAAACTTCAAAGAACCAAGAAAGACTCTTCAAAAATTGCAACAAGACCTAGTCAAATGAACTCAAGAAAACCAACCAGAAAATGGGCAAAAATCGAAGTGCAAAGCAAGACACAAAGTTAGGAAAGACTATATGAGCAGAAGCTCTCTGTCCTGATGAAGCAGAACAACCAAGAATCCCCAGGAAGAGATCTTGGTACTCAAACCAGAAATGCAAGCACTAAAAACAATATTTTCCAGACAAGCCAGTCTTCAACCAATCAAGAAATAAAAAAGACCAATGGCCACTATTAACACAATCCAGAGGCTATAAAGACACTGCAGGAACAGGTCTCCACAGGCAGACAAGACCAAAAAGTCAAGAAATCAAAAATTTCAAAATTTGCCCAGGTATACGCTACTTGACAGTTTTGAAACAAGCATGCATACGCGACTGTGTCAAAGGAAACCCGCGTATACGCAACTTCCTTTGAAGCAAAATTCCTGTATACGCGTCTGTGTACAGAAAAACTCGCGTATGAAAAGGTAAATAATGAAAAATAAAAAGATGAAGCCTGGATAAAGAACCAGGTCTTCAGTCTGACTGAGAAAAAGCTAACTAGACTGGAAATAATGATTAAAACTGTTGGAAATCTTTAAAACAACTGAAACCACCCAACAGGGGAATCACAAGAATGTAGTCCCCAACGGAGTCACCAGTTCTGTTTTGGGAAATAACTCCCTAGAGGTTTGTTGGGTCAAAACCTCCACAGATCAAGGCATGCCATTCAGAAGGACTCACACATAACCACACTTAAATGCTAAAAACTAGATAAAAATGATAGTAGAACTCACCCGTAATCCTACGTTTGATGTAGATCCCGCGGGGGCCAAACCCCCAGCAACCCTTCTTCCTCTTCAACCTGGAAAACAAGAAAGAACATGCACGGAAACCTAGTTGTACAGCATATATTGCTCCTAAATGTTAGTGTAATTCATGTGAAACATTATATAAACAGTAATAAATGCTTAATAATCAATCTTTTCACATATGCAAATAGATATTAACACATAAGTTCAGGAACAAGATGGTTCTTCATTATTGCGAACAGCATGTACAGAAATAAAAAGTGGAGAGATCACCTAAATCCTTCCACGATCTTCAAACAGACCATCATCCGGATCCGTCCCGCCCTTGCCTCGCTAAGATACCTTCAAGACTTGTGCACAGGAGATGTCATATAAACTGATGAACATCTCCAGGAAACAAGGGTTTCCCATATAAATATGGGAAAGTGCAGGAGGCACAGGAAATCAGACTTGAAATAGGGATTCCAACAGAGTATAATATCTATGAATTTCTCTCTCCCTTAGGCCATACACATGAGGGGCTTTTATACTCCCTCAAAGTAGTTTCAATCAGTTGGAAACAGTTGGCCACGTGCTGGGGTGGTTGAACTACTGGAGTAACCATCAACCCAGCCCAAAAATAGGGAATTTTAATATATTTTTTAATGATTTTAATGGCATACGCAGAAAAGTACATGTGGACTCGCGTATACACGCGGAAAAGTCTGGGCATACCCGCGTATGGGAATTTTAACACTGTTTTTTAGTGAATTTTGTTCAAGTCTGCAGGAATGGGTGCCCAAAGCCATAAAAGAAATCATGAATCATATGAAGGTGAAAAATGATGCTATAACACATGCTATAACACTTGGTTGTTTAGCCCATCACTCATAGGTGCTGCAAAACCAATTTTGAGAATTTTTAAGAATTTTGGTACTTTTTGTGATTTTCGCACAATTTTGGAAATTCCTCCTCACAGAAGCATAACAAAATTTTTCTACACTTATTTTAGGGGAATCCAAATGATGATTTCTTTACATATTTGGATGCATTTTGATGAATACATCACATATCAGGAAGCTGATGAACCCTTTACTAAACTGAGATGGGGGGGTTAATCATTTTAGTGAATTCATGGACATTAAAATTATTTTCATTAAACTCAATAACAAGTCATTTCATAAGCATCTTAATACAAAATGATCAATAGAATGAATATGTGAACAAAAATTAATAAGCATATTAACAAATCACATCAACACATAATAATCATGCACATGGACAACATATATAAGTGGAAACCCATAAGGGAGAAAGCCACATCTTATTATTGTTGTGATGCAAATACGAGCTCCTACTACCTCTCACAACTGATTTTCTACAGGCACCTACCTACAGGAGGCTACTACCTCAGTTTCTGCAAGCTACAACTTGCAAGCAAGCTCCAAATCCCATAATTTTTCTGCAGGCTGCAACCTATAGGAGGCTCCTACCTCACCTAGCTCCAACTAGAAATTTATCAAGATACAACTTTAAAGGAGACTACAATCCCCTCACTCAACATGAAAATAAAATGTTGATTTCCCTGGATATGATCTCTGTTTTCTTCCACCTTCACTTCTGCCCTCTCTATCTTCAAATTTGCTTCATATCAGCTCCAGATGTGCATAGCATCTCTATTAGCTTTCTCACATTATCCATCTCTCTCCCATTTTGCAACTCTCTTACATTCTTCATCTCTCTTCCATTCTGCAGCCCTCTTCCATTCTGTAGCTCTCTAACCTTCTTCAGCTCTCTTCCATTCCGCAGCTCTCTAACATTATTCAGCTCTCTTTCATTCTGCAACTCTCTAACATTCTTCAGCTCTCTTCCATTTTGTAGCTCTCTAACCTCTATATGGACATTGATATTACATCTCTTATACAGACAAATCCTCTGTTTGCATTCTATAGGGAATACAAAGTGAACAGGCTTGACCCTATCCCTTCCACCCATTCGATTCCTTACACTTTAGTTCAGGTTATTACACCAGAAATAATCATTACAACACCCATTGGAGTTTTCACAATGCCTACGGAGACTTGCCTTTGCATCACATACAATAAAAAAAATAATTAATTCACTTACATTTACAGTTACAACAAATATATTTCACTCAACCCTTTTAACTGTTTTCTCATTGTGCATTGGTCCTTTCTGCCATTGTCACTATATTTTTTGTTTCTACTTTTATATTATAAAATTTCTGCACAAACTCCTTTTTCCTGAGTTGACCCAGCTGACATGTTTTCAACAATGCCATCATATGCTCCTTTTTCCCAACTCTGCCTATTTTCCTTCCTTCTCTTGCCCACAACGTTCAACCTTCTCCTTGTCTCAACACCCGACTCTACTCCGGAGGTTTCGCCAGCCTGAATCGACCCATGGTGCCTATCTCCATATTACCACGATGTTCATCTTTCTCTGCCATTTTTTTTGTGTTGGGTCACTTACCAGAGCTTTTCTACCCGTGTTTAGAATTATCTTGTTTAAAAGCCACAACCGCATCTACCACTGTTCTACACGAGTGTCAGGTCTTACCTGAGTCTACTTCCCGCGTTCACTTTTCTTCATAAAATAGTGTAACTACAAAGTACCCTGGACCTTAAATAAATTCCAATTATCCTTTGAACAAGCTCGTGCCTGATCCCTTTATTGCATTTCGACGATCCAATCATTCTACGTTATAAGCCTCCTCTGTTCTCTAATGTGATTTAACAAATGAAAACCAAATACATCTGGACTTGAAATCTATTAAATAATAGCTCTGAGCTGCATCACATCTAGTCCCTTTATTGCATTTCGGCATTCCTTGGTACTTCTACATTATATTCACTTGTTCCACCTCTGATGTGATTTCTTAAAAAAAGGCCTTACATCTGGATTTGAAATGCTTTGGTCTTTAGCTTTGAAACTACATTGTGTGTGACTCCTTTTTTCACACTTCAGTAAGTCAGCCTTTCACTATGGTTCATGGGTTTTATCCCTTCTGAGATTGCGATGTGCGATATGTGATTAGGTCCCACAACCAGACTTTAAACCTTTAGATTTTAGCTTTGAATCTTATCGCATCCGAGCTCTCGTCACTCTTCACATTTTGGAATTTGGACGTGGTACATAAGCACTATCCCTTCTGAGCTTTGCGATTTTTGATATGCGATAAAGGGTTTGTGTCCCACTCGGGGTGCCACATCATTGCCACGTCATCATGCCACATCACCTTGCCATGTTAGCTTACAACGTCATCAAATGTATTTGCAATTTTTGGGGTTAGGTGCACATCATCTGCCACATCAACAGCCATGTCACCATCTCGAACTTCATGTTTCACAATTTCTCTGTCTCTGCCATTTTGTGATACTCCTTTTGCTGCGATTTGCGATATCTCTTCCATCATTGTTCTAAATGTAAACTAGCCCGACTCCACCCACACGTCACGACTTTCTCCACTAGTTGAACACGGTCATTACCTTACGATCTCTACCCACTCATGCACAACTTGACCCAACACATTCATGACTCTACCTAGCACATTCACAACTTGACCCAAACTTGTTTCCTTTGTTGCCTTTGTTGCCTTTTCTCCATTGTTTCCTTTGCTCCTTTGCTGCAAATTGTTGCTTCTTGCTTCCTTTTTGCATAATGTTGCTTCTTTTCCTCTTTTCTGATCCTCCACTGTACTTTTTCCTATTTTTTATTTCTCCTTTATACTCCAGCTAATCGTGATCTACTCATTTTTCCTCAATGATAATTCTAGTGCTGCTCGTTTATGCTCCTTTACCATCAATAACAATATTTGCAATAGTCTCCCCCTTTGGCATTGATGGAAACACTTCCTCCAACACTTCCTCCTTCTTTCATTTTGAGAAGTGTCTATATTCCTCTTCTTGATTTTCCTCCCCCTTTGACATCAATGGCAAGGGGTTATAAAAAATTTTCATTGTATATTCCATCATTGCATTGCTCCTCTTTGAGTTTAGTATAAGCATCCTTCATTCAGTTCTTTTGTTATTAAATGAATATACACACTCCATCTATTCATTACACACTTGATGAATCCTTTTATATTTGAATGAATACAACTAATCCACCATTGTATTATTGCTTCTTGATTGTTCTGTATAAATGGTGACTATTGCTTTATGTTACACATAAGCATTGCTTTATATGTACTTCAAAATTATAAGAGAATTGAGAATGCATTGCAGACTTAATATGATATATGCAAATTTTTGGGGTAATACTTTGAAAATCATTGAGATTGCATGAATATACACAACAAAATGATGTTATCACAACTCATGAGAATGATGGAAGGCATGCCACCATAAAATGTTTTTTTCTTTTTTCCCTTTCTACTTGATGAAACTCTGTGCACTGGTGAAATATGAACAATTCATTTCTACTGAAATAAGCTTCAGATGAATCAATAATAGACTCTTAAACTTCAATAGTAAGATTAGCACAACTAGCCCATCATACTATATCTTTATGAATGATCTTAAGAAAGGGGCCTTGAATATATATCAATACTGACATGAGGAAGAGTGTAATTCTATCCAAGAATAAATTCTACTTCAATGTTTAATATAATACTTCAAATGCAGACATGATAATGATCTTTTGGCACTTTTAATGACCTTTCCATGCTTTGATAATGGAACTCGACATTATCCTTGATGTATTTCTTCCATACCAACACCATGATGTATGCTATAATACTCCGATACTGTGGACCTGTACCATAACATTGCTCCAAAAATAACACTTGGTATTCTACTGATAGGAAGACTGCTCCAAATACCAATTGATGAATATTTGTAATGATATACTGATAATGAAATTTTTCTTATTCATCCTTCTTAAAAGATTTTTTTTACATTATTAACACTTTATGAGAGACACACAGTATAATAATCCTCTATAGATCTTTACCAGCTCCATAGATCGAGATATTCTTGAAAAAATTTATGGGCTACTCTCCCCCTAAGAATTTTCTTCTTGTCTAACCCTGTCTGGATGTCTGTTCCTGATATCGCAGCCTTTGCTGGTGCATTTTTTTTCATCCTTTTTTTTTTTTTTTTTTCCTGATCATATCAGAGAGTATCATCTGCAGAAACTATCCCCAATTTGTCTCTTAGATATTTGAATAGTTCTTTAGCAATAGGTTCTGTAAATATGTATGATGTTTGTTCTTCTGTTGGGACATATTGCATCTTTACTATTTTCTCTGCTACTTGTTCTCTGAGGAAGCGGTATGTTATTGGGATGTGCTTGGTTTTCGAATGAAGCACGAGATTTTTTTATATGCTTATTGCACTTGTATTGTCACATTTGATAGAAATAGGTTTAGTGATGCTTACCTTCATGTCTTGAAGAGTTTGTTTCATCCACATCACTTGTGTGCAACAAGCTGCTGCTGCTATGTATGCTTCTTATGTTGTAGATAGAGAGACAATTATTTGCTTCTTGCTTAACCATGTCACCAGAATTTCTCCCAAATAGAATGCACCTCCACTTGTGATTTTCCTGTCATCCACATAGTTGGCCCAATATGCTTCTGTATATGCCTTCAATGTGAAATATTTTCCTTTCGGATACCATAGGCCATAATGTGCAGTTCCTTGCAGGTATCTAAATATCCTCTTCATTGCTAGCAAGTGATTTTATTTTAGTACTGCTTGATATATTGCCACAAGTCGTACTGCCAACATGATGTATGGTCTAGAGGATGTTAGGTATAGTAGAATTCCTAATATAGATCTGTAAAGTCTATGATCTACATCTGCAGATCCATCATCAGCACATAACTTGCATCCAATGTTCATGGGAGTTGACACAGGTTTGCAGTCTTCCATTTGGAATATTTTTAACATGTCTCTTAAGTATTTTTCTTGTGAAATGAATATTCCTTTGTTCTTCTATAGAATTTGAAGTCCTAGGTAGCAGGTAAGTTGTCCAATCATATACATCTCAAATTCTTACTTCATCTCTTCTACAAATCCTTTTAATAACTCATCCTTGTTGCTGCCAAACATGATTTCATTGACATATACCACTACAATTAAAAGTTCATTTTCATCAGCCTTTATATACAGATTGTTGTTTACTCCTCCCTTCTTGAATCCTTGTTTTTGAAAGTACTTGTCTAGCTTAGAATACCATGCACATGGTGATTTTTTGAGACCATATAAGGGTTTCTTTAATTTGAAAACATAGTTGTGCTTATCTGCTAAGGAAAAAACTTCATGTTGTTCCATGTACACTTCTTCCTCTAGATCTCCATTTAAGAAGGTATAATTCACATCCATGTGATATACCTTGAAATCATGATAGCATGCAAAAGCCAGAAACATTCTAATTGCTTACATTCTTGCTACAGGGGAAAAAATTTCACCATAGTCAATTCCTTCGATTTGAGAGTATCCCTTACATACAAGTTTGGCTTTATTTCTGATTACCTGGCCTTGTTCATTCATCTTATTATTGAATATCCACTTTGTACCAATGACAATTTTCCCAACAGGTCTTGGTATTAACTCCTAGGTCGTGTTCTTCTCAATCTGGTATAATTCTTTGTTCATAGAATTTATCCAATATTTATCTTTGTTGGCTTCATCGAAATTATTCGGTTCTATCTGTGACATCATGACTAGATACACTTCCTCAGTCTGTCTAGCTAGTTGTCTTCTTGTTTGGACTCCTGCACTCTTGTCTCCATTGATTTCATCTTCTAGATGGTTCTTTTGAGTGTGTCTCGAGGGTCATTTTGAGTTTATTTATGTATCTTATGTTATCTCATTATGTTCTTTATTTTCTTGATTCTCATCATGATTATGATCTGGAGGATTGACACAGTTTTTACTTCTGGTTCTGTCTGGTATTTCTTCATCGAATCTCACATTAATTCTTTCCACAATTTTATGTAGTCTTTTATTGTAGCACCTGTAATCCTTACCCTTTGATGCATATCCCAAAAATATTCCTTCATCAACTCTTGCATCATACTTCCCCAATTTTTCATCATTATTCTTTATGAAACATTTGCTACCAAAAACTATAAAGTGCCTAATTGATGTCAGTTTCCCATGCCATAGTTCATATGGAATCTTGTCACAATTTGGTCTGAGATGAGCTTTGTTGAGAATATGAACAGCTGTGTGTACTGTGTCTGCCCAATAGGTTTGGGGAATGTTTCTTTCTTGCATCATGGCTCTGGAAATGTGTTGTACAGACCTGTTTTTCCTCTCTGCCACTCCATTCTATTGAGGTGTATCTACAACACTAAATTGTTGCTTTATCCCACATTCATTACATAGGTCCGCAAAATCATCACCTATGAATTCACCTCCTCTGTCTGATCTGATGCATTTTAGTTTACATCTAGTTTTATTTTCTGCCAGTGCCTTGAATATCTTAAATTTCTCAAATGCTTCAGATTTGTATCTGATAAATTCCACCCATGTTAATATGGAAAACTCATCAATTATTAGCATGAAAAATGGTTCTCCACCTGGTGCATTTGTTCCTGAAGGTTTGCACAGGTCCATGTGTACAAACTGGAGAGGTTTACTAGTAGACAGTTGGTCTTTGGCTTTGAATATGTCCGAGTTTGTTTTCCCAATTGGCAGGACTTACATATGGTATTTGGTGGCTTCTTTATTGCAGAAAAATCTTTGACAGCTTTCTTTTTGCTCATTTTAATGATGTGTTCAAAATTGAGATGTCCCAATCTTCTATGCCATCGCCAAATTTTCATCAAGTTTGTTGATGTAGCACCCTTCATGCTCATCTTTCATGATATATACATTACTCTCTGTTCGAACCCCCTAACCAAATTTTTTCTTGTAGGGATTGACCTAACTTCACAATATTGAGCTCTGAAGAGGACCTCACAACATTTGTCACACATTTGACTTACACTTAGCAGATTGTGTTTTAGACCATCTACAAAAAATACATCTTGAGCCTTTCCTCTTCCATTATTCAGACTCACTATTCATTTTCCTTTAATTCTCCATGGTTTTTCATTACTGAATGTAACATTAGAAAATTTATTTTCATCCAAGGTTACAAACTTTCTTATGTCTCCGGTCATATGTCTAGAGCAACCATTGTCCACATACCATTAACTGTTTTTATCTTGAGCATATAGAAATAGATCACAATTATTAATCTTCTTTCTCCATTGCATGTATATGTTTGTTCTATAGTTATTCTAAGATGAAGGTTTATTGTCCCTAAGATGACATTCGTATGACTTGTGTCCAATATTGTGACAATAAAACCATCCGATAGAGTTATGGAGAGGAGTATATGCATGTGTGAATCCATGATTATCCTTAATTATTTTTAATTCCCAAAATCAAATATTTTTACAGAATCTCTACAGTTCATGGCTTTATGTCCAAATTTCTTACAACAGTAGCAGTACCCATAGAAGAAATATTTGTATCTGGTAGAGGGTGATGTTTGGGGATATGCCATCTAGATATTTGAAAATTTTGTCTTCTAAAGCAGTAGGATATATTATCGTTTGTTGTTTAGTTGTTTAATCCTTTTGTCTCCTGGTTTTTCTCAGTAGTGTTTCTTTGCAGTTGTTCATCTAATGTTGAATTGTTGCCCAGATTTTTATTCTCAGCTTGATGAGAATTATCACTGTCTCCTATGACAGCTTTTACAAAAGTGATAGCTTTCTTATCCTCTACCTTCAACTTGCTGGATTCTCCTTCATATCCTATCATAGCCTTTACAAGAGGATATCTTTGTGCATTTAATATCCTGTCCAATTTTTCAACACCTTTTAACTATTGAATGTTCATTGTTAAATCAGTTTGAGCCTTTTCCAATTTATTCCTCAGACTCACCACCTATTCTTCCAATCTTCCAAATTCCTGACTTTTCTCTCTTATTTGCTGCAACATAATGTCTTCTACTTTCCTTGTTTCTTCTAGTTCAATTTTCAACTTAATAAAATCTTTAAAGTTTGGTTCTTCCTTTACATATTTCAGAAGGATTGCCTTCTATTTTCTAGTCTTGAGCTTGAGTCTATATATTTCCTTTAGGGCACTCACCAACTCCCCCTCAATATCTACCTCACCTTCTTCTTCAAATTCCAGGAAATCTTCCTCTAGCTCTTCCTTGGCCATAAAAATGAATTATGATGTTCCTTCTTCATTGGGGGATACATCTGAGCTATCATATGCACTACTGTCTTATTGAGCATAGAATGTTCTTCTGTTAAATTTGTTCCCTTTCTACCTATTGTTGAAATTTCTTTTCTCTTTCTCTTTTGACTGATTCTCTATTTTCTTATGAGGAAATTTTGAAGCATAGTGCCCCACTCTTCCACAATTAAAGAACTTAAATGGAAGTTTAACTTTGTACTTACATGTGTCTTTATCCAAACTTCTGACAAATTTGGCTTCTTCTTCATCCGAGCATGAGCATGTACCTTCCTTCTCTTCTATGCACTTGTCTTTTTTAAAGGAAGCCTCCCTCATGTTTGACTTCCCTTTACGAAGTCTCATCTCATATGTTGTTAGGTTGCCAAGTAATTTGTTCTTGGTCAAGGTTTCCCAGTTTGTTGTTTCTTCTGTGGCAGAAACCTTAGGATTAAACTTGGGTGGTAGTGATCTCAATAATTTTTGTACTACAACACTTTCTTTAATTTCTTCTCCTAGGCCTATCATGATATTCACAAATTCTGCAACTCTTAAGAAGAATGTAGCTATATCCTCATCTTCATTCATTTTTATGTTTTCAAACTGAGTTCTATGTGCTTGAAGTTTGGCCATCTTCACCTTTATATCTCCCTCATGAATATTTTCTAATGTATCCCAGATTTATTTGGCAATCTTAGTGTGCATTACTTTGATAAATTTTGACTCACTTAGACCACTAAAGAGTGAATTCATTGCTTTTGCATTAGCTATGAAATTTTGTTTGGCTTCTTCCTTAGTGTCTGTATCCTTTGGTGCATATTTTTCTTCCACAACAACCCAAACTCCTACTCCAAGAGACATTAAGCATGTCCTCATTCTTATTTTCCATAAATCATAGTTCATGCCAGTAAACAGAGGGGCTTTATTTGTAGAGCTTTCTTCTAGGCTAGCCATTTTTGGGACTAAGGAACTCCTTCCAGTGGTTAAACTGATACATAAGGAATTTACTCTGATACCAATTGATGAACCCTTTACTAAGCTGAGAAGGGGGCGTGAATTAGTTTATTCCATTCATGTACATTAAAATTATTTTCATTAAACTCATTAACAATTCATTTCATAAGAAGCTTAATACAGAATGATCAACAGGCTAAATATGTGAACAACAAGTAATAAGAAGATTAACACATCACATCAACACATAATAATCATGCACATGGACACCATATATAAGTGGAAACCCATAAGGGATAAAAACACATCTTATTATTGTTGTGATGCAAAGGCAAGCTCCTACTCCCTCTCACAACGGATTTTATGCAGGCACCTACCTAGAGGAGGCTACTACCTCAGTTTCTGAAAGCTACAACTTTCAAGGAAGCTCTAACTCCCATAAATTTTCTGGCAAGCTACAACCTATAGGAGGCTCCTACCTCACCCAACTCCTACTAGAAATTGATCAAACTACAACTTGAAAGGAGACTACAATCCCCTCACTTAACATGAAAATAAAATGTTGATTTACCTGGATATAAACTCTGTTTTCTTCCACATTCACTTCTGCCCTCTCTGCCTTCAAATCTGCTTCATATCAGCTCCATATGTGCATAAAATATCTATCATATCTCTCACACTACCCATCTCTCTCCCATTTTGTAGCTCCCTTACATTCTTTAGCTCTCTTCCATTCTGCAGCTCTCTAACATTCTTCAACCCTCTTCCATTCTGCAACTCTCTAACCTTCTTCAATTCTCTTCCATTCTGTAGCTCTCTAACATTCTTTAGCTCTCTTCCATTCAGCAACTCTCTAACATTCTTCAACTCTCTTCCATTCTGCATCTCTATAACCTCTTTATGCACATTAATATTACATCTATTATACAGATAACTCCTGACTGTTTGTATTCTATAGGGAATACGAAGTGAACATGCCTAACCCTATTCCTTCCACTCATTTGATTCCTTACACTTTAGTTTAGGTTATTACATCAAAAATAATCATTACAACACTCATTGGAGTTTTTCTTATGCCTACGAAGACTTTCCTTTGCATCACATACAATAAAAAATAAGTAATTCATTTACATTTACAGTTACAACAAATATATTTCACTCAGCCCTTTCAACTCTTGGCTCATTGTGCATTGGTCCTCGCTGCTATTGTCACTATATTTTCTATTTCTATTGTTATATTATAACAGTTATGCACAAACACCCTTTTCTCGACTCGATCCAGCTGGCACGTTTCCAATAGTGCCACCATATGCTCCTTTTTCCCAGCTCTGCATATCTGCCTTCCTTCTCTTGCCCGTAGCATTCAACCTTGTCCTTGTCTCAACACTCGACTCTGCCCCAAAGGTTTCGCTGAGCTCGACTTGACCCATGGTGCCTATCTCCTCATTACCGCGACATTCATATTTGTCTGTCCTTTGCTCTGTGTTAGGTCACTTACCTGAGCCTTTCTACCTGCATTCAGACTTTTCTTATTTAAGCCGCAACTGAATCAACCACTGTTTTGTACGAGTGTCGGGTCTTACCCGAGTCTACTTCCCACATTGACTTTTCTTCATAAAATAGTGTAACTACAAAGAACCTTGGAGCTTAAATAAATTCCAATTAGCCTTTGAACAACCTCACATCTGGTCCCTTTATCGCATTTCGGTGATCTAGTCATTCTACGTTATAAACCTCCCCTGTTCTCCGATGCGATTTAACAAAGGAAAACCACATACATTTGAACCTAAAATCTATTAAATAATAGCTATGAGTTACATCGCATCCAGTCCCTTTATCGCATTTCATCATTCCTTGGTACTTCTACATTATATTCACCTGTTCCACCTCCGATGAGATTTATTAAGAAAAGGCCTTACATTCGGATTTGAAATGATTTTGGTCTTTAGCTTTGAAAATCCCTTGCATTTGGCTCCTTTTATCCCACTTCAACAAGTCTTACTTTCACCGTGGTTCATGGACACTATCCCTTCTGAGCTTGCGATGTGCAATATGTGATTGGGTACCACAGCCAGACTTTAACTCCTTTAGATTTTAGCTTTGAATCTTATCGCATCTGGGCTCTCGTCACTATTTGCATTTCAACATTTTGACATGGTACATAAGCACTATCCCTTTTGAGCTTTGCAATGAAATGAAATAAAGGGTTTGAGTCCCACTGAGGGTGCCACGTCACTACCACATCATCATGCCACGTCACCTTGCCACATTAGATTTCCATATCATCTTGTGACGTCATCAAATTTATTTTCAATTTGTGGGGTTAGGTCCGCATCGTCTACCACGTCACCATCTCGCATTTCGTGTTTCACAATTTCTCTGTCTCCGTTGTTTTGCGATACTCCTTCTATGTCGATTTGTGATATCTCCACCATCATTATTCTGAACCTAAACTAGCCCGACTCTACCTGCGCGTTCATGACTTTCTCCACTAGTGGAATGCATTCATTCCTTTACAATCTCTACCCACTCGTGCACAACTCGACCCAACACGTTGACAACTCTGCCCAACATGTTCACAACTTGACCCAAACTTTCTCCCTTTGCTTCCTTTGCTGCCTTTGCTCCTTTGTTGTACATTGCTGCACATTGCTACTCCTTGCCTATTTTTTGCTCCTCCTTTGCCTATTTTTTGCTTCTCCCTTGCCTATTATTTTCTCCTCCACTGTACTTTTGCCTTTTTTTCTTTATTTCTCCTTTATACTCCAACTCATCCTGATCTGCTCCTTTGTCCTCAATGATAATTCTGGTGTTTCTCCTTTCTTCTCTTTTTCCATTAATGACAATATTTCCAAAAACACCCTCTTTGCATGACAAGATTTAATTTTGGAGAAAAGGCGAAAAAACCAGTCATTTTCTATGCTTCTGCCTCCTTTTTGGAGGCCTTGCTACACTTTTGGAGTAACCTTCAGAGGATGAAATTTTGGAATCCTTCCCATTGGTCATTTTCAAAAATTCAAGGTGTTATGGAAGCTAGACACGCATGGATAGTTTATTGTTTTTTAATAATTATATTTGGATGCCTAAAAGTGCCTCAAAAGTGTCTGCAAACTTCTGTTATTCTTATGCAAAATTCTATGACGCTTTTGTAAAAAATGCTACACATCTGCATTGGATTCCTCGGGACACTTGTCAAGCTTAGAAAATGTCAAAAAATGGAGGTTTTGTTTTCCTATGAGTTGGAACCAGAGTAATTGAGTTGATGTTTTCCACCTATCATGAGTGAACATGTAATTTAATGTAAGGGACAAACACTCCTAGTTTATAGCTGAATTTTAGGGAATTCTTTCTAACCTCCCTAGAATCTAGGAAATGACTCATCTTATGTATTTATGATGCATTTTCGATGGAATTTTGACCTGATGAGGTGTCATGGTTCATATTTTCTATAGGTAGACTCTCTTTAGTCTTTTTTTGGGTTGGATAGTATTATTTTGCAGTGGAGCTATTGTAACAAAATTTTGGAATGAAATCAAAGATAGCCTTGCAGAACTTCTGTTGAGAATATTGTGGTCTGCATTAGAGAATTTTTTCTTCCTATGTATGTTTATCTATTCATGTTAAATGACATATTTTCCTCTTTCATATACATCTTCCCATGTGTTTATCTTGTAATTTTATAAGAAAAAATCATGTTTGTTCATGCTCTGTTTTAGACAAGGTTTACATGATATGTATATTTACTTCTAAATGAATGAATTCACCTCAGTGCTCATTCAGACTCTATATCACTTCATCCTAGAATCAATGATCAATTAAAAATCCTTTCAAACTGCCTATCTAGTCTCACATATTCTCTACAAATTTACCTTGGAATCAAGACCTAAAAACCCTAGACCTAGCCTCCTCACTGACCTTTCTATCAGGCACTTAAAACATCAAAAAAATCCTATTTACTGAGCTTACATACCTAGCCTAAGATCAATATATATTAATTCAATTCATTGACTTCAAAGTGACAACAAGAGATCCCTCTCTGGTCCTAGTAGGGCTAGCTACCTGACCTAAAGCCTGGTCTAGGGTTACCTTTCTTCAATCACATTTTCAGCCTTGGGAAGTTGGGGAGAGTGATAACATATAAGAATGAGGTTATCCTCCCTAGTTGAGAGGGAGGGATAGAAATATCATTCTTGTCTTCATGTTATGAAGAAATATTGGAGGATTTGGTAAGCATCTGGTTTTTGATACTCTTGGTACTTCTTCTATATGGTTCAATCCTCCAGGTGATAATGAACACTAATATCAAAATAGAATTTTGTATGATAGAAATATTGGAGTGAAACCATTACATCATGATAATTTCCTTCTTATACTTAGAAATGTTTATATAGATAAGGAAAAAATACTCTCTTTGAGATCTCTTCTTGGTCAATATTTTTGGTTGTCTGGAGAATTTTTTATTTTGGGGTAGTTCTAGAGTACTTGTTTGATCCTATGTGGTATTAAATCCTTCACCTACAAGGAAGTTCATGAAAACATATGGTAGAACCTATTTCTAAATATTAGGAACTCATTAATACATTTTGAAACAAGGATACGAACATTAACTCTTCTATTAAGAAATCACATTGAAATATGGAATTTGGAATAAAATGTACCATTGGATGGTCAAAATAAACATCTTCTATTGGACCTTTATTCATGGAAATATCCTAGTAATTGAAAAATTGTGCAAAAGGGGCATTCATGGCCCTTCAAGGTGCGTTTTTTATGTTTATCATCTAGTGTATCTTCTTCTCACCTTATTTTGGAATGTGATTCACAAGGTTGTCTTGGAACTCTATATTGCAAGGAGTTGGTCATAAATTTAGTGGCCATCACCTAGGTCACATATTTTTTACAACTAGAAAAATATCTATATGGGGAATTTTCAATACAATCCTTTATTCAAAAGAATATGGCTATCCCTGGAAATTTTTTTTTGCTAGAAGGTGTAGATGGCATTAAATCAATGGCATCCTCTATAATGAGAAGGTGTCCCCTAAATTTTTTGTTACTAAAGCAATACCATTATTAATAGAACACCTTAACTCTCGTCAGCGTAACAAGATTTATATTTGTTAGGCTCTAAATATGTCATATCATTCATTATATAAATTCCCTATTAATGATCCATATTCCAGCATCTATGATGATTTTCATAGCCATTATACCAATGAATTTCACTAAATGAGCCTCTTCTACCATGTGGTTAATTATGATGGATTTCTTATATTTTTAATGGTTAAACATGTTTTTGACATGGTTTTATCAATGATGAGTTACTAATGTGGTTATGTGGATAAGAAATATGTTTAGGTATGAAATATTTTTCTTATGTACCAACTCAGTACCAATCTAGAAATTTGGTACCAGTTTCTGCACTTACACAAATGGAAAAAAGTCAAAATTATAAAATATGTTTTTCTTTCTCAAAGCATGAAAAATTAGGTGTCACATGGGCCTACTATTATATTACATGCCTTGAAATATACCCATCTCACACGTGTGGGATCCTAGCACATGATTTAAGCTAGAGCCAAACTTGGTAACAATTTTGAAAATACCATGTTTTGCATCGATTTCCATGCATATGGTGGTGAATCTCAAGAATATGGAAAATGGGTTTTTGAAAATTATATCAATTTAATTAATTTTAAAACCATTTCCAAAAATTCCATACGGTTTCAAAGTTACAACTGGTTATTTGAAGCAGTTTTGTACAAAATTTATGCAAAACCTAGATTGGCAAATGTATCTAAACAATCAACTTCATGCACGATTTATGAAGCCATCGAATTGAATCTGGAAATTAAAAGATAGGTTTATGTTCATAATATGGAAAATTAGGCTCCATATAAACATATCTCCAAAATACATCATGGTCAAGAAGATATGGTTGGTTCTTTAACACCAATTTGTATAAAATTACAAAAAAAATCAAATTTATGAAAATTTTCCTCCAAAGTTGCAAATTCGTTTTCTGAGTTTGGGGATGTGGTTTTATCCATTTCTCCATAGTTTTGATGTATACCTCATAGGTCTGAGGAAATAAACTTAGACATATTATTTCTGCTAGAACATTTGTGTTCTTTCATTTCACTCTAGAAATTATAATGCACTGGTTTTATTGAAGACTTATAATATAATACTTCAAATTTTATTCCTTAATTTTTTATGTGTTGTGAATAATATGATTTATGCAGTTAACCTAACTTGACAAAGGTCATGGAAAGGGCCCACTAATGATCCTGTCCAAGCCATATCGATCAAATTTAGTTAGAAATTTAGTATTGAATTTCTGTAAGTACTAAATTTTTGTAGCTTTCATTTCTTATTTTTTTAAGATTTTGATTAGATCTGGCACTTAATTTTTGTGGCTTTTGTTTAATCTATTATTTTATGGTTTCGAGTTGAATAATGCTTCCTAGTCTTGCAAGTTGTAAGATTTTCAGGGCAACTAGAGGGCAGAGAAAGTATGATAAGACATGAGTGAAGAGCCATGCATCCATTGTGGTGGGATTGCTCGAAAGTCTGGTTGTCTCTGATTGATTTTCTAGTTTCTTTTTCATATGTGTAGAATTAAAGGTAGTCTCCAAATCCTCATTGTTTCCTTATTTTTCTTGGCAAGTGTGTTTTCCTTTAGATTAATTCATGAAAAGAAGAGAATCCTAATTTTTGTGAATAGATAACTTTGTGACAACAGGGTCTTAGTAGCATGGTGGTGCTTCGAGTACATGATTGGTTATTTTGTATTTGTTTTAAAGGTGTTTTCTTTTTCTTTCTTTAGGATTTTTAATTTTTTTGGTACTTTAAGAACTCCATACACTAATACATGTGTAGGATAGGGATTACCAATTGGTAAAGAAACATTCAAGTATGATCAAGATTTTTGGAGAACTCTCTCAAATCATAGCAGCAATTAGGAATTTTGCTTCTCAGGAATAACAAATCTTGACAACAGTCAAGAAATTATCTGCCTCCCCAAAAGTGATAGAAGAACAATAACTTCATGAACCACATCCATAAGAAGATCTTTACCCTTGCAAATTTGTTTAGGAAACTGGAGAGTTAGGGACCACATCCAATAGAGAGAAACCATTAGAACTTGAGATTGAAGAATTTATGACATGCCTATCTATGCATCATCTAAGCACACAAGAGGATAATAATCTAATAATAGAATATATGCATGGCACGGTAAAGGAAGATATGCCAAATGAGCCAAATAAAGAGTTAAACCAAGAGAATTTTGATTTTATTAAAAGTTGGTTTCAAGAAACTATAAGAAAATTATTCTCCTTCATTCCTGATTAATTCTTGACATCATCATCAAAACAATTGGTTTCTCGTACTTAGGTATACATTAAAAACCATATTTTAAACTTGAGTATGAATGCATTTTTATATTTGTTACACACATCGTTACATTGGAAACACTACTATACTTGAGGAAAGGAATTTATTTTTCTCAAGTAGAGTAGGATAATAAATAAATCTTACGTATAGTAGTTAGTTTAGTTATAAAATATAGTGCAACATCTTTCTCATTTGTTTTGTATAAGTGGGAATGTTAACAGCTAAAAAGAAACTAGTTGAAATGGGATATCTATGTTACTATATCATATTTATGTTGAGCTCTCTTTCAGCTGCGTATTGTTTTAATGAACATTTCCACTTAGTCTTATTTCCAATAGCATCATGGTTTTACTATTACTTTTCTTTCCCACTTATTATTTCTTTCTGATAGTTAGATGTGTTTCTAGTTTTTCTTTTCAATAAATTAATCTATGTAGACCATTATGTTTGGAACCTTACGTGAAGTTGGAAATGATTGCATTGAAACATTGTTTGGTACTGCATACCAACTGTCTGGTACCACATTTCAGCCAACCACTACTCAATTCGGTACCAATACCCAAAATTTAAATTTCCATAATTTTGGTACTTAGTTCAGTACCAACATTTTCCATCTTCATGACAGAAGCTATTTTGCAAGACAAATCTAGATTCAAGGATCTTTTTCATTTGGGATGTTGAAATACTAGAAGAATATTGGTACTCAAAAGCAGAAAAGACACCTTCGTCAACATAATGGAACACTTAGGGAAGTATTTGATGAAATCTTTCCTTTTACCTTAAGTTGTTAAAAATGATGCATCCATGCTTTATCATTACTTATCTGTTTTAAGACCACCATTTCACAAATATAATTAAATAAGAAATAATTTTCATAAAATTTGAATTGAATGATAATTTCAAACTATCATAGTTGATATACCTTTCTTTTGCTTTGGAATTTTATTTTTTTCTTATTCATATAAATTTATGATTACCAATACGAAATAGTTTCTCAAAATATAATTACCAAATCATAATAAGGGGATTAAAAAAAAGTTAATAGTGTGTAAAAAAAATTTCGGTGAAAATCACATAAATGAAATTTGTGTCACAAATTTCTTTTATGTGATTTTCACTGAAAAAAATTTTACACACATTTTATGGATCACAGAAGCCAAATTCCTAAAAAGTTAATAGGTCCACACAATGATACCAATGAAAACACAGCTTGAATACTATATCCATAATACCAACGCATGATCTTCAAGCATATATATTAAGACTTGCAGAATAGTGGAGGAAGTCTCTGATCATGGTGGAACGCTAATTTAAAAATCGAAAGAATATATGAAAAATATGATTAGTAGTACTTTAGGTGTCTTTTGGTTATTATTTAGTAGCCTCATCCATCTCACATTAAAAAAATGGCTCATTCATGCTATGTCCTTTGAGTACCTATAAGTATCTTATGTGTCTAAGGAATTAGGCAGGTAATCTAAGTCACTCTGAAAGGTATCATCCTATTCCTTTAAGGGGATTTCTAAAGTCGCAACCCCGTCTACCAATTACAAAATAAATATGTATAATATAAACCTAAAATTGTAAGAAAAATGGGAGTAGAGACTTCAGTGTAAAATAGGTTTAAGAGGTTAACCCATCGGGGCTATGGATGCTTGCAGGCAGTAGGTACTAACCTGTGATACCACTAGGAAAACCCATCGAAGCTATGGATGCTCGTGGGAAATAGTGAATTTTTCCTAAAGAAGTGTCAACCAAACCGTGGCTTTTTGTCTACACGTATAACAGTTACTCTATAATGTTACAATCAAAAGGAATCATGTGTGCATGAAGTCAAAGGAAAAATGAACTCCATAAATTTTCTACTAAAGAATGGCCTTCAAGTAACCTTGAGTCCTATTTCATTCGTTTCCCATACTATACCTAAGATAAGTGGGACCTATGATCATAAATAATTAATAGAGCTCAACTGCAAAGCTTATATTTGATACTTGGATATAAGACTTTGGGATTTAGTTAGTTATAACTAATTTTACATTGGTTGTCATTTTTTGTGATCATAATAAGCCTCTTACCTTTCTATCTATAAAGAAGGAGAACCCCTTAAATTTATAAAAGATTTATTTTCTTGAGCATAAAAATCTTAAGGATTGATGAAATCATATGTAATGAGTGATTTGGAATTTCTTTTATGCTTGGTGTTAGTTTAGCATCATTTTAATAAATTTGAGATGACTTATTTTTTTTTGTTCAGTATTCATCTCATTAGTTCCATTGCTTTGTTTTTTAGGTTCCTTTGTACTAGAGCCATCTTAGCATCCCTTCTCACTTCTTCAGTATCTCACCTTGTTTGCATAAGGACATGAAAAACCTCAGGAATGGGGGAGTGGTTGTTGGGACCACTTCAACATCCTCAATTCATTCTCTTCGGCATCCTTCAACAGATCAAATTGGCACTCATCGACTCCATCTCTTCCATATCATTCTAAATTCTTAGCCTTACTCTGCCACATCTTCAGCTTCATTCAACTTTCACTGCAACTTGTGGTACAAATCAAAATTAAAAAGGTATAGTTGAGGTAAGACATGTTTAAGACTCTTTAATTCATTAAAATTTAAGGAAGCATGGTGATTAACCACTTCCTATTTCATAAATATTTAATTTTCTTACACCACCATTAAACCCCCCATTTCCAAATCCATTAATTCATATTCTAGTAATACCATAAGAATGAAAAATTAATATGGTACATGAATACAAAGCTACATCTATAGTGTATTCTTCTTGTAAATCATAAAAAATTCACAAAATCATCATTTCAATGCTCTCAATAAGAGGATGAAGTCAGTGTTTCTTATCTAAGAAAAGAACCACAAAGTGAATAATGGTCTCATAAATTCTTCATCATTACCCTATCATCATCCACCATATCTTCCTATGTAATATTCCCAATTAGCCATGAGCTAGTTGGAATATTAATTTTTTCTTTTGCTTCTTAATTTGCTAAATAAGAGGGTATGGGGACCCATAAATCTCCCTAGTAGGAATAGAATCACTACTAATGTGAAGGGAGATCACCTTAGTGGCTTGATAAAGCACCTTTATGTGTGAAAAGGGGCTGGAGCACATAGATGGGGTCAACTTTGACCAAATCAACAACGTTGTCATGGAGGAGTGGCATTCATTATGGGATAGTGCAGTTTTGGAGGGAGACTCCATGCATGGAAGTAGTGTATTTAATGCGTGGGGCCAAGGGTGATGAATCTCACCACTTATATAAAGAAGAGGATGGAAACCATAGAGATTATGTTATGTTTTTATATTTTGGATTTATGGTCTATTTAGACTTGTTTCTCTCTTCAGTTGTTTAGCTAAGATTTGCAGTGTTGTTTAACACAGGGTGTTCTAGAGAAGGAATCCCACCTCTATCCTTGAGGGGCCTCAAAGGAAGAGTATTTTCATTATATTCCACATTCAAGCACCAGGCCAAATCTTCATCCTTGTAGTACAATGCAGTTTTTGTTGAGAGATGTGCTAAGTTGCAGGTTACAGTAGTGGATAATACTTTCAGGTGATTTCTAATCTGTTTTTCAGTGGAGAAAGGTTTCCTTCCATTGGGAGGTAGTGAGGAAGTCCCTTGAGCCTTATTGCAGCATTTGGCATCAGGCCACATTATCATTTTCCCCTACAATGCAATTTCTGTCTTGGACTACATTATTTTAGGGAGGATTTGCAGGGGTGGTTCAGTACACCATTTGGAGAGGAGGTTTTCTAGTGAAGGGATCAGCCTTTCATCTAGAGGATCCATTAGAGGAGACTACATTATTTGACATATCAGATCAGCCACATCTTTCCAGTTTTATTGTTGCAGTGAATATTTAGCCCTAGGGCTTTCATTCATTCCTTATATATTGGTGTATTTCTGAAAACCCTCTTGGGTTATTTGTTGGAGGTTGTATTATCTTCATTGTACATTATCTTTGAGGCATATATCAGCCCTTTTATATTTTTTGTATTCATTTGCTATAGCAGTTCTCTTATGACTATGCTATAGCAGTGTCTCTAACATTTTGATATAGTAGCATCACCTCATTCTTCGGAGATTGATTTATTGGAGGCTTGTTGTATCTTTTTATATGCTTTGTGGCACATTATATTATACATATTTTCTGATATTATAATGAATAAATAGGCTCCATATTGGTCTCCCACATTTATGCATTGATCTTCACTACTATTTCCATGTTTATGCACTATATTCCTGCTTTTCCCATTTTGGAATATTACAGTGGTATCAGAGCATAATCTTGGCTCAGCTTGTGCATCTTAAGCCAATATGTCACCAGAAGAAGGAGATCCTCACACAGATAGAGGGAAGAGGTATCTCAGAAGAAGATACCGGAAGTATGATTACACAGATGATAAGGAAGACAAGGGTAAAACCCCTTTACCAGAAGGAGATGATGAGAAGGAGTATCCAAATATTCTTCTTCGAACTATGCAAGACATTTCTATAGAAATAAAGGAGATGAGGATGGATAGACACAAGGAATCCCCTAAAGGGTTTCTACATGGTGAAGGCTCTGACATTTCTCATCACTGGAGTGATCAACCAGTGAAGCAGTAGTAGGTTTCCCAACGCTCTACAATGCCTATATTCTTAACAGTGTGAAATGAAGGGTTTCAAGAACAAGAAAATGTTGAAGAATATTTCATGGAGTATGAGTCTCAATCTCAGAGATTCAAGGATCACTTGATTTTTCAAGAATTTTGTAAGATCAAGGACAATAGGAGACCTCGGCATCACAATAGAGGTGGAGGATTCATACATAATCATGATCTACACTGGACTATGGGCAGATTTTTCTTACCCAACTTTGATGAGTCATCTAAATGCACTTCCAAATCATGGGTAGAGAAGCTATACATCTACTTCTAGCTAAACCAAGTACCGGAGATGGAGGCCATCAAAATAGCAGCACTGCACCTTGAGGGTGAGGCACATGATTGGTGGTTTCATGGTTTATCTACATTTGGTCATGCCAATGTGACTGCTTATTCATAGTTTACAAGGAGGTTGGTGGAGAGGTTTAATCGAAGAGACCTGGAGGCACCTTTCATGGGACTAGCAAAGCTCAAACAATCAAGTAATCCAAAAACTTATATTTCCGAATTTCTAAAACTTTCTGTTATGGTTTCTGATTTATCTGTAGCAAGAAGGGTCTATATGTTTATTGATGGGTTAGCAGAACCTCTCCATGGGTTGGTTAAATCTACCAAGCCCACTACCCTTCAAGATGCCATTGAAAGGGCTAGAGATCTACAAGATGCCTTGCCAAAAGCAAAGGCAACATTTCAGAAAAAGCCCACTTTTTCATGAAAGGGAAAAGATGAGAAGGCTCCTCTTTCAAAGGAGAGCCAAAACAAAGTACCTCTTAGTGATGATGTCCCAATAGACTTGAGGAGAAGGAAGCTTTGCTTCACATGCCAAGAATCATGGGCACCCAAACATAGATGTGCAGCAGGGAAGGCACACTATATAGAGGTATTTTCAAATGACGAGGAGGAAGAAGAAGAGGAACCAGAAGGAGGTCACCACGCTGGAATAATAGGACATGATCCACCACCACCACCAGGAGGTGTAAATGGAGCATTTGCTCCAATTGAAGGGGCTCTTGCATCATTGAGAGAAGTGACCAAGTACTTGACCTTTAGGGTTCGAGGTTCCATCTTAGATCATTATAGGGTTTCAGTTCTGATTGATAGTGGGGCTACCCACAACTTTATTGATGCCCAACTAGTGTATAGGGGGGCAATACCCACCAATGATTTTGAGGGATTTTCTATTTTAATCCCAGGAACTAGATCTATGTAGTGCATGCATTATGTTCCATCTTTATCTATCACCATGGGTACATATACATTGACTGATCACTTCCTTTTGGTTGACATACCTGACACCAATGTGATATTGGTTGTGTAGTGTTTGATTACTTTGGGGAAGGTCACCACAGATTAGGAGACTTTGCAGATGGAATGGGTGGATAGAAAAGGTGGAAAAAATCATATGATTAAGGGCATGCACACATATCCTTCACAAACAACTTCCACACTTAAAACAGATATAGATTTGCGCAGTGGAGTAAAGGACCAAACAGTCCCATCTATTATGCACATGACTTTGGCCCATGAGACATTATTGTTTTGTGGAAAACCACCTAGGAGGCCACCTGATCCAAGGTTTGTGAGGAATGACATCTAACATCATGGTGCACCACTCATAGATCCAAGAGGAGTGGGAGCATTGGGAGGTCATGGTACAATGCTAAGAGTCTTGGGTATACTCAAGGAGGAGGGAGATATTATTCCATCATCATCAATACCCACTCTCATCTCAGACCTTGTGCTGAGAAAGGAGTAGCAGAGGGAGGATAACACCCTTGCAATATGTGACTTTGTCATGGGATATGTCAAAGAGGAGGTCAGCCATATGACAGATGTTTCACATGACAGATCATCAGTGCTTTCACTTTGGAGGATAGATCCTTATTGGAAATCCCAGCTGTTGGTGGATTATAACAAGGATATTTTTACTTGCATGATACTTGATGACTAGATACTAGAGAAGGGATATTCAGTCAAAGATGAGGTCATATACTATCATGGTAGGATCTTCTTATCTAGAGCATCCAAGCTCAAGGAGAAGTTACTGCATGCAGCACATGAGGATTTTCTCTTCAGCCATACTTATTTCTTGAGAGCATACCATACCATTATGGAGGGATACACTTGGGAAGGCTTTGAAGAGGAGATATATCAGCATCTGAAGAGATGCATGGACCATGTGGAGATGGAGGAGATACATAGATATTTTATGGAGTTCTCATAGCTACCTCATTCCTCTTAAGGAATGAGAGGGGATCTATCTATGAGCTACTCCATTATTGTGAACAAAGTATATGGTAAGGAACATGTTTTTATGCATAATGATTTACTTGGTGAATATTTGCATTCCTTTACCATACATGTGCAAGCCATTGTTCCAAGGGGGATCATTCTTCCTTATAAACTTCATGGTCAAATTTGGGCCATAAACAATGTTGAGCATGGCCACTCCCTAGGAGGATATAGGGACATGATTTATCATTCAGGGTGTGCTCCAAAGGCATCCAACATTAGTCACCTTCTCATAGCATGTGCGAAGACTATGGAAGAAAGTAATTGGTGGGGAAACCACTTACCATATCACTATCTGAGGTAGTTAGGAGATATACTACATTGGTTCCACAAGTGGGCCTATGATCCACCTCCATTATTGCTATGACAACTTATGTATACTTGGTTTTGATCCCATACATTGATGATGTCCTTATTATTTTTATGGGAATAATTGGAGGGAGGATGGAAGGATTGGATGTGCCTTTTGGGAGAGAGATTATCCATGTTTATTATGCTACATGTTTCAGGGAGAACATTGGGAAAACCATGATTTCTACATTGGATCTCTTGCTTCCTTATGGGATGAGTCATTTGCATCTCATGAGAACTTGGGAGGAGCATGTCATGGATGGATGGATTGGGAGACACTTGGCCTATGAGGAGAGCTTATCACATGAAGGTGTCACCAATGGAGGAGGAGAAGAGTTGCAGAACTCACCTTTTTAGTTGCTTGAGAACAAGCAACATTTGGGAGGGGAGGACTGTAATATTCCCAATTAGCCATAAGCTAGTTGGAATATTAATTGTTTCTTTTGCTTCTTAATTTGCTGAATAAGAGGGTATGGGGACCCATAAATGTCCTTAGTAGGAATAAAATCATTGCTAATGTAAAAGGAGATCACCTTAGTGGTTTTATAAAGCACCGTCATGTGTGAAAAGGGGCTAGAGCACATAGACTGGGTCAACTTTGACCAAACCAACAATGATGTCATGGAGGAGTGACATTCATTATGGGACAGCGTAGTTTTGGAGGGAGACTCCATGCACAGAAGTAGTGACTTTAATAAGTGGGGCCAAGGCTGAGAAATCTCACCACTTATATAAGGAAGAGGATGGAAACCATAGAGATTATGCTATGTTTTGATATTTTTGATTTATTGTCTGTTTAGACTTGTTGCTCTCTTCAGTTGTTTAGCTAAGATTGCAATGTTGTTTAGCACAGGGTGTTCTCAAGTGGGAATCCCACCTCTATCCTTGAAGGACCTCTAAGGAAGAGTATATGCACTATATTCCACATTCAGGCATCAGGCCAAAGCTTCAATCTTGTGGTACAATGTAGTTTTTGTTGAGAGATGTGATGAGTTGCAGGTTTCTGCAGTGGAGAAAACATTCAGGTGATTTCTGATCTGTTTTTGGGTGGAGGAAGGTTTCCTTCCATTGGGAGGCTAGTGGGGAAGGCCCTTGAGCCTTATTGTAGAATTTGGCATTAGGCCACACTATCATTTTCCCCTACAACGCGATTTCTGTCTTGGACTGCGTTATTTTAGGGAGGAGTTGCAGGGGTGGTTGAGTAAACCATTTGGAGAGGAGGTTTTCTAGTGAAGGGATCAGCCTTTCATCTAGAGGATCCATTGGAGGAGGATACATTCTTTGACATATCATATCAGCCACATCTTTCTAGTTTTATTGTTGCAGTGAATCTTCAGCCCTATGGATTTCATTCATTCCTTGCATATTGGTGTATTTCTGAAAACCATCTTTGGTTATTTGTTGGAGGTTGTATAGAGCCTTGATCTTCATTGTACATTATATTTGAGGCATATATCAACCCTTTTATCTTTTGTGTATTCATTTGTTGTAGCAGTGCTCTTATGAATATGCTGTAGCAGTGTCTCTAGCATTTTGATATAGTAGCAACACCTCATTCTTGAGGGATTTCTTTATTGGAGGCTTATTGTATCTTGTTATATGCTTTGTGCACCATTATATTATACATATTTTCTGCTATTATAATTAATAAATAGGCTCCATATTGGTCTCCCACATTTATGCATTGATCTTCACTACTATTTCCATGTTTATGCACTATATTCTTGCTTTTCCCATTTGGGAATATTACATCCTAGTCCATATTTTGTTTTTCCTCAATTTGTTCTACCTCGTTGTGAAAAATATCAAGTCTATGATAATACGAAAATTCACTTTTAATCACCAACACCAAGAAACAATGACATAGGTGAGTATTTTGTTTTCATGAGGGCATGCAAAGCCTTAGGCATGGGGAAGATGTAGGGCTCCGATTATGGCATATCAATAGTTTTATAAAGTCTCAATTCATGGGACATATTCCTGCATTTATGATACTTTTCAAATCCATTATACCATCAACTTCTGCTAAATGCACCTCTTCTACCCTATGGTTAATTATGATGGATTTCTTATAATTTTAATGGTTAAACATGTTTTTGACATGGTTTTATCAATGATGGGTTAATAATGTGGTTATGGGAACAAGAATTGTGTTCATATATGAAATACTTTTCTTATGTACCATCTCAGTATCAATCAAGCAATGCGGTATCAGTTTCCGCACTTACACGAATGGAAAAATGTCAAAATTATAAAATATGTTTTTCTTTCTCAAATAATGAAAACTTTAGGTGCCAGATGTGCCTAATATGCTATTACATGCCTTGTAATATACACATCTCACATTTATGGGATCCTAGCACATGATTTAAGCTAGAGCCAAAATAGGTAATAGTATTAAATCGACCATGTTTTGCCTCGATTTCCATGCATATGGTGGTGAATCTCAAGAATCCGAAAAACGGGTTTTTGAAAAATATATCAATTTACTTAAACCTAAAATTATTTCCAAAAATTACTTAAGGTTTTGAAAGCTACAACTGGTTCTTTGAAGCAATTTTGTATAAAATTTCTATGAAACCCGAATTGGAAAAAGTATCTAAACAGTCAAATTCATGCATGATTTACAACACCATGGAATTGAATCTGGAAATTACAAGAGAGTATTTTGTTGATAATATCTCAAATTAGACTCCATAGAAAAAAATCTCCAAAATAAATCATGGTAGAGAAGATATGGTTAGTTCTTTAACACCAATTTGTATAAAATTACAAAAAAATCAGATTTCTGAGATTTTTCCTTTAAAGGTTTAAATTTGTTTTCTGAGTTTGTGGATGTGGTTTTATGCATTTCTCCATAGTTTCTATTTATAAATAATACCTCATAGGTATGAGGAAAGAATATTAGACATAATATTTCTGCTAGAACATCTGTGTTCTTTCATTTGACTGTGGAAATTATAATGTATTGGTTTTATCGAAGACTTGTAATATAATACTTCAGCTGTTATTCTTCAATTGTTGATGTGTTGTGAATAATTTGATATTTTATAGTAAACTTAGCTTGAAACAAGTAGTGGCAAGGGCCCACCACTGATCGTGGCCAAGCTATATAAATTATATTTAGTTATAAATTTAGTATCGAATTTATGTAAGTTCCAAATTTTTGTAGCTTTTATTTCTAATTTTTGTAACCTTTTAATTTAGATCTAGAACCTAATATTTGTGGCTTTTGTTTAATCTATTATTGTTTTCTTTCAAGTTGAAGAATGCTTCCTAGTCTTGCGTGTTGATAATAAATAAGATTAGAATTGGAATCAATTGTGTTAATTTTTAGAGATTGAGGTTTGAATGAAGACTTGGTATATTAATGCTTGAGTGGAGATTTTATAAGGTTAGTCATATTCAAGTTAATATTTGATTGAATTCGTATTAGATCTTGTTAATTGACAACATGATTAAGGCAAGTTTGGATTGGAGGATTAGAGGATTTGAATGGTTTTCAATTAGGAATTAGAACAAAGATAAGATTCTGGTACTTGATTCTGTACTAGGAAGATAATGGAATTAATTACAATTGCTTGAGAGAAACAGGTTAGATTAAATTGGTGAAGATTTTCAAAATAGATTATTGCATTCTAAATAAATTTGTTAAGTGTGCCTAGACTAGTGATATTTTGTGGCTCTGAGTTTACAAACTTCAGTTGACTTTTGAAAGTGAAGGAAAATTAATATAAATATATAAAACCCCTAACAATATGCATTATTTACTTCTCAAAAATATTATTTTAATTTGAACAATTTCAACATTTGTAAGAGGAAAATCGACTCCTAATCGATGAAGAGAAATGATTTGTCTTCATGATGAACTCTGTTATGCACATATTTATTGGTGTATTTCACTATACTCCATCTCCATCGTACAATAAAATTGTTGATCCAGGTGGATATTGGCAGCCACCCGCTTATTCCATCTAGACCTCCATTCAATTTTATCAGGTTCCTTGATTATAGCACAATTTACTATTTTTAGCAGTTTTTAGTTCCTGAACTTCCGCAGTTTTTTTGACACACTAAATGGTGTTTTTTTTAGGTCAACCATACCACAAATCTTGTAGTACTCAGAGAGAAATTTCTAATGAGGTATCATAAATACAAAACGAAGATCATATGGAAAATTTACGACCCTGGGAATTTGGCTTCCCAACTAACCCTAACCGAGCCCACAAACTCTTAGTGTTTCATCTCCCAAGGTTAGGGTTTTGGTTGTTTCGGGTTTCCCTTTGTGGTTTAACAATAAAAAGGCCCTTGAGCCTCATCGTAACACATTTTAACAACATGTAGTTGCCACATATCTTCTTAGAGATAAGGTACCATCACCCAAGCTAGTTTATTTCCATTTTGTATGTAAGCATCTTTCAGTTCTTTGATATTAATGAAACGAAGATTTTTTTTTCCTACATCATTGTGTTTCTTTTTATATATGTGTTTTGTTTCACTGTTGCATAAGTTCAAAATAGTGGTATCAGAGAATTATTCTCTTTCTTTGTTTTTCTTTGCATGTCCCCAACGAGGTATGGGTGTAAGGATTTAGGGATCAAACTAGTTGAACCTTAGCAAGATCGACCTCACAAGCCTCGACGACCTCCCATGGTGGAAGAAAATAATGATGAGGGAGAAGGATATCCTTTCAAAATATTTCTCAAAGAATCCCTCGAGTGACAAAGGAACACGTTGATGGAAAAATTTTCCTAGATCCTTCGGCAGATGCCCACATATGACTCATCTTCATCCGATAGGCACTCTGGATGTGCCACTCCTGTCAAGGTATAAGCCAATTTTAACATTCCCATATTTAAAAGCCAGATAGATGCAGATGTCGTATATAGATGAATAAATCTATTGGAACGATATTTTTCAGTTCATGATTTTTTCAGTAGGGAAAATATAACTTTTGCAGTCCTTAAAGTCACCCCCCATATCAATGATTGGTGGGATGCCTACTGTGAATAGATGGATGAGACAAAACTCTCTTTTTTGTCAGCCGCACCCACTTGGAATTCTTTCCAAGACACCATCAAGGAATAGTATTACCCCGTGGGGAGCTATGAGTACAAGTACATACACTGGACGATGTTGCAGCAACAAAGGGATCAAGATGTTTGTGAGTTGGCGAATCTTTTCCATACCTTGCACACAAATTTTGGTTTCAAATATTCTGAGAAACATTTGGTGCTCAAGTACTACAATTTTTTGGTGCAGCATACTGATATGCTACCAATATTGAGTAGAAATTAAAGTAGAAGAATCAATACTTTGGAGAGACGAACCCAAAATAGAGCAAAGGCTCCCTCAAGCCATAGATAAAAGGGTAGAGTCACACCGCAACCACCTAGGAAAACTCATCGAAGCCATAATCCAAGAATAATGGGAAGGAGAATAAATACACCAGCAAGTGGTGTGAGTTCCATAAAACTCCCACTCACAACACGAACAAATGTCATGCAAAGCACGTGCTGGTGAACCTGACAAGGGAACTAACAAGGGAAACTATATTATTTACGCTAAACCCACTTCGACGGTAGACACCACCAAGCTCCAAAAGGCGAAACTTGAGGATCAAGAGGAGGGGGAGTGCCTCTTCCACTCACAGATGTGGGTAAAGGGGTCATCGGTGTACTTCATCATTGACAGTGGGAAATAGAATAATCTAATCTCAACTGAGTTCGTTAAGAGATTGAAGCTTCCAATGACGTCACACCCATAACCATACACCATCGAGTGGCTCCACCAAAGGCAAGATATTTGTGTTAGCTAACATTGTTTCCTGCCTTATATCATCAATCCTTACCTATGGAAGCATCATGTATATTAATCTAGACCTCGTTGTATTATTATTATATTGGGTCAGAAATAGTACAGTATACCATAGATAGCATCCTATACTGTCCTTTCTTTGATCTCTGTTAAAAAATTTAATAATATGATTTCCCAGAGTGGTAATTTTTTATTCCTTATGATTCACCCTCAAAGGAAGAGGAATAGTGTGGCCACATCCAGAGCCTCTAGATAGGGTTCCTCTGCATGGTAGAAGCAGATGGAAAAGTTCATGGAGGAGTATAGGAACATATTCACCTCACCCATAGGGGTACTCCTACACTTTCAAGTCAAGAAATCCATCGATCTTACCATGGGTGTGTCCCTACCCAATGGATAAAATTACAAATGATCTATTCTAGAGAACAATGAAATCAAGAGGAAGGTTCAAGAGTTGTTGCATAATGGCACATTAGGGAAATTTTATCACCCTATGGGAGCCCAATTGTGTTTATACAAAATAAGGATGGAACGTAGAGGCTTTGTATTAACTATCAGGCATTGAATAAGATCATTGCCCAAAAGAGGTATCCAAACCCATGGATTGGTGGCCTTATGGACTAGCTCAAGGGGGCCAAATATTTCAGCAAGATTGACTTGAAGTATGGTTATCACCAGGTACCAATCAAACCATCTGATGTGTGCAATATTCCCTTCAAATCCAAGGAGGGCCTTTTCGAATGGCTGGTCATTCCTTTTGGGTTGAAAAATTCCCCCACAAACTTCTTGCAGCTAATGGACAACATCTTGTGGCCCTTCACCAACTCGTTCATAGTAGTATATCTAGATGACATTCTGATAGTCAACCAAAGTTGGGAAGAGCACATACACCATATTCAATAGGTCCTCCAAACCCTGCGACAATAAAAATTGTGTGCTAATTTGGAGAAATGAATTTTTGGTACGACTCAGGTTCAATATCTAGGGTACATTATTGATGAGAAAGGTGTGCATGTGGGCCCATCCAAGATACAAGTTATTTGATATTGGTCAGCCCTGACTACTCTAATAGAGCTCCACAACTTTCTGGGTCTTGCCAATTTCTAACACAGGTTCTTGTTGGGACTCTCTCATATCACTTGGCCTTTGAGTCAAGTCACCAAGGGCATAATGAAAGAAAATTTATTCTGATCAGAATCCCAACAAAAGTAATTTCCCCAGATGAAGCATCACCTCTGCTCTACACTAATTCTCACATTACTAGACCTGCATCAACCATTTAAAATTGAGACAGATGCCTCTGATTATGTCACTGGTGTAGTTATTACCCAGAAGGGGCATCCAGTGGCATATCATAGTGAGACACTTTCAGATACAGTCTGAAAGTATCCCACATATGAAAAAGAGATGTATTCCATTATGCAAGCTTTCCAACAATGGAAGCATTACATTCTAGGGAAGGAAACAATTATCCACACAAACCACTGACCCCTACAGTTCATAGAGACATAATGAAAGTTGGAAAATGATCACCATCAAAATGGTCCACATATCTTCAATAGTTACATTTGAACAATAAGTACAAGAAGGGAAGCACCAATAATTCTGCATAATACCTCATTCGGTCATCTATTATGGCACTAACCACTGTGTTAGAATCTTTGGACATGAGACTTCGATATGGCTGCATCTTTACAAGAGTGATCGAAAATTTGGCACCACAGACCAGATGCTCCTGAAAGGTAAGCAAGTTCCAGACTTTCACCTTCAGGACACATTTTTATGCCATTTAGGACACTTTTTGTTCCTTCAAGTGAGTGTGCAAAGATGATTTGGGAAGTGCACTATAGTCAAGTCATTGTAAATGTTTGGGTGGAAAAGATATTGGCAGTGCTACAGAATAATTTGTATTGGTTGAACCTTTGAAAATATATTGGGAAGTACATCATATCCTGCACTTCCTGTGTCATTGTCAAACCTACAGTTAAGAAAAAATTCCTATATACTCCTCTTCCTACTTCTAACTAGCCTTGGGAGTCCATCTCCATGGATTACTTGTCGGTCCTTACTTCTACCATTCAGCATGGAAACGACTATGTTTTCGTGGTCATCGACGGGTTCTCTAAGATGGTCTTTCTGGCGCCATCCAAGAAGAGCATCATTATAGAAGTCACTAAAAAACTCTTTGTTGTATGAGTATGGGTACACTTTGGGATCCCATAGTCCATTATATCATATCGGGACAACAGGTCCCCAAGCACATTCTAGTCAAACCTTTAGTCGTTTTTGAATACCAAGCTTACTAAGTCCATGACTTTACACCCCCAAACAAATGGTCAGACAGAGGTCATGAACAGGATGGTCGTGCACATCCTATGCCTATACAACTCAAAGCATCCACGAACATGGGATGAAATCCTCCCCTATGTCCAACACAACTAAAACATAGCTCTCCATATCCAAAATAGACACAGCTCCTTTCAGGTGGGATTAGGATTCTAGCCATTGTCCCATTGTTGTTGACATACCACTTGCAGCTACTCAGGTAAATTCAACTCATGTCCAATCTGAAGCTGACAGAGCTAACATCTTCATTGAGCACATTCAGCACATCTACTAATAGTTCCATGACATATTGGATAGATCTAATGCTAAATACAAACAACATCATGACCAACATTGGGTGCCACAAAATTTTCAGGTGGGCAACAAAGTTTGGTTACATTTACAGCTAGGGCACCTCGCTAAAGCCCACCACAAGCTCCACCCACTTTGATATGGGCCTTAAACCATCACTAAGGCTATATGGTACAATTATTTTCATCTCAACATTCTACAATTCCTTGGCCTGCAACCAATATTTAATGTGGATCAGTTGCAGCCATATTTCCCCCCATTGTTAGACACATTCAACATTGTTGAGCAGTTGAAATCGACAAAGCTCAACCCAAGTTGTATCAAATATACCAAAATTGATCGAATCATGGACACACTTATCAAGCACACTCACTAGTAGAGGATCCATCTATATCTAGATGTCAAAGCAGGCCAACTCCTTCACCAGGGCAAGTGGCTAACAAGGGACCAGGTTCAACAAAAAATTCCTCACCTCATGGAGGCTTTTCATGTAATGAGGACCATTGCTTCCTAAGGGAGAAGGAATGATCCAAGTGTATGCAGAAATTTGAATAACTGATATGTTATCCACCGAGATTCTCCTGATCACACACTATTTTAGCTTCATGCATAATACAGAATATCTTCTACCATTGATCATCACATGTGGAAATAAAATCAATTGCATGCACACATTGAAACCATAAAAATTCACACATATGAACATAGTATGTAATGGGAAAGCTTAAAGCTGAAAACCAAAACTATCTATATATTATATATGTCATAGAGATCATGTAACAATCATCATACAAAGCTCCTCACAAGATCTTAGTATAATCTCCACTTGCTACACACTAATCAAGCTAGATCTAGCAAAACACATGCTCCAATCTCTGCCACTTGATAGCCTGCCTCTACTGCGCAATCCCTGCTGAAGAATGCCTCTTGATGAGTTCAAAATACCCCAGCCTTTCTCACACAGTATTTATAGGCATCTCTACTAAGTGTTGGATGCAAACCACGCATCACTTATAGTCACAACTGATATTCACACTTACCCTTTCACCTATCTCTGCACAGCTCTCCACTGAAACTGTCCATGCACTGAAGTTAACTGATGTATTCTTTAGTTGATTAATGATTTTATAATTAGTGAATTAATTAATAATTAATTCACACCACTCTCACTAATTGTATCAATCAGTTAAACTAGATACAAATAGCTCAACCTATGTTTAGATTGTTAAATCTCAACACAACTCCATTAACTTCCTCAATCAACTCCACCAAACTCTGTCACATGAGTTCTAACTGAAGTCTCCATGCAATAGCTCCACTTAACCCTCAGGAATAGCGTAATTCCTTCTATCAGCTGCTGTGCCACATCTGTGCACTTAACTAAAGTGCTCCAAGAGAATAAGATAATGTTTAAAGTCCAAATATTATTAAAAGCTAATAATATTAGACATATCTATTTTTAGACTGGCAATCTAAAAATAGATTCCGCCCAACGTGTCTAAAAATATAAGTCCATCTATTTTTCAAACTTGACCAACCATCCACAAATAGCACCTCGTAACTTATAGAACATGATCCATGTGTCTAAAAATAGAATTTGTGACAAAAATCACCAGTGTGGCCCCCACCTAGTTTAGGTGATCACTTTCCAACTAGGATCAGGAATGATGTGTTGGAAAAATACTGAGAGGGGGGGTGAATCAGTATTTTAAGCTGACTGAAAACTTTTCACTTTTATTTTTCTCTTAAATCCATACGTTACTTCATTGAACCCAACTCGCATATAAATGTGGATATCCTTAAGAAAACTTGCATATGTTCAGAGATCTTATTATGCATTTAATTCTTTACTTAGATTATTGCATCATTCATTCATCAGATGTTTAGAAAGCAACAAGCATGTGCAGTAATAACTGAATAAACCATCACACATAAGAAACACACATGAACACCAGTTATTTAAGGTGGAAACCCAATTCGGGAGAAAACCACCACTGCTGTCGTCTCTGTCTTCAATATTTATTATAAAGAAATCTTCTTACAATTTTGCACTGGCGCAGACTCATACCAGCACGCAGGCACACACCTGTAGAAGGCTGCAACCTTCTCTCGTTCTCCATCCATTGCTGAAATGGAGCTCCAACCCCCTGATCTCATTTACCAGCATCTCCTGGAAGGGAGCTACTACCCCCTGCTCTCTTTTACCAGCTACCACTAGAAGGGAGCTAAAACCCCCTCACTGAAGGCTTCGACCCTCAGATCCACCGAATTTCTTCAATTTCTTCATCAGAATTGCATCAGGTCTTCATTATTTCTTTGCTGATCTTCCTAGAGCTTTATCACTTCCTCGATCAACTCCATAGGTGCATCATAGATTCAGCATTATCATACAACAGAGGTCGATCATGCAGATATCTCATAAAGATATTTATTTATTGACAATCCCTCTGCATGCACACACTGAACCATAATTCACTTCTCCTTATATAGTTTTTCCTTTATTAATACCATGAGTCAAAACCACTCAACCGCTAATGGTATTCTTGGACGGGATAAAAATAGCTAATCCAGTGGGGTCTACCAAGCCCCCAAACAATTTCTCATTGTTTTATTTCCTTGGTTTTGGAAATTAGATAATTAAAATAAGGCTTTTTAATATCTCAATCTGAGATTGAGATATTAATCCAAATTTATCCTTTAGTAATGAAAAACCCTCAGCATACTTCATATACCTTCATATGTTGACCCCTAGGTTTATACGTTCCACCAACTTTGGAATAAAAAAAAGATGGCCCAATCGCCTTTCATCATAACTAATATTTAATTTAAACAACCTTGGTTAAACCCGCAAATATAAATTTGAAAAGGGCCAATTAATATAATTCAAACTGGGCCCACATATATGATTAGCAACCCAATCAAATTCCCACTCCGTACTTTGGTTAATCTTCGCACATCTTCATCAAGCGATCACAGTCTGATGACTCCTTCCCAAATCAACGGCGCTCAAAATTTCGCTGGGCATCCTGGGTCGAACAATAACGCGCGATGGCGCGTAGTGACAAGCGGTTTTGTGTATTCGTACAGGGACGCGTGTCGCCCGTTCTATGGAATCGCTCCCCAACTCGAAAAACCACTTATCTCTGAAAGGCGGTGTGACATGGGCAATCTGGCTTCGTAAACCCATTCGCGGTTTCAGAACAGTGTTCTATTGGAATTAAACCATATTTCAAATATAGTTCATTGATCCATCGGTTCCAGATTTTCCTCGCATTCGCAACCTCTTGTTAACTTGTTCTGCTGGCCTTATAGATGGTTTAGGTGCTACTCCTGTCTTTGCCAATTCCTTTGCCATCAATGACAACATTTCCAACAATCTCCCCCTTTGGCATTGATGGCAACACTCTTCCTCTGTTTGTCTTATAGAAGCCCCTTTATTTGCTTTTCCTCCCCCTTTGACATCAATGGAAAAGGGTTGATCAAATCTAATCGGAGTTCACGTTAAAAGCTGTGTGGTTAATGCGGAGGCACAAACAGTCCGATAATTAACCTAAAGGGGTACCTCCGCAGTTGACCCGCCCATCGGGCATTGACCACAGATCGACGGCTGTCATTAACTGCGGTAGCACAAGACCGATGATATTTTCTGCACAAGGAGTGCCTCCGCAGTACCTTGAATTATTTAATAAATTGAGTTCCTTTTGAGGTCCGGTGCCATACATATTGTGGGGCCAATAATACCAAGATCCTATGTACCGATAATACCATGCTCCCCCTGAGATCATGCTGCATCTTCAAACGTAATATTCAATGAAATAATAGAAATGACTCATACAATGAGATCAACCTTTCCATATGACCAATGCTCCCCCTTAACTTGTGCATCCAAAGATACCCATCAGCACCACAGCAGTGCTGAAGAATGCTGACCCAGAAAAAATTTGTCAGCAAATATCCATACATGACTATCCTTCAGGAAGTTCGTGTATCCAATGTAATATTTTGTATTTAAGTAGATCTGATCTTCTGCATGGCAGAGACCACTCCCAGCTTCTGTCTGAGATATTCAAACGCTTCCCTGGGTAAAGGTTTGGTAAATATTTCAGCAACTTGTTCTTTGGAGGGCACATATTCCAACTTCACCTTTTGTTCAAGCACTTGTTCACGTAAGAAATGATACTTGATGGGAATGTGCTTGGTCTTGGAATGCATAATAGGATTCTTTGAGATACTGATGGCACTTGTATTATCACACATAATGGAGATAGAGAATTGAACATTTGATTTGAAAATCTTGTAAGGTTTGCATCATCCAAAGAAGTTGAGTGCAACATGATGCGGCAGCCACATATTCTGCTTCTACTGTAGATAAGGCAATAGAGCTTTGCTTCTTGCTGAACCAAGATACTAACCGGGGCCCCATGTAAAATGCACCACCACTAGTGCTTTTATGATCATCAACATTTCCAGCCCAATCTGCATCAGTGTAAGCCTGAAGAGCAAGATTAGCATTCTTTGGATACCATAGTCCAAAGTCTTGAGTTCCTTGTAGATATTTGAATATTCTTTTGACAGCCTGAAGGTGAGACTCTTTTGGATTAGCTTGGAATCGTCCAACAATCCTGACTGCATGCATAATGTATGGTCTAGTCCCAGTGAGATAAACTAGACTTAATATCATAGATCTGTATTCTGGTTGATTCACTATGGGAGAGTCATCATGGGAACTGATATTACATCCAGTTACCATTGGTGTACTTACAGGTTTGCACTCTTCCATGCCATACTTCTTCAGAATTTGCTTAAGATATTTTTTTTGTGATAAGAATATGCCATATGTTGCTTGTTGCACTTGTAAGCCAAGAAAGAATGTTAGTTCCCCAAGTAAAGACATTTCAAATTCTTGTTGCATATCAGAAGAAAATTTATGACTCATTGACTCTTCATTACTTCCAAAAATGATATCATCAACATATACAACCACAATCAATAGTTTATCATTCTCAGTTTTTGTGTATAATTTGCTATCAGCAGACCCCTTTGAAAATCCTTTTTGATGAAGATATTTGTCAAGGAGATAATACCATGCCCTTGGAGCTTGTTTGAGACCATATAGAGCCTTTTTAAGTTTACAAACAAGACTTTCATCATTTCCTAAAATGAAACCTTCTGGTTGTTCTATATAGACTTCTTCTTCTAGATCTCCATTGAGAAAAGCAGATTTAACATCCATTTGATAATCTTTGATTTGTTGGAAGCTTGAAAAAGCAAGAAACATTCTTATGGCTTCAAGTCTAGCTACAGGAGCAAAGGTTTCTTCAAAGTCTATACCTTCTTGTTGAGCATACCCCTTGCAAACAAGTCTAGCTTTGTTTCTTATAACATCTCCATTCTCATTTAACTTGTTTTTGAATATCCATTTAGTTCCAATGACATTTTTGTCATGAGGTCTTGGTACTAATTCCCAAGTGTGATTCTTTTCAATTTGATCAAGCTCTTCATTCATGAATTGTATCCAACATTCATCTTTGCTAGCTTGATTGAAATTCTGTGGTTCAATAGTGGATAGAAATGCCAGATAGCTAGAAGATCCCACAAGAGTCCTTCTTGTTTGTACACCTGATCCTTTTTCTCCCAAAATTTGAGATTCTGGATGATTCTTTTGAACATATCTGGATGGAGATTTTTCAGATAAATCATCTTCGGGTTCTTCATTGGGTTCACTGTTTATATCATCCTTATTTGATGTAGAAGGATATATGTCATCATCGTCTTCATCTGTTGTTTGTTTTTCTTCTTTTGGAGCTGCATGGGACTCATAAATAACAACATAAATACATTCAACAATATTCCAAAGTCTTTTATTGTAACATTTATATGCTTTACTCCTAGAGGAGTAACCAAGAAGTATTCCTTCATCTACTCTGGGTTCAAACTTGCCAACTTTTTCATTATTATTTTTGATAAAGCATTTGCTTCCAAAAACTATAAAATGCTTCACAGTGGAAGGATTACCATAGCATAGTTCATATGGATTTTTATCAATATTTACATGAACATGTGCCTTGTTAAGAATGTTTACCGCTGTATGTGCTGCTTCTCCCCAAAATGTGTCAGGTGTTCCGGAATCATCAAGCATATCTCTAGCCATTTGTTGAATAATTCTATTCATTATTTCTGCTACCCCATTTTGTTGTGGAGTGCCAGCTATAGAAAATTGTCTTTTTATTCCATGTTGTTCACAAAATTCAAGGAATTCATCTGATGTATATTCTCCTCCTCGATCAGATCTAAGACACTTGATTTTTAGATCTAATTCATTTTCAACTAGTGCTTTGAAGATATGAAATTTCTCAAATGCTTCATCTTTCTGTTTAAAAAACCCAATCCAACACATTCTAGAGAAATCATCAATAAATAAGATATAGTATTGTTCACCATGTGGTGACTTTTTCCTCACAGGTCCACATATGTCAGTATGAATGAGTTCAAGAGGCTTACTTGATGATCCTTCCTTGGCATTAAATTGCACTCTGGTTTGCTTACTGAATTGGCAAGATTTGCATATGATAATTTCAGGTAGAGTAATATTTGGAAGATCACGAACAGCTTTAAGTCTGCTTGATTTGTTGATTTGAGAGAAGCTTAGATGCCCCAACCTTCTATGCCATAGCCAATTTTCTGAAGATTTACTCAAGTAACATTGTTCTTTGCAGTTCTTCAATACATACAGGTTGCTTGGAGTTCTGTTTCCTTTTATAATTGTTTTACCTGTTTCAAGATCATGTACCACACATTCTTTTGAACTAAAGACAACTTCAGTTCCTTGATCACACATTTGACTTACACTTAACAGGTTATGCTTTAATCCATCCACGTACATGACATTATTACCTTTCACCTTTTATTTTAGAAAAACATACCCTTTTCCCTTAATGACAGCAGGAGTATCATTTCCAAATGTAACATTCTTATCTTTTTCTAGAGCACTATATGCAAGAAGTTTGTTTTGTCACCTATCATGTGTTTAGAGCATCCACTATCAATGTACCATTGATTTTCTTCACCTTCTGCAAATAAGGATATGCCACAACTTTCAACCTGTAATTCCCTCTTTTTCCACACTTTGGAGCTTGAAGGATATTGCTCTTTTGGCTGGATTTTGCTTCTGCATTTAGATTCTTCATGGCCAAAGTTATTGCAATAAGCGCATTCAACTTCATTTTGAAGAGGACAAAAGTTGTTATATGTATTCTTCTTTGTTCCAATATCAATCCTTTTCTTTCTTGCTTCTCTACCATTGATTTTCTTCACCTTCTGCAAATAAGGATATGCCACAATTTTCAACCTGTAATTCCCTCTTTTTCCACACTTTGGAGCTTGAAGGATATTGCACTTTTGGCTGGATTTTTCTTCTGCATTCAGATTCTTCATGGCCAAAGTTATTACAATAAGCGCATTCAACTTCATTTTGAAGAGGAGAAAAGTTGTTATATGTATTCTTCTTTGTTCCAATATCAATCCTTTTCTTTCTTGCTTCTCTTGTCATGATGGTTTTATATGCAACACATTGAGCAGCTTTATGACCAAAATTGTGACATGAGAAACATTGTCCATTGAAGAAGAGTTTTCTGCGATCATGAAATCTTCTACTTGAATTTACCTGTTGATTGGAGTTTCTTTGAAATGTATTCCTGTTAGTGTTCTTTGAATTGAGATGGTCATGCTTTATCTGTAAAGATTCTTTATTCCCTTGCTGAGTGGCAGAATGTTGTATGCTGGCTGTAGCTGCTTTTAGATAATTTGGTGCTGAAGCTTTAGAAGATTCTCTGATATATCCAAGACCTGTCTTTATAAGAGGAAAATGTTTTACCTTGATAATCTCATCTAAGGTTTCAGATCCTTTAGCAAATCTAAGATTCAAAGTCTTCATTTTCTCAACTTCTTTTCTTAGACTTACTATTTCACATTCTAATTTCTCATTGTGTTTCTCCTTTTCTTCAAGTTGATTTTTCAGAGTTTCTATGGATATTTTACTTTCTTCTAAGCATATTTTAGTTTCTTCTAAGCATATATTGATTTGATTGAATTCATCAAGAAAATCATTATCCTCTAAAGCATCCATAAAGGTATCTTTTTCTTCTTTAGATTCCTTTTCAAATGCCATGAGAAGTCTAAGATCTTGTTCACATTCTTCCTCACTATCAGATAACCCATCACTGTCTTCATGAGTATAGTAAATTTTTCTAGTGCTAAACCGACTCTTATTCCTTCTTGCTACTTCCTTTCCTTTTTCATGTGTTTCTTTGTGAGGACACTTAGCAGCATAATGACCCACTCTTCCACAAGCAAAACATTTGAAAGGAAGCTTACCTTTGAACCGTCTTGTACCAAGTTGGAGTTTCTTTACAAAATTTACCTCATCTTCTTCTGAGATATACCCTGATCCTTCTGTTTCTTGTACTTCTTTCCCTTTTGTAGAAGCTCTAAAGATGGCTTCTTTGACTTCAGATGGTCCTCCTCTTCTCATTTCATATGCAGTTAGTATGCCATGAAGTTGCACCACAATAAGATTTTGAAGATCCTGTTTTTCTTCAAGAGCAGAAACTTTTGACTCAAATTTTGGCATTAGTGATCTTAAAACTTTCTCAACCAAGGCATATTCGGTTATTGTTTCTCCCAGATTTCTCATACGATTTACAATATCATCAAGACATAAAAAGAAATTGGCAATGCTCTCCTCGTTATGCATTTTTAGATTCTCATATTGAATTCTGAGAGTTTGGAGTTTAGCACTTTTTACCTTTGCATCACCTTCATAACTTAGAATGATTTTGTCCCATATTTCCTTTTCTATATTCAGCTGCATGACTTTGACAGATTCTGATTTAGTTAGACTCCCCAACAGAGCATTGACTGCTTTTGCATTTGTTTCGTAATTCTTTCTTTCCGTTGGATCTGTTGGTACTACAACTTGATATTGATATCCTTGTTCAACTATAGCCCATACATCTACTCCCAGAGACTAAAGATAGGATCTCATCCTTTTTTTCCATAAGATTAAATTGTTTCCGTTGAAGAGCGGAGGCCTGATAGATGTTGTTCCATCTTGATTGCTCATCTTGATTGATATTCCTTCTAGCGACTAAGATTTTTCAAAAGGACCTACTCTAATACCAATTGTTGGAAAAATACTGGGAGGGGGGGTGAATCAGTATTTTGAGCTGACTGAGAAATTTTCACTTTTTGTTTCTCTTAAATCCATATGTTACTTCATTGAACCCAACTCGCATATAAATGTGGATATCCTTAAGAAAACTTGCATATGTTCAGAGATCTTATTATACATTTAATTCTTTACTTAGATTATTGCATCATTCATTCATCAGATGTTTAGAAAGCAGTAAGCATGTGCAGTAATAACTGAATAAACTATCACACATAAGAAACACACATGAACACCAGTTATTTAAGGTGGAAACCCAATTTGGGAGAAAACCACCGCTGCTGTCATCTCTGTCTTCAATATTTATTATAAATAAATCTTCTTACAATTTTGTACTGGCGCAAACTCATACCAGCATGCAGGCACACACCTGTAGAAGGCTGCAACCTTCTCTCGTTCTCCAGCCACTGCTGAAAGGGAGCTCCAACCCCCTAATCTCGTTTACCAGCCTCTCTTGGAAGGGAGATACTACCCCCTGCTCTCGTTTACCAGCTACCACTGGAAGGGAGCTACAACCCCCTCACTGAAGGCTTTGACCCTCAGATCCACCGAATTTCTTCAATTTCTTCATCAGACTTGCATCAGGTCTTCATTATTTCTTTGCTAATCTTCCTAGAGCTTTATCACTTCCTTGATCAACTCCATAGGTGCATCATAGATTCAATGTTATTAGACAACAAATTTCGATCATGCACATATCTCATAAAGAGATTTATATATTGACAATCCCTCCGCATGCACACACTGAACCATAATTTACTTCTCCTTATATAGTTTTGCCTTTATTAATACCATGAGTCAAAACCACTCAACCGCTAATGGTATTCCTGGACGGGATCAAAATAGCTAATCCAGCGGGGTCTACCCAAGCCCCCAAACAATTTCTCATTGTTTTATTTCCTTGGTTTTGGCAATTAGATAATTAAACTAAGGCTTTTTAATATCTCAATCTGAGATTGAGATATTAGTCCGAATTTCTCCTTTAGTAATGAAAAACCCTCAGCATACTTCATAGACCTTCATATGTCGACCCCCAGGTTTATACGTTCCACCAACTTTGGAATAAAAAAAAAGATGGCCCAATCGCCTTTCGTCATAATTAATATTTAATTTAAACAACCTTGGTTAAACCTGCAAATATCAATTTGAAAAGGGCCAATTAATATAATTCAAACTGGGCCCACATATATGATCAACGACCCAATCAAATTCCCACTCCGTACTTTGGTTAATCTTCACACATCTTCATCAAGCCATCATCGTCCGATGACTCCTTCCCAGATCAACGGCGCTCAACAATTTCGATGGGCATCCTTGGTCGAACAATAACACGTGATGGCACGCAATGACAAGCGGTTTTGTGTAGTCATATAGGGACACGTGTCGCCCATTCTATGGAATCGCTCCCCAACTCGAAAAAACCACTTATCTCCAAAAGGCAGTGCGATATGGGCAATCTGGCTTCGTAAACCCGTTCGCAGTTTCCGAACAGTGTTCTATCAGAATTCAACCATATTTCAAACATAGTTCATTGATCCATCAGGTCTGGATTTTCCTCGCATTCGCAACCTCTTGTTAACTTGTTCTGCTGGCCTTATAGATGGTTTAGGTGCTGCACCTGTCTTTGCCAATTCCTTTGCCATCAATGACAACATTTCCAACATGATGTTTCAGGATGCCTCCTTCACTATTTCTTGTTGCAATCTTCAACACTCCCTCTCAACAAGAAAGGATTGTCTTTGCATGTGACATGCAACTCCATGCATTCGCCCTGCAACCTTCACAAGCACCATGCAACTCCATGCATCTGCTCTACAACTCCTCTGAAACTGAATAGGCTCCAAAAAACTCAATCAGTTTGATGCATCTATCATCAAAGTCTTCGACTTATGCTGGGCCACTGCACATGTCTTTAGGAACCACTGCACTGTTGAACTATGCACCCATGCACTCTGCACTTGTTGTCAACTCTGAACTACGCTCTAGTATCCGACACTGTCACTTTTATCTACCTACATCAATCCAACTGATCATGCTACTGCTGCTCTATGGGCACCTCGTAGCCAGGTTCAATTCATGAGATCCACACCATCTCAATGAATCCTGCCCAGAAATATCCTCTTGGGATTACTCATGCATGTCGCCCCACCTCTCACTTGGTGGTATAGTTGCATGCACTCCCTCTGCCCATCTGACACGAAATTTCTCTGCATGAGTGGTTTCTCCCACTCCATGATCCTCATCTTGTGGCTGCTCCACATCCCAAGGTTCACTCTTACCTGCATGAGAATCCTGCTCCTTCTCAAGCTTCAATTGCATGGCTTTCTCACACTTCCCAATGGTAGGAAGCTCCATATAAATCCCATCTACATCAAATCTATAAAGATTCTTCTGCATCTCCAGTTGTGGCTGCTCCACAACCTTCAGAGACTTCTTCTCACGCTGCATGTTGAGAGGCTCCATCTCAACCACCAAGTCACTAACCTCTGCTTTTCTCCTTAAAGCTTTTCATGCATCTTGTACCTCAGTGCATGTAGATTCTTGGCTCACGCACATTGTAATTGTCCCGCCATCGCAAAATTTTCTAACAAAAGAGCTGATTTTAAATCGATGATATCTCCCTCATCCGAGCTCCGATTCAACCAATTTTTTTTTTCAATTTGGGTATTTTTTCACAAGGAATCCAAATATGCTATTTTTTTCTGAAAATATTTCACCAAAATCTTCAGATATTCTCTGCAAACTCGCGCACCCAAAAAATTCCTGCTCTCATTCCATGTAGAAAATCTATAACACAACTCCGATACCATGTAGAAATTTGAATAAATGATATTTTATCCACCGATATTCTCCTGATCACACACTATTTTAGCTTCATGCATAATATATAATCTCTTCTACCATTTATCATCACATGCGGAAATAAAATCAACTGCATGCACACATTGAAACCATAAAAATTCACACATATGAACACAGTATGTAATGGGAAAGCTTAAAGCTTAAAACCCCAGCCATTTGTATATTATATATGTCATAGAGATCATGTAAAAATCATCTTACAAAGCTCCTCACAAGCTCTCAGTATAATCTCCACTTGCTACACACTAATCAAGCTAGATCTAGCAAAACACATGCTCCAATCTCTGCCACTTGATAGTCTGCCTCTACTGCGCAATCCCTGCTGAAGAATGCCTCTTGATGAGTTCGAAATACCCCAGCCTTGCTCACGCAGTATTTATAGGCATCTCTACTGAGTGTTGGATGCAAACCATGCATCACTTATAGTCACAACTGATAGTCACACTTACCCTTTCAGCTATCTCTGCACAGGTCTCCACTGAAACTATCCATGCACTGAAGTTAACTGATGTATTCTTTAGTTGATTAATGAGTTTATAATTAGTGAATTAATTAATAATGAATTCACACCACTCTCACTAATTGTATCAATCAATTAAACTAGATACAAATAGCTCAACTATGTTTAGATTAGTTAAACTGAACACAACTCCATTAACTTCCTCAATCAACTCCACCAAACTCTGTCACATGAGTTCTAACTGAAGTATCCATGCAATAGCTCCACTTAACCCTCGGGAATAGCGTAATTCCTTCTGTCAGCTCCTGTGCCACATCTGTGCACTTAACTCAAGTGCTCCAAGAGAATAAGATAATGTTTAGAGTCCAAATATTATTAAGAGCTAATAATATTCGACATATCTATTTTTAGACTGGAAATCTAAAAATAGATTCCGCCCAATATGTCTAAAAATAGAAGTCCATCTATTTTTCCAACTTGATCAAACATCCACAAATAGCATCCTGCAACTCATAGAATATGATCCATATGTCTAAAAATAGACATATTCTAAAAATAGACTTTGCGACAAAAATCACCTGTGTGGCCCCCACCTAGTTTAGGTGATCACTTTCCAACTAGGATCAGGAATGATGTTTCAGGATGCCTCCTTCACTGTTTCTTGTTGCAATATTCAACAGTGTATATTGGTGGCCACTAGCCTATTACACCTATAACTCTAGTCAATTTCATCAGTTTCCTTGATTATAACACAATTTATTATTTTTAGTCGTTTTTCGAGTCCTAAAATTTTGGAGCTGTTTTGACCCCCCTAAATGACATTTTTTTAGGTTTGTAGCAAGCGCATGTAAATATTGTAGTAATAATAATATATACCTTTCTAAATAGGTATCTAATGCGCTAAATAGATATCATATGACCAAGTTATGACCTCGAGAATTTGGTTGCCCAACTAACCCTAATGGGGCCCACAAACTCTTGGCATTCCATTTGCCAAGTTTAGGGTTTTAGTTTTTTAGGGTTTCCCTTTATTTTTAAATAATAAGGATGCCCTTGAGCCTCATTGTAACACGTTTTAGAGGTATGTAGTCACCACATCTCTTCTCAAAGATCAGCTACCATCACCCGAGCTCATTTATTTCCATTCTATTTGTAAGCATCTTTTAGTTCTTTGATATTAATGAAATGAATATTTATTTATGTTGCATCTCTGTGTTTTTGTTTATATTTTTATTATGTTTATTTCTTGCATAAGTACACATAAATTTTTGTTATTTTGGTTGCACAAACCATTTCTTCATTGACATATGTAAATTCATACTATGTGGTATGGGACTAGTCACTACATAATTGTACCGTACTTCTCTTTGTCATCATATTGTTGAGGATGTGATTGGATTGAAGTGATTTTATGTGTCTTGCATGTCGAATGTTTCAATTAGTATTTATACAATGGAGATGACATTAGTAGTGAAGGATATGAATTCCATGGAGGAGATGTAAAGTAAGCTCTACAAAGGGAAGTTTCATTGTAGTCAATCTTTCTTGGCACATAATTCCTACTAATATCATCAAGACATATCTTCTCTAAAAACATTTTCTCTTATTATCTAATGGTGTATATATTGAGGCCTTGTATCTACAATCCAATAATCAATACCAAATACCATCCCATTTCTCACCAGAAATGGATTAGAAGGAGGCAGAGAATGCCTCTGATACACACATTCATAAGGATATGATTCTTACAAATAATAAGCATTAAAAAATGGTGCAAGATGAGGCAATACTATGCGAGGTCAATATAATGGAACTTGGGGAACCTAATCAACATATGATACATATCTTGCCTCTCTTTGCACCCTATCATTATGAGTTCTTTGAATAACAAGTCTCCCCACCCCATTATCTCATGGAGCACAAGAAATATAAGAAGGTATCAGTTGAAACATATAGATGCATCCACACACACACACACACACACACACATAGGTAGGGAAAATTATTATAGCTGAATTTGAAAGTTCCCTGGATAAAATTATATTTTTTTAATGCTTAGGTACCCATTGAATATTCAATGTTAAGTAAAAATCGCTGAATATTTGACTCCAAGTCGATGGAACAAACTGTCAAACATCTGAATTTGTATAAACAGAACAAAGTTTCGACGCCATAACATTATAGCCACACAATATTATTATAAAACTATTTATTTGATGCTAAACCATCACAAATCTCACTTTATACCAACGGAACAAACCATCAGATCTTGTCATAGACTAATATAGCGTTGAATATCAAAATTCAAAACATTAGATATAGAAACTCATTATTGGTATCTAGGGCGATGGCTATCCAAAATTTAGGTCATCTAACATATTTGTAATATGAATTTCCATAATCATCAATAAACTAACTTCTGAATTGATCGCAACTGAAACCCATATAATTTGGGGATGCTTCTAAGTTCCACTAACCCGGATTGATAATAAATAATTGCATTAGTTTACAACAGTAAATTGACCCAACGTTTTGGCATCGTTGCTGAGAAAGCATATTTCAAAATGGTCAAAATAGGAAGACAAAAATATTAAAAGACAAAATAAAATAAAATCACCAAAAACAACAAAAACATAGTTTTTCTTTCAAGTAGTGTTTTCTTATGCCTAGAGATAGAGATCAAAAAGGTATATTTGTGAAACAAAATCCCCCAACAGCTCATTCATCCACATGAATAATAACACTGGTTGCTGGAAAGCCTACTATAGAAGAGTTAGAGGGAAAATAGAGATCAAGATAGAGATTAAATTTAGTTGAAAGGCAAATCTTGTTAGCCTTTGAGGTAAAGAAAAAGCAATCACCTAAAGAACCTTCTTCTGTTTGGAAACAAAAAGACACAAGAAAACCAATTGTTGAACAACTAGAGCAACTTGTCCTTGAGGAGATCAAAGTAGTTGAAGAAATACAAAGTCAACCTCCTATTGAAACACTACAAATCTTTGAACAAGTAATGGCTAAAGAAGGAGAAGGATCAAATAGATTAAACATGACTCCTAAACAAAGACTAGAATATAAAAGACAACAAAGGGAATGGTGAAGACAAAGAGAAGAAGAAGGAAGAATTGAGGTGGAAATAAAGGCAGCAGAATACAGAAGAGCAGAAGCACTTTGAAGAATAGAGGAAGAAGTAAGATGAGAAAACCAAAATGAAATAACACAAGAAAATGAGCAAGAAGTTAACAATGATCAGGAAACTACTTTTGGCTTTCCTATTTTAGATGCAAGAGCAATACTAGGAGAAGAAATAAAAATGAAAAATATTCCACCTTCTGTATTGCCTAATTTCTATGGAATGTCAACAAAAGATCCTGATGCATTCATGCTCGAGTTTGACATCTTGTGTAGAAAATATGGATGTACTAATGATACGCATAATTTTTGACTTTTTCTTGCTACTGTAAAAGCAACAGCCTTGAAATGAAGAAAATATGAAGAACACATGATAGCTTCTTGGGAAGATATGAAGAAAATATTTCTTAAAAAGTATCAAGCTTACTGCAGGGCTAGAGACTCGAAAGAAGACGTTTTCAGAATGTCACAACAAGAAGACTAAAGTTTGGAAGAATATTTGGAAAGATCCCTTTACAATTTACAGAAATCAAAACATCATTCTCTTAGTTATGATACCATCTACACTATTTTTCTAAAGGGTACTAGAGATGAGTATTTAGACATTCCTAATGTAATGGGAAAGGGAAACATTTCTAATTTACCATTTGAAGAAATCTATGAATTGTGTCAAAAATACTCTAGGGGAAGAGCCAAGAGTGGGAAGAGAGATATTTTATCAAAAGCTTCCAAATCTGCAGCAAGTGTAGTAACAAGAGCAGAGATAGGAAGCATGCTAGAAAATTTTAAGACAGATCTCTTAAGAACTTTGGGTACACAAGTAGATGTTTTGAAAGCTAAGAAAAAGAAAGAAGATCAAGATGAAATATTAGAAATATTTTGTCCAAAGTGTAGACAAAAACATCCACTCAGGGAATATCCTTTGCAAGGTATACAAGTGTGTGGACTATGCACATAAAATCATGTAGCAGAAAAATGTTCTAAATTAAAAGAATTGCAAGGAGAATAAGTGCAAAGAGTAGATTCTCTCTACTAAATGGCACCAAGGAGACCTTGGAAACCAAGGATGCCTCAACAATTCCCTCAACAAAACCCCCAAAATTTTTAATATCCACAAAATACATGGAATACACTAATGCCATGGCAGACTTGGCCACCACAACAATATCAAAACCAACCTGCACAAGGTTGGAGGGGATATGGTTATGGAAACCAACCACCACAACAAATGTATCCCCAGTAGTATCAATATCAATAGCCATACCACCACAACCATTTCCACAATATCAACAATTCCAGCAACAACAACCAATGCCATATCCATCTCAAAATCCACCAATGCTAACTCAACTGCAGAAACTCCAGTTGCCTACTAACCAACCACCTCCTAGACCAACACAATTGCCAGCTCAGCCAGTAGCTAATCCAGGTAAAAAGGTGCATTGACCAACATATCATGTGGAAGAGGCAACATATTATCCTACTTATTCAATTCTTCCTGTACGATAATTCCACATAAGGTCTGGGAAGGTGTTACAAAAAGATTCTCCTCCGATAATTGAAGAACAAATTGGACAAGGAGAACAAAGTGAAAAATCTCAACCAGAAAATAAAATTCAGAAGGGTGAATCTATTATGACACAAAAGCCACCATATCTAGAGAGATTGATACAACAAAATATTCCAATATCTCTCCCTAAATTTAGTATTCTAGATGAATTGAAAAACACATATGTTAAAATTGCTTTGTTGTAGGCAATTAAAGACATTCCGAGATATGCAAAAACAATAAAGGAATTATGCATTAAGAAATATGGCAGAAGAAAGAAGGATCCACCAACAATCCAGGAATTCCTATGGTTACTATTTCTATTAACAAATTTTCAGTGCCAAATACTTTAATATACTTGGGAGTAGCTATCAACATTATGACAACAGAGACTATGAAACTGTAATGTTCCAAAATTTGTATTGCACATCAAGCTTGTGAAAATAATGCACTTCCTGGAATATTGATGTATAGAGATGAGTTTAAAAATCTTGGAACCCTTAGATCAATAGATCTGAAGTCTAAATCCAAAAGGGGAGCAAAAACAAATCAAACTAGGTGTGGTAAACAGATCTCCTGCCACCTAGTCTAGTTGGAAAATGCCCTACAAGAGGGGCTACAGCTATGCACAACAAGTAGCTTCAGGAATAACACAATATTTGATAGTATGAGCAAGAGGCCATCAAATATGATTAATTTACAAGTATGCAGCAGCAAATTAGAATTACAATGAAGCCCTTTGAATGTACAGTAGAATACATGAGACAATACAACAAGAAATCTTCAGAAAGGAGGACTATAACACATGTATATTTGTAGAAATGGATCAACAGTGTTATTTTTAAGGAGCTTCAGCAATTGAATGTTACAAATAAGATCTAGGAAATATCTATGGAGAAAACATCAGATCTATTTCAGATCTGGAAACTAGATAGTTTTCTTTACAAGATCCCCTTGGGGTTTTGACAAGATCATGCATAAATCAGAGTAGATCATAGTTTCAAGTTGTAGATATGGAAAATGCTGCAGTAAATTTTGAATATAAAATTCCATTACAATAGATCAGATCTAAACAAAACATGGATCAGCAAGCTAATCCATGGATCACCAAGTGGAAGGCAAAGCCCAGCACCAGAGATCTTTGATCAAAACTGTGATCAAAACACCATGAAGAACCTCATATCAAAATAACGCAGTCCATCAATGGGAACAACGATGTAGCTCAAATGACATAGATTTCCCACTACAAAGTTACAGATCTAAAGTGCAAATAGGATAGGCACTCTTCCAAGAGGTTAAAAGACACACTCCGTGAGAAGAGGCTCCCAAAACAAGCTAGATCTCTGCAGATCTAGAATTACACTTGCTGCAGCTTGCAAAAGCAGAAAAAACCTCATTGTATTTGCGTTGCTAATGAAATTAGAGCTTGGCCTCAAGCCTAATAGTGGATCAAATCAGCAAATACTCCTCTAAGAATCCTCAAAGGAAGAGGTGAAATCCCTACATAGGAACTCCAAGTGCTAAGCAACACAATTCTCTACTAAGCAGCAGAGAATAGTATTTGTCTAAGTAGACAAGATACTCAGAAATATAATCAATCAACAACATTATCTTGCTGTCCTCCCTTTCCTTTTATAATATGAAAAGCCTTTGCAAACCCTAAACCACCTTTATGAGTTAGCTCTTTTCACATGAGGGACCTTCTTCTAAAACTGTGTTGTCCCTTTAGGAGATACATTGCACCTAGACAACACTGTAGATTTGGTCAAGGTTGACCCAGTCTCATAGCTCAAACCCCTTTCACACCTACAAGTGATTATTTACATGGCCCTGATTTATCTGTGTTCACATGGGCATTGATTTATTTTGTCCTCTTAGGAGCTTTACATGTCCTCCTTTATTCATTTATTCATGCAACAGGAAATAAAACAAAATTGAATATTCCTCTTAGCTAGGGCTAAGTAGGAATATTACAATCCTCCCCTCCAAAATGTTGCTCGTCCTCAAGCAACTGATAGGGTAAGAGCTATAGTTCTTCTCCTTCTCCATTGATGGCACCATCAAGGATCAAGTTCTCATCATGAGCCAAGTGCTCATCAAGCCAATACATCAAAAAATGCTCCTCCAAGGTTAACATAATATGTGCATAGTCCATCCCATCAGGAGTGAAAAAATCAACAGAGATAAACATGGCTGGAGAAATGCTACTTCTAAAACATGTGTCATGCAGTACAGGTAGGAGTTCTAAACCATGTGGTACATAGACACTACCCATCCTCTACCCATAAAACCCCATAAACAATACCAATATATCATCTATGTATGGAAGAAATACTACATATATGCAAGCTGAAATCGGAACATGTGGGGGCGAGTCAACATTCCACATGTGATGCCAACATAGTGCAACACTTGCCTTCATGAGATCTAGGTGTGGCAAGTGGCAGTCCCACCAAACTTCTGCTGCATGAGTCACCTTAATATGGCTAAAGGTGTTACATAAGTTTGGTGCCTTTGGGAAGCACCCATCATGAAAAGGAATATCCCTTTGCACATCAAGGGAGTGGCCAAGCTCAGAATTTTCCTTGGCCTCCAACAAACCATGAGATCCACATGATCTCTCACTCCCTTTAGGATTCATATACTGCAAAAACATGGAAAAGGAATGTAATATATCAGAAAATAAAACTTTCTTGTCATGATCAATTCCTTTACCATCATAGTCCTTTACACACATAGAGTTGTGCATGAACATTCCCCTCCTCTCAAGCAAAGGAAGAGTTTGCTGAGATGACTCTCGCAAAGAGTCCATTGGCTGCCCCAATCCCCCATAGCTATTGCACCCTTGAAAGTGTTGATGTAAGTCCTCCCTCATGCCCTCCCAATCAAAACTCTTCATGATCAAGATGTAGATCTTCATTGAATACATATGGCTAAGGAAGAATTCTTCATATGCTCCTTGTAGGATCTTTTGCTTGAGCTTGGAAGCTTTAGCCAAGAAGACCTTACCATGATAATAGATGACTCCCCCTTGGACTAAGTAGCCCTATTCTTGATGCATGCCATCTAGTATCATACATGTGTGGAGATCTTTGGAATACTCTACTAGCAGTTGAGATTTCCAATAAAGATCCACACTGCTCAACAATGACATTGCTGCTGATACATCCATGGAAGTTCTTGTCTTGTTGCTGATTGCATCTTTGACATTACACATGCCAAAAATATTTGTTGGAAGGCTTATCCTCCCCTTATTCTCCTCCCACGGCGCTGTGGTTTGATCTTTCATTGCTCCAATCCTTCCTGGATCTAGACTTGGAGCAGCACTTTGTGAGGCTTCCCCCACAAGATCTGAATCTGATGGCATTCTAGGTGGCTTGCCATGAGATAATAATTTCCCTTGCAGCATCCTCATGAACATGGCAGAAGGAACTGTGAGATCCCTGCTTCCACTGCGCAAATCCATCTCTGTTGTTTCTGTGGAAACATTAGGTGAAGGATAAGTGTACATGCCTTGAATCATTTGTGGTTTCCCACTCTTCAAGTCCACCCACTCCATTTGCAAGGCTTTCCAGTTAGTGGTAACCTTCCCCAAGGTAATCAACCATTGGACACCCAAGATGATGTTGGTGTCTGGTATGTCAACTACAAAGAAGTGATCCACCAAAGTGTAGTATCCCATAGTGACAGAGATTGATGGAACATATTGCATGCATTTCATGGTCCTATCTCCTGGGACCAAAACAAAAAATCCCTCAAAAGTATCAGTGGGGATTCCCCTCCTTTTTAAAAGATGAGCATCAATAAAGTTGTGGGTTACCCCACTGTAAATCAGGACAGATACTCTCTGATTCATGACTGAACCTTGTACTCTCAGGGTCAAGTACTTGGGCACTCCTCTCAAATATGCAAGAGTCCCAATTTTTGGAGCAAAGGCTCCCTTCCCATCCCTGGATGGTGTTTGATCTCCCTCATCATCATCATCAGCACTGTGACCCCTCCTAGGTTCATCACCTTCATCTTCCTCCTCAAAATCTAAGAAGACTTCTATGTAGTTTTCTTTTCCAGCAGAACATCTATGCCCTAGTGCCCATGACTCTTGGCAAGTGAAGCACAGTCTCTTCTTCATCAATTCCCTCCTGAGATCAATATCAAGAGGTTTCTTCAAAGAGTTCTCCTTGGGAGGAGCAACTTTTCCTTCCTTCCCCTTAGAAAAGTTAGGGGCCTTGCTTTGGAAAGTTGCCTTTTCTTTTGGCAAGGCATCTTGGAGGTCTCTAGCCCTCTCAATGGAATGATACAAAGTGATGGGCTTGGTAGATTTAACCAGCCCATGCAAGGGTTCCTCCAGGATATTGATGAACATGTAGACTCTCCTTGCTACAGATAGATCAGGGACCATGAATGATAATCTCAGAAACTCAAAGATATAAGTCTTGCATCTCTTGACTGCTTCAGCTTTGCAAGGCTTATGAAGGGTGCTTCAGGATCCTTCTTGTCAAACCTCTCCACCAGTCTTCTAGTAAACTCAACATAGGTATTCAATTGATGTGTCCCAGTGTAGCCAACCCATGGAACCACCAATTGTGTGCTTCACCTTCAAAGTGCAGTGCTGCAATCTTGATGGCTTCAACCTCAAGGACTTTGTTCAACTGAAAATAGATATCTAGCTTCTCTACCCACGCCTTAGCAGAGCTGGAGGATGATCCATCAAACTTGGGAAAAAATAATCTGCCCATAGGGTGGTGTCTACCATGAAAGAATCCACCATCTTTATACTGCTGCCCTAGTTTTCTTCTGTCCTTTAGGTGAAAAAAAATCTTGGAAACTCAAGTTATCCTTGAATCTCTGACTCTAAGGGTCATATTCCACAAAGTAACCTTCAAGGGAGGCCTACTCTTGTGGTCCTTCATTCTCCACCGCCAAGAAAGTAGGCATAGTGGAGCGTTGTGAGACTTGTGGGGCTTGTGGCAGATTCACTAGTTGACCAGTCCCATGATGATACATATCAGAGCTGTCTCCCAGCTAAAATATTCCAGGATATTCCATCATTCTATCCATCCTCATCTCTTTGATCTCCTTGGCAAGATCTTGCATGGCCACTGAAAGAGTTCTTGCAAACTCTTCTCCTTCTTTGTCACTTGCAATCTCAGGGGCTTTACCCTTGTCTTAATCTTCAGTAGTATAATCATACTTCTTGTAGCTTTTGTTTTGGTACCTCCTTTCCCTCTTAGTAAGAGGTTCATCTTCCTCTGAATGAAGCATGGCTATGAGGCTCCAAGGGAAGCATAGGTTGTGCCAATAAAGGAGCTTTTATACCACTGTAATGTTCCAAAATTTGGATTGCACAGCAAGCTTGTGAAAATAACACACTTCCTGGAAGATTGATGTATAGAGATGAGTTTACAATCCTTGGATCCCTTAGATCAATAGATCTAGAGTCTAGATCCAAAAGGGGAGCAAAAAAAAGTCAAACTAGGTGTGGTAAACAGATCTCCCACCACCTAGTCTAGCTAGAAAGCACCCTATAAGAGGGGCCTACAGCTATGCACAACAAGTAGCTTCAAGAATAACACAGTATTTGACAGTATGAGCAGGAAGCCATCAAATATGATTAATTTACAAGTATTCAACAACAAATAAGAAGTACAATGAAGCCCTTTGAAGGTATAGTAGAATACATGAGACAATGCAACAAGAAATATTCAGAAAAGAGGACTATAACACATGTATATTTGCAGAAATGGCTCAACAGCGTTATTTTTAAGGAGCTTCAATAGTTTAATGTTAAAACTCAGATCTCTGATAGATCTATGGACAAAACATCAGATCTATTTCAGATCTGGAAACTAGATAGTTTTCTTTACAAGATCCCCTTGGGATTTTGACAAGATCATGCATAAATAAGAGTAGATATGAGTTTCAAGTTGCAGATCTGGAAAATGCTGTAGTAAATTATGAATATAACATTTCATTACAATATATCATCTAAAAAAAACATGGATCAATAAGCTAATCCATGGATCACCAAGTGGAAGGCAAAGCCCAGCACCAGAGATCTCTAATCAAAACTGTGATCAAAACACCATGAAGAACCTCATATCAAAATAACGTAGTCCATCAATGGGAACAATGTTGTAGCTCAAATGACATAGATTTTCCACTGTAAATTTACAGATCTGAAGTGCAAATAGGAGAGACACTCTTCCAAGAGGTTAAAAGACACACTCCATGAGAAAAGGCTCCCAAAACAAGCTAGATCTCTGTAGATCTAGAATTCCACTTGGTGCAGCTTACAAAAGCAGACAAAAAATCACTGGATCTGCATTGATAATGAAAGTAGAGCTTGGCCACAAGCCTGATAGTGGATCAAATCAGAAAATACTCCTCCAAGAATCCTCAAAGGAAGAGGTGAAATCCCTGCATAGGAACTCCAAGTGCTAAGAAGCACAATTCTCTACTAAGCAGCAAAGAATAGTATTTGTCTAAGCAGACAAGATACTCAGAAATATAATCAATCAACAACGTTATCTTGTTGCCTTCCCTCTCCTTTTATAAGATGAAAAGCCTTTGCAAACCCTAAACCACCTTGATGAGTTAGCTCTTTTCACATGAGGGGCCTCCTTCTAGAACTGCACTGTCCCTTTAGGAGATACATTGAACCTAGATAGTGTTGTATATTTGGTCAAGGTTGACCCAGTCTCATAGCTCAAACCCCTTTCACACCTGCAAGTGATTATTTACATGGCCGTGATTTATCTATGTTCACATGGGCATTGATTTATTCAATCTTCTTAGGAGTTTTACATGTCCTCCTTTATTCATTTATTCATGTAACAGGAAATAAAAAAAAATTGAATTATTCCTCTTACCTAGGGCTAAGTTGGAATATTACAGAAACATTTGAATCTAAACAACATTAGACCTACTACTACAGTCTTAGAACTTGCAGACATATCTAAAGTTGTTCTAGAAGGTATACTAGAAGATATCATTGTCTCACTAGATTCATGGGAGTATCCTATAGACTTCTTGATTTTGAAGCCAAAAACTAGCTTAGGAGGGCATCCCTTAATTTTAGGCTGACCTTGGTTAGCCACAGCGGATGCTTACATTGGATGTAGGTCAGGAAGCATGATTACTGCACATGGAGATGAAAGAAAGCATGTTACATTATATCCTCCTGCTCAATCTCCTTCTTTATTATCATGGCTTGACGAAAAGGAACCACAAGAACTTCAATCTATTCTTAATATTAATCAAGTTTATAATTTAAAAGAGGAAGAAAATAAGGATTTATTAGAACTATTCATCTCAGAACCAAATATTTTAGATCAGATTAGGATAACTCCATATGAAGCTACTAATTATCTTTTAAATGAATGTTTTAAGGAAAATTTCACTATACAGTCATTGCAAAATAAATTTGAAAGCATTTTTCCTATAAATTCAATTACCAATTCAAACAGTAAAATCATTGAAATCAGTCTTGAAAAAAATATTGAATATTGGTAACAACTTACAATCATCACAAGAGGAAAAGCTAATAACATTATTGCAAAAGTATTCAAAATATATTTTCTGGGATTACAAAGACATGCCAGGAATTCATCCAAAAGCATGCATCCATCATATTGACACTGATAATAAAATAAAACCTGTCAGGAAACCATAAAGACAAATGAACCCCATGATGAAAGAAATAGTGAAAGAAGAATTACAAAAACTATTACAAGTCGGATTTATCTATCCTATTTCAGATAGTCAATGGGTTTCACCCTTAGTTGTAGTACCTAAGAAAAATGGTAAGTGGAAAATTTGTGTGGATTACAGAGAACTCAACAAAGCTACATTAAAATATCACTTTCCTTTACCATTTATTGATCAAGTGTTAGATTCATTAGCTGGAAAGAAGTTATTTTCATTTCTTGATGGATTTAGTGGATATAATCAAATAAAGATAGCATTAGAAGATCAAGACAAGACAACATTCACATGCCCATGGGGAACATATGCATACAATGTATTACCCTTTGGTTTTTGTAATGCACCTGCTACCTTTCATAGAGTAGGTCTTGCAATCTTTGTTGATTTGATTCATGAGTGTGTGGAAGTTTACATGGATGGTTTCACTGTGTATGGTACAACATATGATGATTGTTTACAAAATCTTGAAAAATTGTTAAAAATATGCAATGAGACAAAGCTATCACTCAGTAATGAAATTTTTTTTATGATGTTAGCTGAGGGGATAGTATTGGGACACCATATCTCTTGTTCATGGATTAAGGTGGGCCCAACAAAAATTTAGGTCATTGTGAATTTAACACCACCCACAACACAAAAAGAAGTTAGAAGTTTCTTGGGTTATGCAGGCTACTATAGAAGATTTATTGAAAATTTCAGTAAAATAGCTTTAAGATGCATTTGAAAATGCATTTGAAAAATTAAAACAAAATTTATCAATTGCACCCATTCTTCGAGGACCTAATTGGTCTTTTCCATTTCACATTTCAACTAATGCATCTGATATAGCTATTGGAGCATCACTTGGATGAAAAGAGAATCAATTAAATTATGCCATATATTTCATCAGTAAAAACTTAACACCAGCAGAATTGAATTACATTGTTACAGAGAAAGAGATGTTAGCTGTAGTAAATGCAGTTAATAAATTTCAACATTATATAATAGGTTATCAAGTTTATATTCACACTTATCATTCCGCCATAAAATATTTAATGAAAAAATCAATCACAAATGGCAGAATAACTAGGTGGTTGTTATTAATGCAAGAATTTAACATTACTGTACAAGATCGACCAAGCAAAGATAATCAAGTTGCAAACTTTCTGTCAAGACTAAATTCACCTGGTGATCCAAATCTAGTATCAATTTTTTTTCTAGATGAACATCTATTTTCTATAAATGCAAAACCTCCATGGTTTGTAGATATAGCTAACTATTTATCATCTGGCATCCTACCATCTCATTACACAAACAAGCAAAAATGAAGAATAATTAGAGAAAGTGCTAGGTATAGCTGGGTCAATGGAGATCTATTTTATACTGGTGCTGATTTAATGATTAGAAAATGTGTAAGAGAAGATGAAATTATTGAAAATTTGAAAGCTTGTCATGATGAACCATGTGGTGGTCATTTTTCAGATAAAAGAACAACATACAAAGTGCTGAAACTTGGCTAGTACTGGCCATCCATCTTCAAAGACTCTAGAGCTTATGTGAAAAGATGTGACAGCTGGAAAAGAATTGGTAGATCAGTGGCATCAGATGAAATGCCATTAAATCCACAAGTATTGATTGAACCATTTGAATAATGGGCTTTAGATTTTGTGGGACCAATCAACCCTCCATCCATTGGAAATAAGTACATCCTTGTATGTACAGATTATGTAACTAAATGGGTGGTGGCAAAGGAAGTAGCATGAAAAAAAGAACATATTGTTGTGTCTTTTCTGTTTGAAGAAATATTTGTAAGATATGGAGTTCCGAGACAGATAGTAACCAACCAAGGTACACAATTCACGTCAAAAAAATTTCGAGATCTTACGGAGAAATACAAGATCAAACACAGAAAATCAACTCTGTATCATCCTCAAGCCAACGGACAAGTAGAATCAACAAAAAAAGTCCTAGAGAATATTATGACAAAGAATGTAAATATGAACAGATAGGACTTGTTAGAAAAGTTGAAAGATGCACTATGGGCATACAGGATAACTTGGAAAAACACAACTGGGTTCAGTCCATATCAGTTAGTGTATGGAAAATAAGTCTTATTTCCCATCTAATTTCAAATACATACATACAAGCTAGTTCCAAAATTCTAGAGGAATAAATATATATAAAAAAAGAAAAAAATAAAAAAGAAATAATAATAATAATAATAATAATAATAAAAGAGTTTGCTTGTGAAAATATAGGAAAATGGCACAATACAAACTCGAATTCATGTCGAAAAACCAACTAGTTTGGCCAACATGAATTCTCTATTTGTTTTCATTTTACTTTACTTAATTTTTGCAGATATACCTTCCGAGAGATTGTGGACTTGAGGACAAGTCAAATCATGAGCTTGGGGGAAGGTGTGTAATTAAAAAAAAAAATATGAAGATAGTTTTCAGTAGCTTAATTGAAGACAGAATATGGAATACAATTACAAAGGAACCTGGTACATCATTCAACATTTACAGAAGGCACCTGAATTGTTATTGGGAAAATTATTCAGAAAGGGACCTGAATCATTACGACAAATGAAAATTTTCAAATATTTAACATTATGGCAAAACTACGCCAGAAGGGACCTGAAAATTTAACATGTCAGAAGGGACCTGAGTTATATCAACAGAAGATCATATCAAATGAGACCTGAAAATGTCAAATTTTAACCCGCAGAAGGGACCTGATCAATAATCAAATCAGATCCAAGAAGAAATAAAGTCTCTACAAAGTCTACAAGATTCTTCGTAACAATAAACACAATGTCGATCATCATGAACGTCAAAAGGAATACAAGTACAATAAGTAAAAAAATCGCTCTTAAAATTTCAAATTTTTTCGAAATATTCTAGAATTGTAAAGACTAATTTGGTACTAGTTATGCATCTTTACCTACATCTCATTTACTATTTTTAACCCTATTCTATCCATATTCATATTCATACCACTATCCTGAATATCCTTCTTCCATCCACATTTATATCCATACTATTATTCAATAAAACATTACATAACTTATTCATACCCTACTCTATTTCCTAAACAAAGAGAATCATGAACAAAAGGCCAATATCTAACCTATGGAAGACTCTTGGAAGACCTACAAAAAAACAAACAAAGGTTAGTATTATTATAAATATTTAATTTTAAAAATGTGACTATTTCATTAGTCAATTTTTAAAAATTAAATAACAAAATAAAAAGAGAAAGTTCAAAATACATATGATATAGTGCAATTACAAAAGACATATGATATAGCGCAACTATTTTTAATGTCAAAACAATACAAAACAAGTGCAATCATATAAGAGGATGAACTAAGGTAATGGAGCAAATGTAATGTAAACATATGAATGCAATTACTAACCTAAGGAATGATGCATAGATAAACTAAGTGCATAACAATGATGGTATATGGTATGCTATGATGAGATTGTAATGCATAGAGTGGAGAAATGAAAGGAGATAGCATACGATGATGAAGAATGATGGCGCATGGAGATAATGCGGATTATGGAGGCAGAAAACATGATGATGCATGAATATTCTGGAAATAGACATGGTCATTAAAACAAAATGTGAAGGAGTTGCATAATGAAGGACGAATGTACACCATAGACCAACATGACAGTCAAAGAAAAGATGTGCATGAACCGGTCAAGTGGGTTGATGAAAGGTTAGAATGTTTTCAAACACATTAAAATAGCATTGTGTAAAACATATGAAACCATTTCTGCCATTGCCAAGATCAGAAACTACCATTGCTAAAGTATTAACTTTGTGTTTTCACCATCATTTCCTTCCAGGAGGCTGAGTGAGTGAGGGAAGCATGTAATCAAAGCATGCACCCGTGTTTACAACCCTGTGAAAACAAAATAAAATGCAGAACTGAAGAGAATACAACGAGGAAGTCAAGAGGAAAAGAAGAGATAAAACACTGAGAAGAAGGCAGAGAATATAGAAAAGAGGAGGAACAGAGTCATAAGAAGTTAAATGGAGTTTTCAAAGCCACGAATCCGAAGAACTTTTCGATCAGTTGAGCTATCAGGAAGCTAAATCTCGTGGAAGTGAAGGTAACAAGTAAATGAGGATTTGATTGTTTAAACAATGGTGAATAGATTTCGGGATTGTGTAAACAAACTCAGAGTTATAAAAGGGAGTGATCTAATTCAATTTGCAACCTTGTCATTATGTTATGTTTTTTATTGACACCATTCAAAAACGTGTTGACACCTTTCAAAAATACTTTGTCATCAATCAAGCAACGAAATATTATGTTGAGTGAGTTAATAAATGAAGATTTTAATGAGATTTCCACTATTGAAACTTCAGTTAAACTAGAAGAAGATCACGAAGATCAGAGAAGAAGATCACAAGGGCTATTGCATACGTTAGGTAAGCTCAACACATCCTCACATACAGTCTTTCATTTTGAAATAAATGGAAAACAGAGAGTGAAGAATTCCAATTCGAATTACATAGTGAGGTTGTTTTTTAACTAAGTTGTGTAATAGATTTATTTTTAGCACACTTAGTTTAAGGATTTGAAACAGATTTTGTGAAGAAAAATGGAAGACAATAAGACATGGTTTTATATTTTTATATGGAAGAGGACAAAGTATGAAGAATGATTGAAGAAAAGCAATGAATCTATCATGAAATTTTTGATGAGATAGTTGAGTTTTTCTTTTGTATACACGGTGAGTCTCAATGCAATGTTTTGGAAATAATTTTTATATGAAATTGATGAGTGAAAAACATTTTTGTATAAAAAAAATTTCGAATATTTTTTACACAGTCAAATTTATTTTACAAAATAGAGAAAAAGATTATTCTTTTTTAAAGGAGAACAGAGAATTAAATAGAGGGTAGAATATTAGAAACATAAATTTATGTTTTCTTAAAACCTCTCTATCAATTCTTTTGTTTATTTACAGTAAGCTCACATTCTTCAAAGGAAAAAAAACAGAGGATTGATTGACAAGGGCAGTAAAGCAACATGCAAGCCTACTACCATGATTACATCTAGTGCTTAAATTTTTGTTTACAAAGATGAAGTTAATGATAGTAGATGGTTATATAAAATGGTTTTAGACCAAATGGATTCAAGAACAGAACCTAAATAATTCCAAGTTGAACATTGGAGTAGGGAAACAGTGGAAAAACTCTATCAATCAAGGTTAATTGGTTTTCTCCAAAATTTCAAGGTCACAATGAGGATGTCACAACAAAATTTGTAAACAATTACAGATAGAATGAAACCATGGTGGGTAGTCTACATATCCCGTTGACTCCAGAGTATATTTCTGAAGCTTTAGAATTTTCATCTTCAAGTGAATTATACCACAAGGAATTAAATTTTAAAGAAAAGGGCTGGACATTTTTCTTGGATAAACACATCAGGGGTTCTTTTGATAGATCAAAAGGAATCCCAAGGGAGTGGTTCAATGAACGATGGGCAGAACTAGTATTGATAATTCATAAGTTCTTCACCTATGACAATATATTTAGTGTAGTACACCTTTATCATGTCAGGTTACTACAGCATATCAAAGGAGATATAAGGATGAATCTGCCCTATTTATTTTACAAAAATTTGAAGAAAATGATTGAAAGCATAAAATAAGAGACTAAACCTAAAGAGGCTCAATTTATTCATCAAGGGCTCATCAAAATCCTTGTGGATTACCAGTTGAAAGTGAAGGGGAACAAGGTCAAAGAAACAACAGGATACAATTATGTTAGATAAAGAAACTTCATTTTTTACTATTTCCAGGAGACAGAAAAAGAAGCATTCAGCAGAACCAGAAATACAAGTCATAGAAACATCTCCTATAACAAAATAGACAAATGAAATCCTTGAAAGGATGTAACAAGAAGTGTATGAAAATCTTGTAGATAGAGATTCCTATTTTGAAAATAATGAGGTTGAAAATACTTTAGTTTCCAAAAATACAAAGGAGGAAGATCAAAACCTTTCCAGAGTTAGAGAATTAACTGATATCTTGGAGATAAGAAAAATCATGGAGAGGCACCTGAAGGAGGAAAATGAAACTTATAAAATAACTAATGAGAAATTGGTTAAGGAGAATGAGAAGATAAGTGAGGAAATTGGAAAGTTAAAAACCAAAAACAATCTTCTCTATACATAGGCATTTAGGTGGCTTCAGGAGAAAAACTCTTGGAAGAACGAATATGAGAAACAAAAGGTTAAAACCTCCATCTACAAGGAAGAACAAGGCAAATACATGGATTCTCTTCTGCACACAGCACAACATGAATTTTTAGGATCAGGAATGGGATCAGCATCAGAGCTCAGAAGGTCAAAGAGGAAAAAACAAGCATGAGGACATGCTTGATCATCAGTTTGGGGGAGATGTTGGCCCTCGTTTTTTTATATCTTTTTGTTTAGAAAATACACCTTATTTTGCCATATTATCCATATATTTACCATCATATCCACCTTATATTGACCCAAATATGAATATACAGGTATTTAAGTTATGTTTTTCAATTATTAGATGTTTTTGTAAAAATTGAAATTTAAGTGCATTTTTGGACAGCAGTAGAAATTCCCGTAATGACATTATGGTTTGCATATGTGCAGGAAAATTGGGCTCAATATGGATACATTTCTAGAAGGCTCGGGAACTAAGAATAAGAGTACACCTACTGGCACAGTCAGACCAAGCTTAAATAGGCCTCGTCAAAGGCGATCAAACAGGACCAGTCTTTATGGAGGATCCCTAGAAACTGGGTCAAAACTCTTATTTTGTGGGATTTTCTAGATTGTGATGGATATGATGGATGGATTCGACTTGATATGATATTATAATGATAGTTATGACTACTTGAGCTATTTTAGATGAGTTAGTTAGATAATTTATCTATTTAAGCCTCAAACTTTGAAGGCTTTGATATGTATAACTTGTATGACTTATTATTATTATTTCTGAGACTTGGAGACATAATTGAAGATATTTTCTATCATATTTGATGATGTTACATGCTATTTGATTTATTGAAGTCTTAAGTATCTAAAATTACCTTTAGTGAGCGAGGCAAGGGTGGAGGTCCCCCATACCAAGCTAAGTACACTTCTTAGTTTATTTCGTAGCTGCAATTTTTGAATTAGCTTGCTTATGTTTAATTTGTTCATGTTGATTATTTCTAAGTATTGATGAATCTAATGATCATTATTATCCTGCATATGAAAGGACAAACAAATGTTTAAAGTTTAAAACTCTTTCTATCTAATAAAGATCTTCAATTAGAATTCATCTATGCATGCTTTTACATGCTTTTACATGCTTCGATTGCCAATGGGTCTTAATCTTGTTTCTATTATGAATACGAAGAGACAAACCAGTATTTAAAGTTAAATACTTCTTCTATATGATCAAGAGACTAAAAAATAAGATTCATATTTCCTAGTTTTTCTAAATTCTTGTTTTAACAATAACATTGTTGATAAATGAATATATGATAAAGGACAATTAGGACCTCTTTAGTGAAGAGCCTCTTCAATTATTACTTCATGTACCTTAATCTATTGTTTAATTAAGTAGTTTTTTATTTATAATTCACATGGTAATCTTGCTAAGAGAAGGACAAACAAATCTCTTAAGTGAGGAGATTCTTCTGCTTCTAATTACACATCTGAATTTAGAATTTTTTTAAGCTCGATTTATATTTGTAATATGCATTTCCCTAATCATCAATAAACCAATTTCTGAATTGATCGCAACTGAAACCCATATACTTTTGGGATGCTTCTAAGTTCCACTAACCTGGATTGATAATAAATACTTGCATTAGTTTACAAATGTAAATTGACCCAACAATCTCTATGATGATAAACATAACTCTTCTTCATGTCATGTGTTGTCTTAAATTTATTCTTTACAACCTCCATTTCCTACTCCATCTCTCTCAACGTATCAAGTCCAATCAGTACTTGTACATGTCAATTTGGGCATCACTCCCAAAACCAAGATCAGTATAAATTAGTGTCTATCATACTCCAAATCAGTTGCTACATGCCTTAAAAAATTCATCCCATTGATGGTTTTCATCCATGAAAGTTTCACTGCTTAAATTCCAATTGAAGTGTTCCATTGAGATATCAACACACCCCTAAACTATAGTAAGTAATTTGTAGAGCATCTACTCCGATGCAAGGCAGCATTGCAGAGCATCTATGTCGACTTTACAGTGCGTTGGTCGACTGGGAGTGAATTATTCATAGAATTCCAGGAATATTCCCACCTTTTAGTGGCTTCTAGAAGTTGTTCCAGCTATCACACTATATAATAACTTCGAATATGAACACCATGGAGCCATTAAACCTCTTATCCTCCTATTACATTGAAAAAGGAAACCTCTTCATATATTTTTGGAAAATCCACTCAATGATCAATTAATGCTAAACCACCTTCGTTTCATATAAATTGAGCACTGATCATAATGCACAAGGGAGCAAGAATTTGAATTAGTAGAGTTACCCTAATAAGATCACAGCTCTTGGAGGAATAGTTTGCATGTAATTTTATGTTGCTGGATTGGTGTTGCTAATGTGATGAGGATAGGACTAAAGCTGGAATGAGTTGACATCAACTCGATCCAACTAGTTGTAACTTATCCTTCTACTTCATAATAAAGAGGTTTGTTCCTTTCCTAATACATGTGTTCATATTTTAATATGTGTATTTTCAAATGCAATCGATTCAATTTGATTAATATGAATAGATAATATGCCTTTATGTTGTTTTTGTCTTCTGTTAGCCATTGCAGGTACCAATCAAGTGAGTTGAGTTCGATTGATAGTGACGTAATTGACAATAGGGAGACAAGGAATAACGAAAGATCACAAGTAGGTGTTCTTCTCTCAATTATCTATCTTAAGGAAAAGGTCAAGTGTCTTTCATCTATTGTTCTAAGTGCGACCACCACACTTAGGGAAACATATCTAACTGTAGGTTTGATTTCCATAAAAAAAATTGGTGACCATATTGGGGATTTACCAATCGTCCTTGGTGGTTTTATCCTTATTTATCAATGTCTAGTAGAGTTTACTTGCTTTATTTAAGTCATTTGAATATTTTTTAGCAAAAAAAGTGTGTTTGATTACCTATTTTTAAGTTTCCTCTAGCACCAACACATTTTTTGTCTTGACACAGTGCTCTGCATAGCACTATTGGCTCAAAGATAGTGCTCTGCAACACATTTTCTCTCACTCAGGGATGCACTGCTCCTATGACCAACCAAAAATCATCATATTTTTGTCTTTTTCCATCCATTTCAGTATCTTGTTTGCTAAGTTTTCAAGTGTCTGATTGCTTCTAGAGACCAGATTTCCTTTACTATTCTTGCCTCACTTTGGATATTGGTTTGTTCAATGTTTCCTCTTGTTTTATTTATCATTTTCAAATAGCTCCAAATTTTAAATATTACATTTGATCAGTTATTTATTTTCGGAAAGAGTAATTGTCGTTCAAGTCTTCCTTTCTCTGGAAAGTATTGATTGATTATTTGTGCATCATAGCTTCTTTTTTGTTCATCTACACTTAAAATAAATAAAAAAGAAAAACATGCATTTGCATATAGGGATTGTGAGAGCTTCATAGGAATAGTTATAGAATTTTCATTTAGATGTGCTCATTGATGATTTCTTATAATCTGATTTCTCTATCCCTTGTAGCTAGGTTTTCATTGTCGAAATTGAATAAAAAAGAAAGCTTATCATATTTATTGCATTCTAGGAATGTCAAATATATCACGCAGTGAACGTGAAAGACAAACTTATAAGCAATATCAACTTAAAATTTATTTAACTTAACCTGAGGGAGCATTGTCACTTAATGATAACATTTAGAGGTCTAGGCTAGAGACATGTTTTAGTGTCGTAAAACATAGCAGCTGCCGTTAATTGTCTGCGATCCATTCTGAGTGTGATACCTCATTCCATGTACGTAAGTATATCGAATATCGTCCACATACCTTTGAGTATATCAAGTGGTGTTCTAGTACGAAAAGTATAAGGGGATGCTCTCATTGTGCGGTTTAGCATTAGACAGTGCTAATACGGATTGGGCCTCCATTTACCATCGAGTATATTTGGGAGGAAAAAATTAGGTTTCTTACCATCCATAGGGAAATGAGTTGGTCACCTTGTACACTGTGATACACTGAACACATCATTTGGGGATATTTCCTGCACGTACATAAGTCCTTGCTTTACTAGGGAGGTATATTGTAGTTCACAATTGCTTGGTAAACCTTCTGCCTAGAATTACCCTATTTTTTTTTTTATTAAAATCAATCAGCAATCGTGGAAGAAGATTAACCCTTTCCCCATCGTTCACGTAGGACAACGAATACACCACCTTTACCACCATAAGCTACACCTAGTAGATGAAGGCGAGCTCGTCCTACTGAGTTTGGTACCTTTTGAACCTTTGGTGCTACATCTTCATATAATTTACCAGAGTCATTTGATCCTTTGAATACCATGTCTTGAGTCATTTCTACTGATCCTAGTTTATCTGCTACTTTCAAGATGGAACCCTTACAGTTACCTGAGGACACTGAAATTCAATCCAGTTGAACGGTAAATCCATAACCCAAAGTTGTTCAACTGGAAGCCGATCCGAAACCTATTTTTATTTTACCAGAACATCTTGGTCCCAAAGTTGAACAACAAGAAGTTGTTCCCATGTCGGAATATGATCAACCGGCTCAACCTTAATCATCAGTAACTATTGAGTCTTCCTCTTTACCATAGAGTTTACCGCTTGAAATTTGTCTCGGGCCTAATGGTGAAGTAATTCCACATAGTTTGATTTAAATTGAGGAAGAACTTTAGGAAGAGACAACCCATTCATCTCCCACTCATTTTGGGTTGGGGCTTCATATTTATCCATATTTTCCTCATTTGACCTACTCTGATCCTGTTGATCCTACTTGGTCTCAAGTTCTCATAGGTTCTTTATAGTATTTATTGGGTTATTTAACCATGGTTGAGATGGCATCCCAGAATGTACCATCTATTACAGCTGCGACAACATCTATTGCTGCTTCCTCTTCGATTTTTTCTATGACACCTGAGTCTCATCTTTATGGTGGTTTGTCCATCCCACTGGGTTACCAAGATTTAAATGGAAGCTACTTTGGTGTCTCCTCTAGGCCATGGACTTCACCTATGTCATCATCTGGAATTTTATCTGGTTCCTCTGTTACGAGTAATGAACAACTTAATCCTTTATTGACATCATCAGCTCAATATCAGGCTGGTCCATCCAATTATCATCCATCTTATCTAGTTTCTGCTGGACTCCCATCATATGAAAGTCAGTATGTGCAATATCCTTATACTCCATATGCTGGGGAACAACAGATGTTCGCGCCATATGGCATTACTCCTTCATTTTTAGGTCAATATTATGTTGGAATGCATGTTTTTCAATTGAAGCCTACCTTTCCTATCCAGCCGCAAATGGTTGTTTATCAATATCAACCAGTTCAACCCATTGCATATGTACCTAATATGCCTATTATTACTTCCTTGGTTGTTGCTCAGTATTCTCAGGTAGGTCCTTCAACCCTTAACCCTCAATTTTAAGGTCTACAGACTTCGTCTTCTCAATTTTTTTTACAACAACCATCAGGAATTTCACAAGAATAGGCTAGTTTACACTGGTCGTAGGATTCTACTGGTCCCGTCTATTCACAACCTGGTCCAAATTATCTTAGCAGAAAACAACAGTTTTATCAAATCCCATAGCAGCCACAACATCCATTCCAACTATTTCAATCTTATCCAAGTCATGGTCAATAAGCCTATCAAGGGTTTGGTCAAAAAATTACCCTTATCTGGGTTACCAGCAGCAGAATCCTTATGTTGGTACACAACAGCCTATTGCCCAGGAAATTCCATCTTACCTTGGTTATGCTCAACCTGATCTAAACTGATAGTTTCTGTTTGTTGCAACATTAGAGTTACCTTATTTAAACCGACTCACTAATGATCTCATTCAGTATTTACCTTGGTGGCCAGTGATTCCTCATAAATTAGCCTCTAATATTCCAAAATTCAATGGAAACTCTAGAGAATATCCGTCTACACATGTTATGACTTATCATTTATGGTGTTCATCAAAATCCTTGAATGATGATTTTGCTAGACTCTATCTTTTCCAGTGAATGCTCACTGGTCCAGCTGTGAAGTAGTGTATTTAATTACCACGAGTTTCTTTTGATAACTTTACATATTTATCCACTACTTTTCTAACCCACTTCTAGTTCCCCATCAGATATCAAATAGGAATGGAACTTTTGACCATCTTTATATAGACAACTTATACTCATATATCATATCATATACATGAGTGGCGTTGTCATCATCGAATGGTTAAAAAATTTGTTCGAAATCATCTTTTAGCTGAGTGGCTTATAAAGTCCTTGTTGCCATCTATCGCCAAGGACGTGGCCAAAGGCAGTGTTGTCACTGAAGAGAAAGTAATTTCTCATGCACAATATCTGGATTTTATTTATACTCAGTCTAGCACACTCTATGAAAAGATTTTGAATGCACTGCGACCAAATTTTATTGTTCCTCCTTCTGCATCTGGTAAGGACATTCATGTTGGTGATGGCGTGATTGGTTCTGCTAGCACTCAGCTAGCAAGTCGACCATTTGGTTCCACACTTGCTATGTCCAATAAAACCCCTATTTCATCTAATCCTATGTCTTCTTTCAAAATACATGTCGTGTCATCTGAAAATAGCAAAAGTGAAAAGCAACCCAAAAGTAAGAATAAGGGGAAAGATAAGAAGAAACAAAATTCACTCCTGCAGGAAAAATCATTTGATTCACCTGGTTCTTCTCAGAAACCTCGTTACCCTTGTTTGATATGTAATGATGAGAATTTTATGACTGCTTATAAGGCTCGAAGCTTCTTAAGACTTATACTACATCTACATTGTTGACAAATCCTTTTCTGAACCTAGAAACACATATGGTTGCTATGGATCCTGCTTCTAGTTCACAAGTGCTTATGCTATCCACAAAAAAGCCCAAAACTAATGTTTTGGTGTCTACTCAAAGTAAATATTACCGTTAATCCTCTTTCATCGTCGAATGGTCAGGCTATAGATCTACCTACTACTTCGAATTTGACTTCATTTGATTCAATTCTGCCACATGTTATTCCTAAGTTAACAATAAAGCTGCCAGAGGGAGTCATTCATAAATCTACTTTTAACCCTCAAGCTTGTGCAGCTAAAAATTATAATGTAGTCAAAGATTTGGCTCAGTCACCTTCTGCTATGTCAACGCTTCAGGTTCTTTAGAATTGTCCCTCCCAAAAGCAGGCTTTGTTGTCAGCAATTGGTGGAATCGATCTGATGGATTCTAATCTTGTAGTATTTAACCACGTGGGCTATGTGCCACAATTGCCAGCACAATTAGCATTTTTTATTCAAGTACATGTCTTGAATCTCCTCATTCATTAGACTATTATTGATGAAGGCACATTTTCTTTTATCATGTATATGAGTTGCTGGAAGTCACTTGGCTCGCTGAATTTATCACAATCACCTACGATGTTGAAAGCTTTTGACAGTCGTACATATAAGCCTTGTGGAGTTATCAGTAAACTGCAAGTTGAATTAGGGGGAAAAAATATTACTATTGTAGAAATTATATAAATTATGTGTTATATATCCAATATTCTCCTGATCACACACTATTTGACTTCATGAACAATACATAATCTATTCCACCGTCGATCATCACATGCAGAAATTAAATCAATTGCAATGCACACATGAAACCATAAAATTTCACACACATTAACACAGTTGTTTAATGGGAAAGCCTGAAGCTAAAAACCCCAACTATCTGTATATAATATATGTCATAGAGATCATGTAACAATCCTCATACAAAGCTGATCATATCAAGCTCTCAATATAATACAATCGCTACACACTAATCAGGCTCGATCTTGCAAATTCATGCACTAATCTTTGGCACCTGCTAGCCTGCCTCTACTATGCAATCCTTGCTGAAGAATGGCTCTGAATGAATTTGAATCCACCTGGCTTGCACTGTGCAATCCTCATTGGAATCTCCACTGAGTGTTGGATGCAATCAATGCATCACTATAGTCACAACTGATAGTCACACTTGCTCTTTCACCTACCTCTCCACTGGTCTCCACTGAAACTGCCATGCATTATAGTCAACTGATGCATTCTTCAGTTGATTAATGAGTTATTATTTAGTGAATTAATTAATAATTAATTCACACCACTCTCACTAGTGTCTCAATCAGTTAGACTAGATATAACTAGCTCAACTGAGTCTAACCGAGTTAAACTGAACACAACTCCACCAACTACTTCTACAACTCCACCAAACTCTGTCACATGAGTTATAACTGAAGTCCTCCATGCAATAGCTCCAGTAAACCCTTAGGAATAGCATAATTCCTTCTTTTAGCTGCTATGCCACATCTGTGCATTTAACTGAAGTGCTCCAAGAGAATAAGATAATGTTTAGAGTCCAAATATTATTAAGAGCTAATAATATTCGACATATCTATTTTTAGACTGGAAATCTAAAAATAGATTCCGCCCAATATGTCTAAAAATATAAGTCCATCTATTTTTCCAACTTGGCCAACCATCCACAAATAGCATCCTGCAACTCATAGAATATGATCGACATGTATAAAAATAGACATAGTCTAAAAATAGACTTTGCGCCAAAAATAGCCTGCGGGCCTACTTAGTGAAGGTGACTCTTTTCACTAAGCTCATCATCTTGTTGAATCTCAAAACTCCCTCTCAACAAGATAGGGATTATCTGCCACCCTGATCCTGTCTCTATGTTATTCGAATTTGCTCCTGGTGAGCACCTTCATCAGAATATCTGGATCCTAATCCTCCGTAAGAATGTAAGAAAGAAACATGATCTTTCGCTGCACGCAATCTCTGATATGATGATACCGAATGTCAATATGTTTAGATGTATCATGAAATACTAATTAACCGAGAGTTTAATGCAACTTTGATTATCACAATACATCACAGTAGGATCTAAGTGTTAACCGAACAACCCGACCAGGATCTTCCTCATCCATATAGCCTCGCATGCAGCCAAACTTGCTGCCATGTACTTGGCCTCTACTGAAATCAGTGCCATGGATCTCTGTTTCCTGCTGTACCAAGAAACTATTGTAGACCCGATACTGAATATCCCTCCAGATGTGCTCTTTCTGTCCGTTGGGCTCCCTGCCCAATCTACATCCGTGAAGCCATGCAGCTTCAACTCATCCGACAATCTATAGCACAAACCATATCCAGATGTGCCCCTGAGATACCTCAGGACATGCTTGCCTGCCTTCCAAAAGAGGTTGGTAGGCTTAACCATAGCTTGTGAAAGCTGGTTAACAACATAGCATATGTCCAGTTGTGTATTGACCAAATACATAAGCGAACCAACAAACTGTCGATAAATAGTGGCATCCACTACCTTTGTCGATGTAGCATCCTTTTTCCTCCAACCACCAGTAAGGGGAGTGTTGATAGGCTTGCAGCCTTGCATGTGAAACTTCTCTAGTATCTCCCGGGTGTACTTGCCTTGAGACACAAATAGTTCACCTTTCCGCTGTCAAATTTCCAATCCCAGGAAATAATGAAGGAGGCCCAAGTCCTTCATCTCAAACTCCTTTGCAAGATCTACCTTGCATGAGTGTATCAACAGTTCATCACCCATTAGTATCAAATCATCTACATAAAGTACAATGATCAAAAACTTACCCTCCACCACAATCTGGTATAGGTTCAGATCTGCCTCACTCTTGGCGAAACCAAGTCCAGTGAAATAACTGTCTATCCATGTGTACCAAGCACGAGGTGCTTGTTTCAGCCCATACAGCGCTCTTTTGAGCCTGCACACATGCGACTCGCTGCTGAAGATTTCAAATCCTTCAAGCTAATCAATGTACACCTCCTCCTCAATGACTCTATTGAGGAACGCAGTCTTCACATCCATCTGATGAATGTGCCAACCCATCTGCGCTGAGAGAGCAAGGATGGTCCATATGGAAGAATACCTTGCGACAGGTGCAAAGGTTTCTTCATAGTCGATCCCCTCGATCTGTGAGAAGCCTCGGGCAACAAATCTTTCCTTTTACTTCTCAATGCTCCTGTCAATAGCTTGCTTCACTTCGTAGATCCATCTTGAAGCTACCACTGATTTCCCTTTCGGCCTTGGGACAATCTCCCATGCACTGTTTCTGATAATCGAATCATACTCTTCCACCATGGCATCTACCCATGTGGTATCCTCCACAGTTTCCTCGAAAGAAGATGGTTCTATCACGATACACTTGCTCCTCAGAGCCATGTATCCAGTAAATTGGTCAGGTGACTGTCTCTGTCTGCTCTGTGATGTAGGTGCTTCTACATTTTGCACTGCATCAAGATTCAGTCGCTCAACTTCTGTAGTGCACTTCCGCCCTCTAATGTTTAGCGCTGCATGAGTGGTTTCTTCCACTCCATGAACCTCCTCTTGTGGTTGATCCACATCTTGAGGCTCATCTTAGGAACAAGTAGCTCCTCATCTGCATGCAAGTGTAGCTCCCTCTCAAGCGACAACTTCATGGCTTTCTCCTCATGAAATTTGATATCCTCGTCCTTTAGCAGTCATCCAAGCTTATGCAGGAAAATACACGATAATTGTGGGGTGTTTCCACAGCACCTCAAAAATATCTCAACCTCACAACGGTCGAGCTGAGCCTAACCTAAGGCATCCTTCTTCACATGAATGTAAATAAGAATTGAGCCAAAAATCTTCAAATGAGAAATATCAGGCTTCTTACCAGAAAACGCCTCTTCGGGTGTACTCATGCCAAGTACTCTATGAGGACAACAGTTTTGCACATAAACCGCAGTGTTGCATGCCTCATCCCACAAGTGTATGGGAAGGCCCTGATCATGCAACATTTCCCATGCAGCACCCACTATCGTTGTGTTCTTTCTCTCTATGACCCCATTCTGCTATGGGTTATGAGGCACTATGAGCTCTCTTCGAATTCCTTCTGCGCTGCAAAAGTCTTTGAATTAGCCAGAGATGTATTCACCCCCATTATCGCTCCTTAGAGCTTTCATCTGCCTCCCCAACTCTTTCTCAACCAGCCCTTTGAACTCACAGAACTTTGAGTATGTCTTGCTCTTCTTCTACATGAAGAAGATCTAGCACTTACGAGACAAGTCATCAACAAATATCACATAATACTTGTGCTTTGCTGTCGAAGCTACTGAGAAAGGTCCACACATGTCTATGTGAATTCTCTCAAGGATCGTCGTGGCACAGCTATCCTTCTCTTGAAAAGTGGTCTTCACAAATTTTCCCAATGTACATCCCTTGCACTAATCTGATTACGTAAGTGTACCCTTGGGAAGCCTAGTAGAAATCTACTGCAAAATTTTCAAAGTGCCATGGTGAAGATGGCCCAATCTCCTGTGCCACAATTCACCCTCATCCCGGCTCACCACTCCTTCTACTTTGCCTGCCATTGCTGCGCAGCCATCTACCTGCAATTGATAAAGGTTCTTAACTCGAACCCCTATCCTCCGGGTTTCACTAGTTTTTTTACTACGTAGGACAGCCTTTCCCTCACTAAAAACAACATCATACCCCTTGTCTTCCAACATCGCCACAGAGATCAAATTCTTCTTCAATCCTGGAACATGCATGACATCGTTCAATATGAAAGGTTTACCAGATTCCCTCTCAAAGGAAATGGTCCCGATACCAGTCGCACTGTATCTACCATCATCACCCATCTCGATGTGCACTCCAAGATCCTTCTCATCCAAATCACTAAACAAATCTTTTTCTCCGGTCATATGGAAAAACGCACCACTATCAAGAAACCACACCGATCCCATCACGCTTTAAACCAAGCATGCAATCAGTGAAAAATCCATCTCAAACTGTGAGGCTAAGGCCTCTCCAGCTACAAATCCAACAACCTGCTATTTTTCTTCTTCTGTGGACAATTAGTGGCATAATGTCCGTGTTGGTGACAGTGAAAGCACTTCACCTTGGACAATTCCTGCTTCTTGCCTTTCGCACTGGATTGAGAAGGATTTTTCTTTCCCTTCCCTTTCCTTGCTTTTGCATCCAAAGCGAAATTTTCTTCATCTTCATTCTTCGATGAAGATCCATCCCTGGTACCCCGCCTTATCTCCTCCTGCACAAGATCCGACCAAAGTCACTCCCATCCTGGCAGTTTCTCCCGACCATTGATAGAGTCCTTGTAGCTATGCCAACTCTTTGGAAGCCCAAGGAAAGCCAAGCTCACCAAGTCCTCTTCACCTATAGTAACCCCCAACTTCCTAGCTCATCCCTGCACTGGAAAAACTTCGTGAGGTACTTGGGTATACTGTCACCTTTCTCCATTTTTATTTTTGTGAGCTTGTCTTTAAGCGCCAACTTTCTTTAGTTGCTTGTGCTTTGGAACAAGTCTGTCAAAGCTTTCCACATCAAGAATGGAGAAGATTTACCGTGAAGGCTGGACACTATGTGATCCTTCACACCTTCCAACAGAATCCTTTGACATTTTTCTATCTTCTTTTCCCATGCGTCAAGTGTGGCTACATCGCTAGAAGCAGGTTTTGGAATTTCAGCATATATAAACTCCTTCAACCCATTGTCATCCAGCACTGCCTCCATCCTGTCCTTCCATGCAATATAATTCGAGCTACCCTTAAGGGCATACTCCAATCACAATCCGTTGAAATACATTTCAATGAATGCTCAACTTTGACACCAAGAAAACACTGCATCAAATTCAAATTCCACCACCACAAAACTCAACTGCTTCAATAATTGCAATCTGATCCAATGATCAACTGCTCTGATAACATGTAGAAATTATATAAATTATGTGTTATATATCCAATATTCTCCTAATCACATAGTATTTTACTTCATGCACAATACAAAATCTATTCCACCATTGATCATCACATGCGGAAATTAAATCAATTGCAATGCACACATGAAACCATAAAAATTCACACACATTAACATAGTTGTTTAACGGGAAAGCCTGAAGCTAAAAACCCGAACTATCTGTATATAATATATGTCATAGAGATCATGTAACAATCCTCATACAAAGCTGATCATATCAAGCTCTTAGTACAATACAATCGCTACACACTAATCAAGCCCGATCTTACAAATCCATGCACCGATCTTTGCCACCTGCTAGCCTGCCTCTACTGCACAATCCTTGCTGAATAATGGCTCTAAATGAACTCGAATCCACCTGGCTTGCACTGCGCAATCCTCATTGGCATCTCCACTGAGTGTTGGATGCAATCAATGCATCACTATAGTCACAACTAATACTCACACTTGCTCTTTCACCTACCTCTCCACTGGTCTCCACTGAAACTACCATGCACTATAGTCAATTGATGTATTCTTTAGTTGATTAAAGAGTTATTATTTAGTGAATTAATTAATAATTAATTCACACCACTCTCACTAGTGTATCAATCAGTTAGACTAGATACAACTAGCTCAACTGAGTCTAACTGAGTTAAGCTGAACACAACTCCACCAAACTCTATCACATGAGTTTTAACTGAACTCCTCCATGCAATAGCTCCAGTAAACCCTTAGGAATAGCATAATTCCTTCTATCAGCTGTTGTGCCACATCTGCGCACTTAAATGAAGTGCTCCAAGAGAATAATATAATGTTTAGAGTCCAAATATTATTAAGAGCTAATAATATTCGACATATCTATTTTTAGACTGGCAATCTAAAAATAGATTCTGCCCCATATGTCTAAAAATAGAAGTCCATCTATTTTTCCAACTTGGCCAACCATCCACAAATAGCATCCTACAACTCATAGAATATGATTGACATGTCTAAAAATAGACTTTGCACCAAAAATAGCCTGCGGGCCCACTTAGTGAAGGCGACTCTTTTCACTAAGCTCATCATCTTGTTGAGTCTCAACAAGTATTGAAGTTGAGGTTGTTGACGGACCCCTTTACTACAATATTTTACTTGGAATACTATGGGTTTATGTTATGGCTGCTGTTAGACTCCTATACCAATAGGTATCATTTTTCATGATTGTCTTGATTGAACTATGCAATATGTTCAAACCTTTTTCTTGTGCAAAGGTGTTCCATATTTTTGAAAAACCAAAAAATCAAAAAAAATTTAAAAAATGTAAAGAGGGTATACCCTAAAAGAAAAATCAAAGGGTAAGAAAAATAAAATGGTCAAAAAAGTGAAAGAAATGAACCCCATAAAAAAGAAAGGCCAAGGAAAGTGTGCAAGTCTAAGTTCCACTACTTTTTGCTCTGATGTAATAAACAAAATTGTGTGCAGCTTGTCAAACTTTTCCACAATTTATGAAGAGTCAAACTGTTTAAAATTGACTCATTCATTTTTCAATTTCATGTTGTAGATTAGATAATAAATATGTGACCAAACAGTTTAATCAGATAAGTAGATAGGTAGAGTTAATAAAAGGTGCTCAACAGTTTAATCTGAGCCCTTGGATGTAATAAGGTTAGAATTAGATAGATTTTCATGTAAAAGAAAAAGAATATTGAAGCCCTTGGATGTAATAAAGTTAGAATTAGATAGATTTTCATGTAAAAGAAAAAGAATATTGAAAAGGGTTTGCCAGTCCAAGTGCACCCTAATAAAGGAGAGAAAATGGTAGTGTAAAGTAGGTAGGGTAGGTAGATGGTGTTGCAAAGTTTCATGTGATAAATGATGGTGCTAAATGTGTTTAATCCTTTATTTTCATCACCAAATACAGAGAACACTACATTGGCAGAATTTCAGAGGAAAGAAAAGTCAAAATCATTAACTTCCCATCTCACTTTTTCCCTAAAGATTTTTACTAATTTCCCTTAAAGTACTAAGGAGTTTAAAGATTAAAGGGGCTCAAGGCATTTCCTTGACTTTTGGAGGGACCGGACCCTCGGCCTAGTAATTGAAAAGCCCTTAGTACTTGAAGTTATCCATCATTGCACTCATTCACTTTTAATCTTTTCTTAAGTAAAATCCCATTTTACTTAGGAAAATCATGCAAAATTCCACAATAAACCCTCAAAATAACTTGCTATTCTAAATCTAAGTGTTGAAGTTGATATAATGCAATTTGCTTCCGAAATCTTCACTTTCCTAGATTTGTAAAGTATTTTGAGTTTTCCTTGTCCCTTTGTCATATTAACATCTCATTTTATTTATTAAATCCCTAAGTGAAAATACCTTATCCTATTATATATAATTCCCTTTTAAATAATATCCCCGAAACCCTCTTACTATAAGTTTTTAGCCAAAGTTAATTAAATCCTACATGATTAAATCAAATACCTAAATTATAAACCCTTTGGCTAAAACATATCTTTATAACTAGTCCCGCCCCTATGTTTAATAAATTTCATTACTTTATTACCATATAATAAAAATACTGAAAAGGTTTTAAACATATGTTGTATGTTTTAAACAGAAAAATAAAATAAAACCCGAAGTTTTAATTTAAACCAAAACTTCGAAAAAACCCCGAGTCTCCATACCCCGACCCTTATTAAACCACCAAAGTTAATTAATCATCTGGGTTAATTAATCGTATAAACCTCCAAATGAAAACCCTCCCGGAATGATTAACTTATAATTAATCATGACGAGCCCACAAGTTAACTCCCATACCATCTCCCCGTCCCGTCGTCCATTGGATCATTCCATCGAAAATCAACGGGGATCGTTCATTCCACTGACTGTCCCCCGTCCGATAATTAACTCGCGAAATCACGGTGGTTTCAAAATAGTGCCATCGCCATGTGTTAAACTATGAATGGAATCGCACCCATTTCACCAAATACCGCCAACTCCCAAAAGTGGTGCGGAATTTATCGCTTACCGCCCGACCCCGGTGACGTGTCCTCCCGTACATTGATGACGTCATTCCCATAAAAATAATAAAAAATTCCTTTGACTTTCCAAATAAAACAAATTTCGCGCATTTTTCATCATTCTGTCTGGTGAAAGCGACTGCGTCCTCTACTGAAAAATTTGAAAGTCCACTGTTAAACTGCCATTTAACTGAAATTACTGAAGGCTACTGTCAGACCAGCATCCAAGCATCTATCCACCATCTGCCTGTACCTGTTGAACGTCGCCATTTTCTGAAAACAGGTATTTACATCATTTCCCGTGTCAAACTCTGTGAAATCATACCGTTCGTTTAAAATTCTATACCAAAGAACTGTTACACAGTGTTTTGAGTCTTCCCTTTCCTCAGAATTTCAATTGCGTCCACAGAAAGCTGTAAACTTCATCCTCAAAACTGAAATTGTGCCCTTTCCATGAAAATATCCCCAAATTTCCACTTTGAATACACAAGAACCAAAATGGAAGTTCCTGTCGCCTTGAATGTAGCTCCATTGAATGCCCCCCATAGAGATTTGGATTATTTGCCGTTAGTGGATAAAGATTTTCAGATTAAAGACCTAATTTTCAGTGAAAACCCCCTTCGAATTCATTGTCGCTGCAGAGACAATTATTTGAAAGGCTCAGATATTATTGGGTTATGGGAGTCTGGTCTTCCTAGGTACCTTTTCCCCTCAGTCCATATCTTTCCAGAAATTATCCACTATTGTCATGCCAATTATGATCCAAATCAGAGAGCAATATTGTCCCCAAGCCAGAACATCCTTTTTCCCATCACTGCTCAATCCATCAATGATATGTTACATTTTCAGTCCAATTAAGCCCTTACTCCTTTGTTAATGGAAGAACTATTGGAGAAATCCACTAAATTATCTCATGAGGAGTTAACTCGCATTTGCCAAGTTTTCATGTGGCCAGAGCACCAGCCCAAAGGCCCTCCCCCTTATGCTAATGTATATTTTACTGAAGAAGGGAAAAATATTTTGAGTATGATATCTTTCATAATGGGTTTTAATACCAGTGAGTATGTTGATCATTTAACCCTGGTATTATTATCTATGTTCACCCCTGGACAACCTCCTGCTGTCAGGTATGACTTTGCCTCTTTCATTGCAGATAAAATACATGACCAATTCATGAGATTGGAGAACGAGAAAGTATTCAAATATTCTACTGTCATTTACCATCTCATGCTTTATTACCAGTCTAAAACTTTCCCTTTCCATATCAGAAAACTTGATGCCCAAGGGAATCCAAGATCTGTTATCTTTTGGTCAGCCATTACTCATTTTTCCATAGATTCTCCCTATTCTTATAATGAGTTCATTGAAATTTTCATACATCCTGCAACTACCTTGTTGACAGGAGTTGCCCCTCCAAGACTCAGCAATGAAATCAGAAAAATCCTTCAGCTTTCAAAACATTACAAGATAGGTGACTGGTACTTCTATCAGAATCATACTGAAATTAGAATTTATGGATGTGAATTGAGCCATTTCAAGTTACCCAGATATGTACCAATGAGACTTTTTGCACTTGAGTATTTCATACAAATGAACAATTCAGATATAATTCACTTCTGTAATGCCAAGAAAAAGGCTCAACTCAGGATAAAGAGCCAATTAGGTCCATTCATCTGTAATTCTAGAGATGGAGGGGAAGAAGCTCAAAAGATATTAGAGGATCATTACAGATTGCAGAAAAGTTTCCATTAGGTACCCTATGACCCATTCAACTTTATTTGTGACAAAAGGATGAAAAACAAATCAGCACCCTACATGCATCGAAGAATCCCTGAAATTGAAAAGTATGCTAATACAGATGAGTGGGTAGAAGAAACTTTGATATAGCAGGATAGTGAGCAGGTTGATATAAATAATATTATGAAAGATCTTGCAAAAATGCTTGACTTGGATTCTTTTACACAGGTACAGAGACCAGAGATTGGTACTTCTTCAGCTGGTATTATTCAGCAGAATTTACAGGAAAACATTCTGTCAATTGCAGTTGAATCCAAAGGCAAAGAGAAAGAACCAGAAGCACAAGTCATTGAGACTTTCATCATGACAGAAAAACCTCAAACATCTAAGGCACCAGGACAAGAACAGGTTCCTCCTCAAAAAAATCCAGTTGAAATGCCAAATTTGCAAACTCCACTGAATATTGAAAAGGGCAAGAAAAGGGAGGCTGAAATTACAACTCCTCCCAAGGAATCTTCGAAACAAAATCAGGCTAAAAGGCAGAAACTCAACCCACTTCCAAAAGCTGAATCATATGAAGAAATCATTGATACTGAAGAAAGAGAGGATAGTCAACTTACTGGTTCAGTTAGTGAAGCATATGCAGGTCATCATGGAAAGGAAATACAAAGACAGTTAAGTACTAAAGTGTCTTCATTCAAAAAGCCAAAAACAGATGCAGGAGACATAAAAAAGACATTTATCAGTATAAAAGAAAAGAATGATCCATTGAGGATGCAGGTGTATAATCAGTATCTTAAAATGGCTCCACAGAATCAAGAGAGATTATTGTCAGCTTTTGACTTTCAGCAAAGGAAAATGTTAATGAGCCATTTCAAATCTAAAGTGCCAAAGCCATAGACAGTAGCTGATTACATCAGGACAAATTTTGAGGTCCTAGCAAAAGACATTCATCCATTGGACCAGATAGAGTTACACAAGAAAACTGGAGAAATGATATATTCTACACTCACTGGCAAAGCTATGGCAGCTCATGAATTACAGGATTCTTTGAATAATACAAACACCCAGTTGCAGATTGAGAAAGCTTCTTCTCAAGAAAAAGATAACAGAATAAAATCTTTGGAGGAAATAATCATCAGTTTGGGTCATAACCCCAAAGATATAAAAGGCATTGAAGCACTGATTAAAAATAAGGATGATGACATTGCTGCATTGAGGAAGCAATTGAAACTACCAGCTTTGAGGCACCCTCAGACTGAAGAAATAATGAAGGAAAATTTGGAGGAAGAGGTGATGGAATTAATTTTAAAAATGAATGCACGACTTGCTGAGACAGAAAAAGAAATTGAGCAAGTGTTAAAAGATAAAGACTCCATTATTCCAGCAACTACAGCACAGGCAGCCACAGGAACAGGTACACCAAACACAGGTCAACACGCAGAGCTAACGCAGGTGAATACTTCTTATAAGAGTTCTGATGAATTAGTCAAACCAATGAATGAATTAAAACTGCAAGTGACAGAACTCCAAAACTTAAGGTTTCAGCTTTCTACTATGGAAAATAAATATGATCAATCAAAAATAAGTATTGCTGAGAAGACAAGAGAAATAAAAAAACTAGAAAAATCAGTTAAAGAATTGGAAAAATATCTGGTAATGGAAAGACCTTTAAGTGAATTAGAAGAAATTCTTTGGTATCAAATTATTCAATTAATAAAGAAGGTTTTGCCATTTATTCAAATAATATATGAACAACAAGATTTAGTCAGTTGGGCTCTGGAAGAAATTGAGAAAGCAAGGGAAGAGTTAGGAAAGATGCCAGAAGAAGCCAATAGGCTTATCAATTTTTTGAATACACAGAATAAGCAACAACTTGTAGAATTGGGAATTCAGGGCAAAACAGGAACCATCTTGGAAATCAAAAGAGTTTTTACCAAAAGGACTCTTATGCAAAATCTTGAAAGAAGGTGTTCAGACATGCAGCAAGAAATTTTTTCCTTCAGAGAAAGATTTGATATAATGTTAAATAAAGGTTTGCCTAATCCGGTTACTGAAGAAAATAAATTAATGGATTTGGAAAGTTTTATAGCAAAAGTAAACAAACAGGTTGATGATCAAGCCAGTTCTTCGACCAGTACAGCAGCAGGAACATTACCAACAGGGAAAAGCCTTTATGAAAAATTGGAGAGTTTATTTTACATTGAACATGAAATAAAACATCTGTTTCCATATCAACCTAATTTTTTCAAGTACACTGAAGCTGATGAAACATTGAGGAAACTACAAAGAACCAAAGTCCCAGAAGTTCAGTGGTGGGATGACATGTTGAAGCTTTTGTGAAATTTATCCTTGGGTAAAATCTTTGCATATTTTACTGAGGTATATCTTGATAAAGGATAAATAGATGAACCAAGGTTAAAGAGTATCAGTTTAGCCGTTGAAAGTGTATCAGTAAGAATAGAAGAGTATCATACAAGCAAGGCAGTCAGAAAAGAATTACCAAAGAGGACAGCATCGAGCTAGATTGTAGGACCTGCCTCCAGCACATGCATAAAAGGAGGAAACAGCACACTAGCAGTTGCCTTTTATCCTATCTACGAGACCATCTGTCTCCCTTTTTGTTGTAACTTATTCATTAGTCACCCTAGATTATTTCCTAGGTTTTTGTAAGATATTTTAAATCATTTTTTGTATAAATAAACCCTCGAATGGAGTGTTGAGGGTGGATTCTACTACTTTGCTGTGACATTGATGTTTTTGGAATAAAAGTGTTTTGGAGAAATTTATTTGTGGCTTGCTGGATGACAATTTGAAGCTCAGGACTTTTTGCAGGATTCATGTGTCGGACTGCAGTTCAATAAGTCTTTCTATCCTATGTCTTAAGTTTTATATCTGTTTATAATATCATTGTGTCCATTTCTAAATAATTGACATAAAAGAATAACTCAGAATTTACTTAATTGTACTCTGAGTTCAGTTGTGATTATTCTAAAATGTTTTCTTCTAGATTGGTTATAAGCAATGAATTCTTAAATGCTCTTGCTTCGCTAATTTAAACAATTTGATTACTATAGTAAAGAATTATTCACTTCTCTTTATTTGTAATCATTCCATTTCTTTCTTTTGAACATGTTGAAAGATTCTTAACTGCCTTTCATCCCTTCAAAAATCCATTCCATTCACTTTAAATTCTAAAATTGTTCTCTGTTTGGCTATCTTGCCCTGCAAAGCCATCTTGTGTGTAGAATAGTAATCCAGTAAAGCCATCCTTTGACTCCATAGCCCAATGGACTGAAAATCTTCAACCTTGCCCTTAGTTGGTGGATCCCACCATTCAAACAAAATCAAAACTCTTGGACTTATAACTAGCCTAAAACTTTCTAAGAACAAAACTAAATTTTAAAGAGAGAGCCCTCTCTGGATACAGATTGGCTAGATTCTGTATCTGAAGGTTGGTTTGTGGTTACCTCAGGTATACTTTCCTTTTCCACGACTTCAAGGAAAACCTGAGTGATAACAGCTGTAGTTGTATCTACTTACTTTCGTATGGTTTTCTTCCCCCATAAAGGAGGCATCACACTCATCAATCAACTCTCCTTCTTTGCCTTTGGTTCCTAGGAAACTGGAAGCATTCTGTTTGTTCACGGACTCTCGCCATATCTTTAGAACATTGGTGTAGGAATATTTAAGGATTCTTCCCTAATGGGCACCTTTTTGTTACCGTCACCTGTGACATCGGCAGAAATCACAAAAATAGAGACCTGCAATATGATATCTTCCACTTCTTCTGAATTAAGAAAGATTCCTAATGATTCCAAAATAGATAGGCTGGGTGAAATCATGCTGCTAAGTCCAATAGAGTTGGGATAGAAATCAATCTTTTTGGCTTATGCGGCAAATCCTGATCCTTTGTCACCGACTGTTTGGGTCGATCGTTCTTTGGATTATGGTACTTCTTCTTATCCTTTTTCACGTGTATTATCAAATGATGAGAGCATTATGGAATCCAAGATGTCGGAAGAATAACCATGGGAAAATTCTCATCAATGATCCCATCTTCCAGATTACAATGAATATAGTCCATCTAAACTATATCACCCTACAATCATTGATTTCTTGACGAATTCCATTCCTATCCATGTCGTCGATTCTGAGAGAAACCCATCAAATATCGAAGAAATGATTTCTATCAATTTTTTGACCAAACGTGGCATTGTAGAAAACATTAATGTTGGCACGTCTTGTTCTGCATCTAAACTTGACACTTATCGCTCTCTTTTCCATGAATTCCAAGATGTATTCGCTTGAACATATGAGGAAATGCCAGGTATAAATTCTAGCATTATTGAGCATGAAATTAAAATGTACCCTGATGTCAAACCGATACGACAACACCTCCATCTTGTTCATCCTAAGAAATATGTTACCATTAAAGCAGAGGTTGAATTTTTTTTTTGTGCCAGTTTCATTTTCCCTATTCCACTTACCGATTGGGTTTCCAACATTGTTCCTGTCATGAAGAAACAGGGGATAATTAGAGTGTGCATTGATTATTAGGATGTTAATCATGCTTTTCCAAAAGATAACTATCCCACTCCCTTTATCGATCAAATTATTGACGAATGTGACAAATGTGATATATTTTCCTTTATGGATGGATTTTCTTGTTACAATCATATCAATATTCACCTAGAGGACCAATATAAAACAACTTTTATCTATCCCTGGGGAACATTCACTTATCAAAAACTATGTTTTGGTTTAAATAACACTGGGGAAACATTCCAGAGGGCAATGAATTATGCTTTCCATGACATAAAAGACATTTTTCAACACTATCTGGATGACTTACCTACACATTCAGAAAAATGGGCTGACCACCTGCTACATTTGAGAGCAATATTTTTATGATGCCGTCACTATAAAATACGCCTCAATCCAAAAAAAAGTGTGTTTTGTGTTGGTTTTGGTCATTTTCTTGGTTTCATCATGTCGAAAGATGGAATTCGACTTGATCCTTTGAAGTTCTAGGCCATTCTCGATTTTCTTGCACCTTCCAATCTACTTTAGTTACAAAGACTCCAAGGGAAGGCTAGATTTCTAAGGAGATTCATTCCCAACTATGCTAAAATGGATAAAGGATTTAATCGACTCTTGAAAAAGAGGACTCCCTTCCATTGGGATGAGGTAGCTCAAGCTTCCTTCGGTGTTCTTAAAGATACCCTGATCCAAGCATCATTAATGTATCCCCCAAATTATGCGAGTGATTATTTCCTGTATCTCATCTCTCCAGATACAACCATCACCATGGTTTTAGTCCAAGAAGAAGATGGGATTGAATATACGAACTATTATTTGAGTCGCAATCTCAATGATACGAAAGTTAAGTACACTTATGTTGACAAGATCGCTTTGATAGTAGTTCAAGTTGTATAAATATTTCGCCACTATATCCTACTCCAGAAGACCATTTCCATTTCGGATTGCAACCCTATGACATACATTCTATCACGTCAATTGCTGGGGGAAAATATTCAAAATGGATTTTCGTTTTTCAGGAATTTAATTTGAAATTCATCAAATCCAAGTCAAAGAAATATTTGGTATTCGCTGAGCTTATCTGCGACCTTCCCTCGAGTAGCACTAATTATACTATGGAACCATCCATTCCAGATGAGTATTTGTTTCTGATTGCTTCATCTAACTTGTGGTATGGATATTTCCTCATCTATCTCTAGACCCAAACTTTCTGACCCAATACCTCTCGCTGGCAACAACGACGTATTCGGTACCAAGCGAAATACTATCTTATCATTAGTGATACACTTTATCTTCATGGTGTTGATACAATTTTAAGAAGGTGCTTCACTCATGAGGAGGTTGAGAAAGTTTTAAATGATTTCCACCTGGTGCCTGTGGTGGAAATTTGTCTAGTTTTTCTACCACGCAGAAGATTATCTGCACTGGTTACTTCTGGCCTACCATATTTTGTGATTGCATTTTGGCAGTTAGAAGTTGTTATTCTTTCCAGATATTCGATCGTAAAACCCACATGCCACCAACACCAATGCATCATGTCATCGTCATTGGATCATTTTTCAAGCATTGGCTTCATGATATGTAACCCTCTCTCGGGTGGGGGGCAGGGGTATATTATTTTTTTCATCGACTATTTTACCAAGTGGGCTGAGGTGATGCCTACATTTAACAACACTGGCAAGACAACTACATTATTTTCTTTAACCATGTGGTTACACGGTTTGGTGTACTGCAAGCCATAGTCACAGATCATGGAAAACATTTTCGCAATCACATGATGGTTGAGTTGAGTACCAAGTTAGGATTGTCACATGATAGTTCTACCCCTTATTATCCGCAATCTAATGGAAAAGTTGAAGCCATCAAAAAAAGTCTTAAGCATTTGCTTCAACTAATGATTGGGGTTGATAAATGAAACTGGCATTTAATCTTGTACTGGAATTTGTGGGCTTATCGAACCTCGGTGAGAAATGCAACCGGATTTACTTCCTTTCATCTGGTTTACGGTCTGGAAGTTATCTTACTGATTCAATGTGAAATTCCACCTTTGAAACTCGTGATTGAGCTGCTATCTGACACTTTTGACGAAGAGGCACATATTTTAGATCTCATCCATCTAGATGAAATGCGTCGTGAAACAGCATTGGCCACCAAAACACATAAGAGACAAATTAAGGAGCAATATGACCACACTGTCAAGCCTTGAACCTTCTCGAAAGGAAAATTGGTCTTGCTTTATGATCAGGAAGCTGATAAGATAGGAACAAGAAAATTTGAACCATTATGGCATGGCCCCTATATTGTCAAGTGTATTCTGGCTAAGGGTGCCTATGATTTGTTAGATTATGATGGGATTCCATTGTCGCAACATCAGAATGGGTTGTATCTTAAACGTTACTATGCTTGATTTTGCGTAGTAAACAACGTATGGTACTGTATATATGCTTTGATTGTGTGTGTGTCACAGTGTGTCTTTCAATAGTTTTTCATGTGGTTTGTAATCCGCTTTGCATTTTGCTGCAAAAGTCAGAATCTTTGGAACCATTTTTTGGTTATGTTGATGGTGCTAGGTGTATTATGCATAATCTATCCTCTGCATCATGGGCCATCTTCACACCAAGTGGCGAGTTAGTGAGTTTCCAAGGGATTTGTATCGGTCGATCCACCAGTAATATCATTGAGTAGAGCACATTAATAGAACTCGTCTCTGATGCCATTTCACTTGGCATTCGCCACATCATCATCAGGCTAGACTCACATCCTATCGTACTACAACTTACTACTATTTATACTGCCCAAAATCCAGCTATTCATCGCATGTTCCTTAGAGTTCATTTTTTGGAAAGACATTTTGATTACATCCAATATCAACACATTTCCAGAAAATTTAACACTTTAATTGATTCTTTAGCAAACTATGTGCTAAATATACATTTGCAACATATGTAAAGACAGATTTTCAATTCACATCACACAATTGGATAGGATTGCACATAACCATAGGAAAACACTAAAAGTAAAATAGATATATAATTGATTTTTTTACAAAAAAAATATTTCCAAGAAATGTTGGTCATATGACCTCAAAATGTATACAGAAATATCATATCCTAAGTAGATCTAGTGGTTCTCATGATAGCAGGTCACTGCTTGGGCTATCATGTGCAATAAACTCATCCAACGGCTAGGCACACCAATAGTATGGCACTACAACCTCATCGTTAACTCCTCGATCCAGACATCTAGTATCCCAAGAGTCAAACCCTCCACATGTTGTTGTAACTCAGCCAGAGTCTCAGCCAAATCCATATCCTGAAGGACTACTCTCTCGACAATCCTCTATGTCGGTTCATCTGTCTATTGTGCACGACCCACTGGTTGAATAGTACCCACATCTGCATACATAAAAAAATTTAGTTTATTCTTGGAAACATCATAAAAAAAAATTATGTAAAAAACACACAAAATAAAAAAAACATGGTCAAAACATTTTACCTATAGCACCCCATTGAGCGTCGGCTGGTAAAATCAAATCTAGGTCTCCACGGAAATCCATCCTTGCATATGGATGCTCCTCTATGAGGATATGTTGTCATCAGAGCCAAGTGAAGAATGCAGTGTAAAATGGGATCGATGACTTCCCAGCATGTCTAGCCATCAGCTCGACCCACCGATGCATCCATGGATCTCTAGGACTAGCTAAACCCAGTGTCACATGTTGTGGCCACATCAATGGAAGTCGCTCCAAAATGAAAGTGATAAAGATCAATCCATAGCTGAAATTCTTCGTCTTGCCACTTTTCACTGTGGTCAACTGTTCTTTTGCCTCAAGGAGTACTGCTTCAGCCTAGTTGAACACAATCATCTTGAGACACTCAAGCACATACTACATGTATGATCTTTTCACGTCATGAAGTGTCATGCTGCCATCTAACTTTGTAATAGTGAATAGGAGCATTCACAAAGGCATATCACATACATCAATGATATTTATATTTCCATATTTGCTAGGATTTGTACCTGACCAAAAAAATTGTCTAATGTATTATTTCACTGTCTCACCTCCACGGACATAACCCGCAAGGGAAATGGGGGCACCACGTCTCAAAAAACCTGTCAAAAATTAAATGTCATCAACCAATATTAGGAGCACTTTGTCCCCAATGTGAAATGATTGTAGTGTCAGGTCCCATGAGATAATTAAGAACTGCATTAGTTCTAGATGTTGCCTCATCCCCGAAAATTTAAAGTACTTGAGAAACCCACAGTATTTGAGGTCTCTCAGAGTTCCCAGATCATTTAGGGCAATGATATCCTATTCCTCATGTTCTCTTTCTCGCCATGTAATCGACATTCTGATCCGATCAAATTTTGAAATCAAACCATAAGCTTAGTTAGGATCCATTCCATGCAAAAATCTGGAGAAATTTTGGGCAAAAAACACAATGAAAGTTTATGAATTGCACCCAACACACCCCTATTCCTTATACAGAGCATTGAAGAGCACATGAGATTCATTCTAGCTCCTATACAGTGCACTTTTCAACATCCAAGGGTGCGTTGGTCCTAGGGCATTGTATATTTACCCTTGGAGCCCCAAAACCCTAAAAATATTGCATGAAACTGCAAAAAAAATGCTACCAATAGAAAGAGGAAGGTTATATCTCCTACCTGGTCTAGATGGAATGAGAAATGGTCTGTAAAATCTGTCGCAATTAGCTGCTGAAGTTTGAGGGTAAAACTAGCTCACAGCAGTAAAATTGAATGGAAATGTGAAATGGTAAAAATGACTTGGTAAATTCTTATTTCAATAGTATTTTTGATTATTTTATGCATATTTAATTAATTTACTATAGTTTTTACCCATTTTTACTATTTAAATAGGTATTTTTAATCTATTTGGTGGTTCTTTGAGTAGGTTTATAGTTGACACAGTGAATTTGACGTGCATGATCTTAAAATGAATTTTGACCAAAGAGCACAATTTTATCTCCTTTTCGAGCTCTGTTAGAAAGAAAAAGGAACCCCCCAGAGTTCTCTTTCAACTCTTTTCAGACTCCTATTAAAAACATGAAAATATTACCGAGCACTTGTCCTTTCGAGCTCGTAAAAGGAATTGAAATGACATCTACTTAGTATCAGTTTAATCCTTTTCTGGACTAAGATAGATTATTTACAGAAAAGAAAAACCCTAGTCGAACATGGCTAGGAGGTTCTCTCAGGTATTATTTTACGCTTTTTCGGATCTGAGGGACAATTTAAAAAAAAAGAACTTGTGGAGTTTTCTTTTCATCCCTTTTTCAAACCCTCTAAACATGAAAAAGACCAAGTTTTCACTGTTATTAGACTCGTTAAAACATCAAATAACAATGGACTTGTTCATCATGACAAGATCAAGTTTCACCTTCGCTAGACTCGTTAAAACATCACATAGTGATGGATTCACCCGAAGGGTGGAATTATACATCAAGCATATGTTATCCTTCTCATGCTTGTTAAAAAATAAAGAGGTATTGGTCAGCAATGACTGGGGAAAATTGGAAAGGGATAAATCAATTTATGGTATAAAGTTGCTCTTGAACATGACACTCATTCACTTCATCTCCGTGGCATTTGGGTTAGGTTATTTTCTTGATGGTCTATCATACCTATGGTCTATCACACCATCCATCACTTTGGTTTTGGGTCAATGCTTCCAACTCATTCATTATTGCCGATATGTTCAAGAGAAGTCACTCAGTAATTCCTCATCCTTTTCAATACTCATAAACCTTCATTTCATAACTGCCATCCCTGAACGTTACTTCATCAATTACATTTTGTCTCTAAAATCATTACTCCCATTTCGTGTCATTGATGGGGGATACATCAAGGTCCTCCTGCGATGAGTCGCTTCTTGTCGACATCAGCTCATCATCCAAGATGTTGACATGATAGGCCTGCAACCGAAATGTTTTGTATGGTGTTCGACATCAAATATTATATTCACACCATGCAGACTGCACTACAATACCTTGAGAGCCATTATCACCATCGGTGGTTTATCTTGCATCTGTTAACATCTTACATCATTGGTTGGTAATCAGACGGTGTCTTACCATGTTCAACTTCAAATCACATATTCACATGGTTAGATTCATACATGAACGATCGAGTGAATGAGATAGAAGACCCCGGATCTAGTTTCACCCATCCAGGTTGTGATTTCAGGAGTAGTACCACATCATTCGTACAAAGGTATTTACACAGATGGTCATCCTATCATGGGTCTATATATGTAGATGAATTTATGATGTTATGATAGTTTATGTGTTGAGTATGGGTATTCCTCCCTTAGCAATTCATGTCCAAGATGAAAAATATATCATGATGTAATATATTGTAATTGATGCAGGTCATTGTCCACTTCAGATCCTACTCATTACATTGTAAAGCATATAATTTGACATTATCATTTTCGACTTCATGCTTCAGGGGGTAGTTGTTACAGGTCAATTTTAGCATCACTCCAAAAACGCATATCAGTATAAATTAGGGTCTATCATACTCTAAATCAGTTGCTACATGCCTTAAACAAGTCATCCCATTGATTGTTTTCATCCATGAAATTTTCACTACTTGAATTCTAGTTGAAGTGTTCCATTGAGCTATCAACACACCCCTAGACTGCAGTAAGTGCTTTGTAGAGCATCTACTCCCATGCAAGGCAGCGTTGCAAAGAATCTAGGCCCACTTTACAGTGTGTTGGTCGACTGGGAGTGAATTGTTCATAGGATTCTAAGAATCTTCCCACCTTTTAGTGGCTTCTAGAAGTTGTTCCAGCTATCACACTATCTGATAACTTTGAATATGAACACCAAGGAGCCATTAAAACTCTTATCCTCATATTCCATTCAACAAGGAATCATCTTCATCCATTTTTGGAAAATCCATTCAATGATCAATTAATGCTAAACCACCTTCATTTCCTATAAACTGAGCATTGATCACAGTGCACAAGGGAGAAAGAATTTGAATTAATAGAGCTATGCTGGTAAGATCACAGATCTTGGAGGTATTGTTTGCATGTAAGGTTATGCGGCTGGAGTGATGTTGCTGATGTGATGAGGATAGGACTGAAGCTGGAGGAAGTTGACATCGAATCGATCCAACTGGTTGTAACCTCTCCTTCTACTTCATAATAAATAGATTTGTTCCTTTCCTAATACATGTGTTCATCTTTTAATATGTGTATTTTCAAATGCAATCGATTCAATTTGATTAATATGAATAGATCATAGGCCTTTATGTTTTTTTTTGTCTTCTTTTAGCCATTGTAGGTACCAATCAAGTGTGTTCAGTTTGATTGAGAGCAACAGATGTGACAAAATGGAGATGAGGAATAGCGAAAGATCACAAGCAGGTGTTCTTCTCTCATTTATTTATCTTAAGGGAAAGGTAAAGTGTCTTTCATATGTTTTTCTAAGTGTGACCACCACACTTATGGAAACATATCTATCTGTAGGTTTGATTTCCTTAAAATAATACCCTTCTCACTGGATCACTCCAAATGATAGGAGTATTACAACTCCTCCCATAGAGAGCCTCAAATGGACTCATCTTCAACGATTTTTTATACCAATTATTATAATAAAACTCTAACATTGGAAGATACTCCTCTCACTTCCTTTGTTGATACATGACATACATCCTCAACATATCCTCAGTGTTCCTATTAACCCTCTCTATCTACCCATCTATCTGTGGATGATAAGTTGTACTGAAAGTTAAATTTGTTCCCAAGATTGCAAACAAATCATTACAAAACTTGGAAGTGAGCTTGGCATATTTATCTAATATAATATTCTTGGGAACTCCATGCAACATCATTATCTCCTTAATGAATATTTGAGCCACTTCACTAGCTTAATTAGTAGAATTCACTGTAATGAAGTGAGCTATCTTTCTTAACCTGTCAAACACAACCATGATGGATTCATGTTGCCTTGATGTCCTTAGAAATCCTATAATGAAATACATGGAAATGACCTTCCATTTCCATTTTGGAATCAAAATAGGATGTAGCAAACCTGTTGTATGTTTTCATTCAACTTTCACTTGTTGATAGTCCAAGCACTTAGAAACAAAATCAACCACCTCTTTCTTCAAATTAGGCAAATAGTAGAACTTCTTGATAGATGTCAAAAGTCTTATGGTATCTTGGGTGCCCTGAATATGGATTGACATGAAACTCTCTCAAAATAAGCTTCTTCAACTCACCACTATTAGACACATAGATCATATTCTTGAATCTAACCAAGTCATATGTTGTGAGGTGATACTCCTCATCATTATCACTTTGTTGTTGCAATCTCTGCTTCAACTGCTAGTAACTTTCATCCCATTGTCCTACACGTAAGACCTATTCTTTCAAATTTGTCTTGTAAGATCTCACAGCTGCAATATGATTCACATGTACTGTTATACTGAGAGCATATGCAACCCTATTCTCCTTGCCCTTGATGTGCCTGATCTCAAAATCAAACTCACTAAGAGTATCCAACCATCTAGGTTTCCTTGCGTTCAAATTGGGTTGGTCAAACAAGTACCTCAACCCACTATGATCAAAATTTCCTACCAAGGAGATAATGTCTCCACATATACAACGCATGAATTATGTTTGCCAACTCAATATCACGAGTCACATAATTATACTCATGCTCATTCAAATTTCGTGATTCATAAAAAACCACCTTCCCTTCCCACATTGGGAATCCACCAAGTCCTTCCTTACATGCATTTGTACAAAACTCAAACTGCTTATCAAGATCTGTAATCTTCAAAACTGGAGTTTTAATAAGCAATTGCTTCAATTGATCAAAGCTAGTTGCATACTCATCAGCCCATTCAAACTTATTTTCCTTCCTCTTCAAAGATGTGATAGGATAACCAATCTTGGAGAAGTTCCTTATAAACCTTCTATAATAGCTTGCTAGTCCGATGAATTATCTCACCTCATCCATGTTCCTTGGAGTTGGCCACACCACAATAGCCTAAATATTATCTGGATCCATTGCTGTCCTCTCCTTGGAAACAACATTTCCCAAGTAATGAATTTGAGAGTAAAATGAGCTACACTTGTTGAGCCTGGCATACAACTTATGCTTTCTCAACAATCTCAATATTTATTCCAAGTGATCTGCATGCTCCTCCTCATTCTTTGAATATACCAATATATCATCAAAAAATACTATCACAAACTTATCCATATAAGGGTGCAACACATTTTTCATCAAACACACATTGAAGGTGGCTAGAGAACTGGTAAGAGAAAAAGGAACCATCATGAACTCATAGTGCCTATACCTTGTTTAGAATTCGGTCTTGTAGTTGTCTTCTTCTTTGATGCACACATAATGATATCTTGATCTCATATCAATATTTGAAAATATTGTATCTCCCTTCAATTAATCAAACAAATCATCAATATGAGGCAATGGGTATGTGTTATAGATAGTAACCTTGGTCCGTTGTCTATAATCAATGCACAATCTAAGAGTATCTTCCTTCTTCTTTAAAAAAAACATTGGTGCACCCCAATGGGATACACTTGGCCTTATGTATCCATTATGAATAATATCTTTAAGCTACAACTTCAATTCCACCAACTCGAGAGTGCTCATCCTGAATGATTCCTTAGATGTTGGTGTTGCTCCTAGTATCAAATCAATAGATAAATCCACCACCCTATGAGGCAAAAGCACTAGAATCTCTACAAGAAACACATCCAGAAATTGTTTCAGGATAGGATACCTCCTCAAGACTTCAACATCCTCATCATCCAACCCCATGTCACTGGAAACATGTACTGCAAACAATACACATCATTTTTTGTGGTTGTTCTTAGCTTGCACAGTTGTAACCATCCTCACTAATGTAGGCTTTTGATTTCCCTAAAAGACTCTCTTTTCTGCAGCCTCATCTAGGCACTCAATGGTCTTCTCATAGAAATATACCTTGGTCCTATGAATAAACAACCTATCCATGCCCAAAAGCATACTATATGAACCCAAATGAAGAAAATTCAAATTTTCTATTGTAAGCATGCCATTAAGCTCAAATGCACAAAACCTCACCTAATGGTGAACTCTTTGCTTGGTCCCTGTAGCCAACTACACCAATTGAGATTCTAGATGCATTTCCTTATTCAAATGAAACGTATTCACAAGGTCATGAATATTATATCTATTTTTTTCCTCTCTCAATCAAAATGGAAAAAACTTGATCACACAACTTACCTTCCATCTCGATGATATATGCATGGTGATTTGCCTGCCTATTATCAAATGCTGCATAGATCCGAGGAATGCTCTGGGCTGCATATCCAACAATTTTTTGATCTTGGTAATTAAAGATATGAGGCTTTCTTCCCTGGTACAATGGAAAATCCTTCTTATGATTGTCTCTACCACAAATCCAACACTTCAATGGTTCCTTGTCGCTGCATTCATTTTGTTGCTCCACAGGCTGAGACACATGTCCTTTCTTAGTTGCATTGAAATTCTTATAAGGAGCCACATTTTCCTTCTCACTTGAATCTTCAAATATTCCTTCCTTCTTGGGTCATTTTCCTTTAATATTCTCATTACCTTTCCCATCATGCTTGAACTCAGGGTTGTGCTTTTATTGTTCATAGAAATGCTTCAACTTTCTGATGGCTTCCCCCAATTGACGAGGCTCATCAAACTTAATCCAGCCTTTGAATGACAATGGAAATCCACTAACGGACCTTTGAATATTTTCTTTATCATCCTTGAGATAGGGCATATACCTCAATAGCTCTAAAAATATGGTTGTATATTATTGTCATAGAAGCCATCTTGAGCTTATAAAACTCCTTGGCCTTTCCATCATAATATCTCTCAGATAGGTACTTCTTTTTGAAGCGTCTTTCAAATTATTGCCAAGTTAGATTCTATTCCATGATGCCTATGACATTCTTGACATATTCCCAACAAATATTTTCTTTTCCTTTGAGACTGAAGGTGGCTATCTTGGCTTCCATATTATCTGATTAATCATAAAATATGAAAAATTTCTTCATCCCAACAGCCATGCTTCTTCATCTTCTGATTTAGTCATCTCACCATCAAAATTAGGAGGCTTGGCTTTCTTTAATTCTTTTGGAATATATCCCTTCTCACTCCTCTTGTAATGATGTTGGCGATGATGACAATGATGTCTCCTAGAATCATAGCTAGAATAAAATTCATGTGTACTAGCCTTCCTCTCTGGCATACTCAAGTATTTTCCACCCTTTATTATATCATATTTTTCCATCATGTACCTTTTTTGAGACTTGTTTCCAAATGCCCCATTAGTATTTTCTTCCTACATGTCTTCATAAATGATCTCTAGGTATCCCTACTTCTGTAAATTTGAAAGGCTCTTAAGAATAACTGCGTTGACCTCAAATTTATTTTCTTGAGCTTTCACAAGCCTTTCTTAAGTTTCAATCAACTGATCATTATCTATTTTACAACTTATGATATCTAACTTTATACTTCTTAATGTATTTGCTAGATTAGAAGAATCTCCCTCTCCCTGCTACTCAACTAAGTTCTCTCATTCCACCAATTTCTCTTTTGGTTTTTAAGGGTAGCCATATAAACTATATTAAACTATTCAGGTCTTCATCCCTTGACCTTCCATTATCCTAGAATATGTAATTTTTAGCTAAATAAAATCATAATCAAAAGCATTATCTCAAATTACTTCAGGTATGGCTATTACATCTACACATTCCCAATCCAGATTAGCATGACACATAATAATATTAGGAATATATCAGTTCATACCATAATAGCAATAAATTAATTGTAATGTATGCAATTGTAATTAAAATAACTATAATTCGTATAAATTAACTAACATTAACAACCATTCATGTAACCGCAATTGCAATAAAATGGCTGACATGAACTATTCATGTGTGCATGCCAAACATATAAACTTGCATGACAACTTGCATTTACCCTGAGGTCCAATGTTGTGAACCTACTCTGATACCACTCTGTAACAACCCACCCAAAATTTATCCACTTTAACCTACTCACTAGGGTAAACATGAGATGAGAGTTACTATGCATGACCCTATTTCGAAGGCGCACTTATGGAAAATGGGGTCCACATTTACAAAATTGACTGCAAAAAACTAGTGGCACATGATCACATTGTTATCAACCTAACTTGACCCAACACAAATTTCTAATTTTTGTAGTTTCTATAGTCCTAAACTTTCGAGGCTATTTTGAGGTCCTAAATGACATTTTGAGGGAAAACAGAGAGATCTAGAATGTGCCAAAAATTATTTCATGACTCTCTTTTTGGCCTCCTCATGGATATATTTGAAATGAGGTATTATGATAGCTAAACGAATATTGTATGCCAAAGTTATGACTGCGGGAAGTTGGTAGCCCAAATTATTCATTTATACAAACACTTTATGATTATGGAACATGTAAGTCATGAATGCACAGTTTGTTCATTGTTTTCATTAGTTCATAAAATATTCATCAAGAGGGCTTGCTTCTCTCTAACACTAGCTACGCATAAAACAAAAATTAGCACATGCATTCATATAAATCAACCATGAGCCATCAAACCATGAATTAGATCCAGATCAAGAGCACATCATATAATATGAAATATACCATGCATGTAACTAACATTTAACTAGAATGAACTCATGAAGAACAATTCATATAAACAAAAGTAAATCAAAAGTTACACTCATTGGTAATCAATAAATAATAACACATTTTAACATATGCATAGTACCAACTTAGTCAGGGACTTCCACGTACACCCAACCATAGATTGGGCTGAACCAAATATTTCTTTCAGCCAATCACCCCTGTTCCATATTCCAAGCTATGTGATATTACAAGGGATAAGAAAAAACATAAAAAAACATGAAATCTATAGATTAAACCACATCCACCCTCAAGCCACAACGATCTCACGTAATCGGTCCAAATATCACCAAAACCAAAACAATCTTAGATGCCTCGGAATTTCTTCAGCATACCTAGAGGAATTTCCCTGTCTCCACCCACCTGTCATAGCTATCCAAGAAATGGAAAAGGAAAGGTTGTGCACCACTGCCAATCCAGGTAAATCCCATGCCAATGAAAAAAAAAAAAACTGATAAACTAAATACATACACCATGCATTTGAATAATAGCAAGGAAATCACACATTCAACCTATTACCTACATAATCCTCCTGTTAGATGCTTTTTATTTCCTTGATTTCTACCCTTGCTTACTGTTATCCAATATTTTCCTTGCACTCCTTTCCTTTCCTTGTTTGTTCCTTGCTTTCTTGCTTGCTTGTGTCCAAGTATTGTAGTGTTTCTTTCTCTTGCTCTCCTTATCCAAGTGAGTATGCTTGAATGTCTAAGAGTGCCCAAGATTGTGTTAGAATGTTCTCTCCATTCTTTTCTTTTTCTTTTTTTCTTATCTTTTTTATTTATTTTCCCTTGCATGCATATTCTTGTCTCTTCATCTTCCTTTTCTCTTATTTTCCTTTATTTCTTGAATTAATTTCCTTTTATTACCTTTTTCATTTTATAATTGACCACAAGTAATGTCCAATGTGTGTTTTTCCCCTCATTTATCTTGGAATACGTGTCCCATGACCTTGGTTTTAATTTTGTCTTTATAATGTCCTTTTATTAGATGAAACTTTAACCTGGAGATGTTACAAGTGCACTGATAAAAATATCACCACATATCGAACTCTCCCAGTGGTAGGCAGTGGGCGAAAATAGGGTTTTGTGTTTGTACCGTGGATGAGTTTTCCAACCCTCATCAATGTGACCACTCCACTTTACAATGCGCAACTAATAAGTGAAAAGCAGTGGGACAAAAATGGTGGACAGAGTTCCACTAGGTTAGGGTTCCACAAAACCCCACTCTCATCCCCATTGCATTTCGTAGCATATGATTGGCATTATATCCAATTTTTTACACACATGTTGTTCCACTGTTCTGATAGTCCTAAAAACCTCTAGACCCCTGGATCTACCGATCCATCTCCCGTGCATTATATTTGATGCAGTACCTACCAAAAAATATCACATCCATTGGGTTCTACCATATTAGAGGCGTGTTTTCACCCCTGCATGGGATTCCACTTCAAATTTCCACGAAAAAATGGAGTGATTTTCATCGTGGGTGGTTTCCCATTTCGGACCCCCATGCTAACTTATGATAGATTGGAGGGGGGGTTGAAAGTGAATCAAGGACATAGATCAAACTCATACTATGATAGTGTCATTCAGACATAATGCCTCATTAACAAGGGACCTTTATTGGGAGTTCTCATATAGGACCCCACCTAGTAACCCACAATAGACCTGGGGGACTCTGAAGTGAACCTAGGTCAAGGATCTAACCAATAATGCCTAGGATTACACTATCCAAAGAAACCCACTCGGTAACGCTTACCCAAAGGGTCGATTCAATAGGCAATGGGAACTGTCATCAATTTTCAGTCCCGAAAGATGGCAAAATTTATGTTTATCGCCACCATTTCTCTAACATTTCTACCCTATCATGAAAACACAATGGACCATAACTACTGACGAGTGGTGGGCAGTCACATTGATTAATAATATTTATAGGTGGAACTTCTCTCAACATTTTCTATTTTTGTCTTGAATTTGACAGTGAAAATTCAAAAAAAATTGGTGATGCATGGAGGTGACAGTGGTCTGATCCTCGGATTTTAAATGCGAAGGACATTTGAACATATAGATCCAGTTGAAATGTGAAAGGAATTTTCATAGAGGAATATGGACCGGATGCAAAAGGAATTTGAAAGTGAAATTCAGACTATGAATCAGCGAGCTACACCTTACCAAATTCAGAACCTGGATCACTGGATTTCTATAGAGTGCTAAGGAAAAGGGAAATTATGGAGATTTCTTATGACCAAAGGTGTTTGCAGAAACACCAAATTTCTTGAAGATGAGGGCCAAGGCTTGAACACAAACATAGGTAGAAAGGTGGCATTGTTACAACAAAGCCCCATAGCGCCAACAATTAGAACATCTATTCACACCACTAGCAACAATTTTTTTTTCTATTCCATTTTATGTTTCTTGTAATATGCATGTCCAATGTTGCTACTAGGTCAAAGGCTAGAAAGCCAAATTTTTGTATAAATTATATATGTCATTTTTATTTGGCTAGCACATTTTGATCTACCTATGTTAAATACTTAGATATTGTCTTTAGTCTAATTTCCAAACTAACAAACTAAGATATTCCAAGGTGTCATATCTATATATATCACGTAAATACTTTCTAATTAATAATAAATTTTGAGATTAAAATAAAATAAAAAATAAACATTTTTGTCTAAAAGTCTACATTACCCATCTCTCACATATTTATTGGTTTCTTGGATATTATTTATTTTTTAAATATTTTAATGAATAAAAACCTTCTATAATGTTTCTCTATTTCTTATTATAATATTAAATTTATACTCACAATAAAATTCATATAATTTGTGTTAATTTTATTAATATTTTAATAAGATTATTCATTGTGATATAAGTTAGTTTGTAAAACCGTTTGCTAAAACATGTAAATGTGACGTTTCGCGTAGATACCATGAGAAGGTAGACGTATCGGTTAAATGTTAAAAATAATTGGGAAAAGAGATAAAAACAAATCACGTATTCATTTGAGTCCAAAATAAATATATTAAATTGACCTATATAGATTAGGATTTCAAATCAAGAAAAAAAAATATCATATTTTAATTTTTAATTAGATTATTAATGCTAATTAAAAATATTAGTTAAATTTATTAAAATGAGAGTATTTAATTGACATAAGTGAAGAGTAGGCCTAATGCTTATACAAGTTGAGTGGGTCTAATGGTTAAGAACATGTGTTTCTTCCTAAGAGGTCACAAGCAAAAAATAGGGAAATTGTGTTTTTTTATTGTAATTGTTTTTTAACTCTCTTTATTTTTAATGTTTTTATTGGGATTTATCAATGGCTTTGAATAATTTATATTGATTTGATTTTAATAAAATGAATTTACATATGTATTAAATTGATATATAGATTAGGATTAAGAATTTGGGAGAGATTTTTTCAATTAAGAAAAAAATTATCATATTTTATTTTTTTATTAGATTTATTAATGTGAATTACTGATATTGTAGAAATTCTAAAACAAGCATGTATATCATGGATTCACCTGATCTAACAATGTACTAATGTTAAATACTGAATCACTTCCACAAATCTTTGCGAAATTAAAAACACAATCGCCAATCACAATATCATGAAGAAAGATCAATCACACACAACATAGATAATTTCCCGAGGAAAGCTCACAGCTAAAAACCCCACTATCTTGATTGTATATTCACAGCATGGATCATGAAACAATTACATACAGAACACTTCTCACAAGAACCCTCCAGTACTCAACTAATTGTCTCACACTTTCATACAAATACTGGCCACTTACTTAGCCAATTTACTGCCTCTAGACATCCTGCCTTGCTTACATAATCCCTGCTAAATGCAATCCCTAAATTGATGCAATCATGCCCTCCTTGACTGCGCAAGTATCATTGGCACATCCAATGGGTGTTTGGTTGCATGTGTGCAACCCAATATCCTACAATTGATAGTTTATATGTCCCTTTCACCCAGATCTCAACTGGGTTTCCACTGGAACTGACATGCATGCAGTTAACAAAATTAAAACATCAATTGCATGTGAGATCACTGCATGTGAATTAATTTATAATTAATTCACTTATTTCCTAGACCTCTCACTAGTGTATCTTCAGTTACAACTAGCAAAATTGACTTTCGCTCACTTAACTGAGTTAAACTGATTTACAACATGCATTAACTAATGCACAACTGCACTCTGAACTCTATTACAACTAGAATTACTCTGCATGTCCACCAACCAACCTCTAACTCGAATTCCATGAGCCAATTGAGTTTATAACTCACTCAGTTAACTTAATACAATTTCTCATTGAGAATAGATTACAGTTTAATGTCCATTTCTAATAAAGGGAATACTATAAATAGAAATGCACCTAAAAATAGCATTGCAGGCCCCACCCTAGTTAGGTGCTTAATGCAACTAGGCGTGGGTGCTGAATTTTTTCTTGTTGAAACTCAACACTCCCTTTCAACAAGAAATGGATTATCATTCACCCCGATCCTGACTCTATGGTTTTGGAATTTTCTCTTGGTGAGCGCCTTCGTCAGAATATTTGCATCCCGATCTTCCGTGGGAATGTACTGTAACAACATAATTATTCTATGCACACAATCTCGAAGATGGTGGTACCTGATATCAATGTGCTTGGACCTATCATAAAACACATGATTATTCGAGAGTTTAATGCAAATATGATTATCACAATCAATCAATGTCAGATCCATCTGAGAACCAAACAAACTGACCAAGATCTTTCTCATCCAGATAGCTTCACATGCAACTTGACATGATGCCATGTATTTCGCTTCCACTAAACTGAGTGCCACAGATCTCTATTTCCTGTTGTACCAAGAAACAACTGTAGATCCAATGTTAAATATCCCTCCTTATGTGCTCTTTCTATCCGATGGACTTCCTACCTAATATGCATCCATGAAGCCATGCAACTTCACTCCCTCTATCCGTCTGTACCAAAGACCAAACTCTGATGTGCCCCTCAGGTATCTCAGGACATGCTTCCCTACCTTGCAAAAGAGCTTGGTAGGCTTAGCCATATATTGACTCAGTTGGTTAACTGCGTAACAAATGTATGGTATCGTGTTCACTAGACACATTCGTGAACCCACTAACTGTCGATAGATAGTAGCATCTACTACCTCTCCAGAAGAAGCATCTTCTTTCCTCCAATTTCCTGGAAGAGGAGTATCCATGGGCTTGCATCCCTCCATGTGAAAATCACCTAGTATATCCTTTGTTTACCTGACTTGAGACACAAAAATTTCACCATTTCCCTACCATATTTCCAATCCAAGGAAATAATGAAGGAGGCCCATATCCTTCATTTCAAACTCCCCTGAAACATCCTCCTTGCATGAGTGTATCAATTGCTCATCACTAGTCAAAATTAGATCATCAACATAAAGAACAATAATCAACAGCTTACCTTCAACCACAATCGGGTACAAGATACCATATGCTTCACTTTTGGTGAAGCCCAGTCCAGTGAAATAACTATCTATCTGAGTGTACCAAGCATGGGGTGCTTGCTTCAGCCCATACAATGCTCTTCTGAGTCTACAAACATGCAACTCATTGTTGAAGATTTCAAAACCTTTAGGCTACTCTATGTACACCTCTTCCTCAAGGATTCCATTGAGAAACACAGTTTTCACATCCATCTGATGAATGCACCAGCCCATCTACGCTGAGAATGCAAGGATGGACCTTATGGAAGAGTACCTTGCGACAGGCGCAAAATTCTCATCATAATCTATCCCCTCGATCTGTGAGAATCTCGGGGCCACAAATCTGGCCTTGTATATCTCCACACTCCCATCAACAACTTTCTTTACCTTGTAGATCCATCTCAAAACTACCACTGATTTGTTGACTGGTCTTGGGACTATCGCCCATGCACCATTTTTGATAATGGAATCATACTCCTCCGCCATTGCATCAACTCATGTGGCATCTTGCACTACTTCCTGAAAGGAATATGGTTCAATCACAATACATTTTCTCATGAGAGCCATGTATCCAGTAAATCAGTCAGGAGATTTTCTTTGTCTGCGTTGTGAAGTAGGGGCTCCTACATTCTGTGCAGCATCAAGCTTCAATGTATTAGCTTCTGTGGTGTGCTTTTTTCCATTTCTGATGGATGGCTTTGCATGAGTGATTTCCTCCACTCCATGAACCTCCTCATATGGTTGATCCAAATCTTGAGGCTCATCTTTGGGAACCAACAGTTCCTCCTCTGCATGCAAGTCCAGCTCCCTCTCAAGGGACAACCACATGGCTTTCTCCTCATCAAATTTGATATCCCGTCGCACAATAGTCATTTTTCTGTTTGGAAAATACACACGATAATTATAGGGTGTTTCGGTGTACCCTACAAAAATCCCAACCTTAGCTATTGGCTTCAGCGTCTTCCTGGCATCCTTGGTCACATGCACATAAACAGATGAGCCAAAAATCTTAAAGTGTAAAACATCAGGTTTTTTACTAGTGAAAGCCTCTTTAGGTGTACTCATGCCAAGTACTCTATGAGGACACGGTTTTGTACATGTACCATTGTGTTGCATGCTTCCTCCCACAAATGCATTGGTAGGCCTTGATCATGCAACATCGCTTGTGCTGTACCCACGATCATTTTTTTCTTTCTCTCTGCAACCCCATTTTGTTGTGGGTTATGAGGCGCAATGAGTTCTATTCAAATTCCTTCTTTGCTGCAGAATTTCTTGAATTTGTTAAAGATGTATTCACCACAATTATCACTCGTAAGAGCCTTCACTTGCTTCCCGGACTCTTTTTCCACCAATGCCTTAAACTCACAGAACTTTGAGAATGTTTGATATTTCTTCTTCATGAAGAAGATCGAGCATTTATGATAAAAGTCATCAAGAAAGATTACATAGTACTTATGTTTTGCTGTTGAAGAAACTGAGAAAGGACCAAACATGTCTTTGTGAACTCTCTCAAGGATACCCGAAGCTCGATTTTCCTTCTCGTGAATGGTGGCCTTTACATATTTTCCCATAGTACATCCCTTGCACTGATTTGACAACACAAGTGTACCCCTGGGAAGACCAGTACAAATCTATTGCATGACTTTCAAGGCTCCATGGTGAAGATGGCCCAATCTTCTGTGCCATAATTCACCCTCATCCCAACTCACCACTTGATCTGCCTTGCCCATCATTGTTGCACAACCATATACCTATAGCTTGTAGAGACTATTTACTCGAATCCATATCCTCTTGGCTTGACCTGTTGTTTTATGTCGCAGGAAAGCTTGTCCATCACTAAAAACAACGTCATAGACTCTATCCTCCAACATTGTGACTGAGACCAAATTTTTCTTCAGACCTGGTACATGCATTACTTATTTTAATTGAAATGGTTTACCTCGCGACCTCTGAAAGGTAATGGTACCAATCTGGGTCACACTGTACCATCCATCGTCACCCATCTCAATATGTATCTAGAGATATTTCTCCTCCAAGTTATTGAAAAGTTCCTTATCTCCCGTCATGTGAAAGGATGCGCCACTATCCAAATACCACACAGATCCCAATGCACTAGACACCATGCATGCGATTAATGAGAATTCAAGCTCAAATTGCGAGGCAATGGCCTCACCAGCTACATATCCAACAACCTTCTTATTCTTCTTCTTTTGTGGACAATTAGTAGAAAAATGCCCATGTTCATGACACTGAAAACACTTCACCTTGGACATGTCTTACTTCTTGCCTTTGGACTCGGATTGTAAATGGGATTTCTTCCCCTTCCATTTCCTCACCTTGGTAGCCAAAGAAAAATCCTCTTCATCCTCATTCTTAGATGAAGATCCATCTCTGGTGGTCCTCCTGACTCCTCCTGCACCAAATCCAACCATGGTCATTCCCAATCTGGAAAATTTTCCCTTCCATTGACAGAGTTTTGCTAACTGTGCCAACTCTTTGGAAGTCCCAAGAGATCCAAGCTTACCAAATCATCATCAACCACTATAATACCATCACTCTCAAGTACATCGACATTGGACAAAATTTGTTAGGTATTTTTGCATGGAATCGCCCTTCTCCATCTTGATCTTCCTGATTTTATCCTTGAGCGCCAATTTCCTATGGTCACTGTCATTTTGGAATAGATATGTCAAAGCCTTCCACATTGCCTATGGTGGGCTTTCCCATGGTGGCTTGAGACAATGTGGTCTCATACTCCCTTCAACAGGATCCTCCTCGTCTTCACCACTTTCTTTTTCCATGCTTCAAGATTTGCAGCATCTGTCACAATGGGCTTAGGAATATCATTGTCAATGAATTCCTTCAGGCCATTGTCTTCGAGTACTGCATCCACCCTGTCCTTCCAAGAAATATAATTCGAGCTGCCCTCAAGTGCATACTCTAACCTCAAGCCATTGAAAGCCATTTCGATCTTGAATCATATGTAGCACCAAGAAAGTATTTCTGCAAATTTGAATTCTATCCAGTCACAAACTCAAATCCTACTTCACTTCTGCAATTTCTTGTGCTCTGATACCATGTAGAAATTATACAAAAATCATGTATATCATGGATTCACTCGATCTAAAAATGTACTAATGTTAAATACTGAATCGCTTCTAATCTTTGCGTAATTAAAAACACAATCGGCAATCACAATATCATGAAGAAATATCAATCACACACAACACAGATAATTTCTCAGGGAAAGCTCACAGCTAAAAACCCCATTATGTTTATTATATATTCATAGCATGGATCATGAAACCATTACATACAAAAATATTCTCACAAGAGCCCTCCAGTACTCAGCTAATTTTCTCACACTTTCATACAAAAACTGGTCACTTAGTCAATTTACTACTTCCAGACAACCTGCCTTGCTTCCACAATCCCTGCTAAATGCAATCCCTGAATTGATGCAATCATGCCCTCCTTGACTATGCAAGTATCATTGGCACATCCAATGGGTGTTTGGTTGCATGTGTGCAACCCAATATCCTACAACTGATAGTCAATCTGTCCCTTTCACCTAGATCTCAACTGGGTCTCCACTGGAACTAACATGCATGCAGTTAACAAAAGTAAAACATCAATTGCATGTGAGATCAATGCATGTGATTTAATTAATAATTAATTCGCTTAATTCATAGATATCTCACTAGTGTATCTTCAGTTACAACTAGCACAACTGACTTTAACTCACTTAACTGAGTTAAACTGATTTACGACATGCATTAACTAATGCACAACTGTACTCTGAACTCTGTTACAACTAGAATTACTTTGCATGTCCACCAACCAACCTCTAACTTGAATTCCATGAGCTAACTGAGTTTATAACTCACTCAACTAACTTAATACAAGTTCCCATTCGGAATAGATTACAGGTTAATGTCCATTTCTAATAAAGGGAACACTAAAAATAGACATGCATGTAAAAATAGCACTGTGGGCCCCACCCTAATTAGGTGCTTAATGCAACTAGGCATGGGTGCTGAATTTTTTCTTGTTGAAACTCAACAGATATTAGTTAAATTTATTCAAATGAGTGTATTTAATTGATATAAATGAAGGATAATAGGTATATTGATTTGACATAAGGAAAGTGTAAGGATAAGAAATTTAGGGGAAATTTCTTCCCAATTTTTATTTTTTTATTTTTATGGAATACTAATAATTTTATTATACTTTATCACTGTTTGTGAGGAATTCATATTGAATTGAATTTATTGAAATAAATTATTGAATTGAAAGTAGAAGAAAATAAATGTATTAACCTAATGTAAGTGGAGTATAAGGAATAAGAAATTTGGAAGAAATTTCTTCAACAAAGTGGAAATTGCATTCTTCTCCAATTTTAATGTATAGACTTCATCAATGCTTGGGAGGAACTCATATTAATTTGAATTTATTTGAAATAACTGTATGTAATTGAGATAAGTGAAAGGAAAATAAAGATATTAACTTGGCATATGTAGAGCATAGGGATAAAAATATTGGGGTGAATTTCTTCAACAAAATGAAAATTGCATTTTTCTCCAAATTTAATGTTTTTATTAGATATCAATGCTTATGAGTTACTCATATTGATTTCAATTTTATTAAGATAAAGAAAATAAGAGAGTTTCTTGTATTAACTTAACTTTATTAAAATGAATGGATTGAATTGACAAAAGTGGAGGGAAGTAAATGTATTGATTTGACATAAATAGAATATAGGGGTAAGAAATTTGGAGGAAATTTCTTCAATAAAAATGGCTTTTAATGGGACTCGCATATTTTTATTAGACTTCATCACTTCTTTTGAGGGGTCCATATTAACTTGACTTTATTGAAATGAATGTATTGACTTTACATAAATGGAGGATATATATATATATATATATATATATATATATATATATATATATATATATATATATATATATATATATATATATATATATATATATATATATATATATATATATATATATATATCCTCCAAATTTCTTACCCCTATATTCTATTTATGTCAAATCAATACACTTACTTCCCTCCACTTTTGTCAATTCAATCCATTCATTTTAATAAAGTTAAGTTAATACAAGAAACTCTCTTATTTTCTTCATCTTAATAAAATTGAAATCAATATAAACCTGACATAAGTGGGCCATAGGATAAGAAATGACTTGACATATATGTATTGATTTTACATAAGTAGGAAATAATTAAAGTATAAGGATAAGAAATTTTGGGATGATTTCTTCAATAAGAAGAAAATTAGATTTTTTTGGGTCTTTAATATTTTTATTAACATTTATCAATGCTTGTGAGGGACTAATATTGACTTGTTTTTATTGAAATAAATATATTGACTTGACATAAGTAGAAGAAAATAAATCATGATATCAAGAGGGATCAAATCTCTTTTCACTCTAAAAGAGGTTTGAATCTTAAGAGATTTGATCCCTCTAGGGGCTTGGTAGTGTTGAAGTTTGCAACAAGAAACAGTGAAATTGGCATCCATATGCAACATGACAACACCTACACTAGTGTGAGACCACAGGTCATGTAGTGATGGGTCCTAGCGATACATTAGTGTGAAATTCAATATATTTAATAAATTGGATATGTGTCAAATTTAATTACGCTGTAAAGTGTCCCTATTTGAAAAAAACTCCCTTCAACTGCCACTTGTACCATTTTGTACCATTGATTTTGATGTTAGATGATTGAAATAATATCTACCTTAGGATTGAATATTGTTATTAATCAGTTAGCAGTTAAGAACTACCATTCTTGCAAATGTGAATGAAAAAAATTCATCGATCTTGATAAGGTCAGGGGGTGAGCAAGGGCGAGTTCCAAAGCCTTGTGGACACAAAATTCCTCAACCTCAAGCATGCATTTCATTCCATATGTCCGGGAATCAAGTGCAGCTTGACTGTAGCTCAGAGAAATCATAACACAAGATTTTTCATCAAAAATAAAAATGAGGAGGGAAAGTATGTTATTCAAAACGCTGAAGTGGGAACGGTTGTTGACAGGAACATAACTCGACTCTAAGTTCCACCATAACTACCTGATTTATATATTCCTAGTCAGAGAACCCAACAAAAGTTAGGGCTGCTAATGAATCTTGGTCAGACAAATGACGAAGATTCTTCATCGCCCATGTTACAATGTTGGAAGAAATTCGTGGGTAACTTTTCCAATCAGGGTCCAACTTCAACCTGCAACTCGCGTCCAAATTCTTTGATCAATTCCTGTAACCCTTTTCTTTTGCCAACATAGAACCGTCGATGGAAGAAAGCAGCAGGAGGAGGAGGAGGTCATGCTCATGTTCACAAATTGGTGGAAAGACAAAGGCAGAATACGATGAAGACTCTTTGTTCAATGCTGATATCACTACTCCCTGAAGAGTATCACAAGGTAGGTTAGGTTTTCTATATCTCAATCATGTGAATATAAATTATGGAAAAAAAGAGGAAAAGGGCACTACTTTTACTTGTGTTTGCTACTTTTGTAGAAAAAACACATGTTATCGGACCAACTGCTGGAAGCTGTTAAATACATTGATCATTTACAAGATACGCACATTGAGATCAAAAAGAGAAGAGAAATGCTAAGCCTCTCGAGCACTGTTAAAACTTTTTACAACAACACTCATCTTTATAAAACCCTACAAGCTTTTGAAGCTGTCCCCTCCAATGTAATGGAGATGTTTCTGACAATTAGGGTTAGCAAATTTATTTTGAGCATTCAAGTCACTGCAAATTTTTTTAAGAACCAGATTGACTTCTCTAGTCTTCTATTAGTGCTAGAAGAAGTCAGGCTTGAAGTTGTGAGTGCTATGAGTTCTTCTATAACTGATAGGGTCTTTTATACCACTCACTTGAAGGTATCTCTTCGTTATTATACGACAAGCTTGAATTGAAGATGCTTATCTAAAAATTTGTTTTCTATAAGTACCTTAATGTTTCTATTTTTTAACGGTGCAGCTACCAGAGTTTCTCCATTTTTATAGCGGTGTCCTACATAGGAGAATTGGCCAATTGATGAAAGGAAACCTTCCGCCAAATTCACTGATAAATATTTAATTTATTTCCCTTTTTTTCTTAGTTGCATATTTTAGTTAAAGTGAGTAATTTTTACTTCTATTTTAGCAACTAGAAGCGTTGGAGTTAGAGAAAAGCTATGTAAGGCTAGGTGTAAATTTAAAATGGAAGCTAAAATTAAGAAATTTGAAAGAAAATTTGTCTAAATAAATAACAACTTCTTTTTTATCTCTATTATAAAGAAATATTTGTGTCTATTGAGTTCAATTTCTAATTTCCTCCCTATTTTTTCTGTTATTGTTGTTCTCTATCCATTTTCTTTCTCTTTGGTTGCTATTGTTGCTATTCTTCCATTTTATCTACCCTATAAGTGTGTACACTTTATCTACCCTGTAGGGAAAATCCTTGGGGAATATGAGAACTTTGTTCCTTGCCCATTCAACATAATTTTCATATCCACAGAGGCAACTGCAATAATTGTAAATAAATATGAAAAAGTTTGTGTTGTGTGTATACAAAATTTTAGGTATGTGATAGCTTTATCCCTCTACCAATTCATCGAATGTATGATAATTTTTAAATGGGCGAATTCAACTATGTGAATAATTGTATATGTGAATGTGCATTTTGTTAGTTTCTTTTTGTGTGGGGTTGGGAGGCAGTTTTTGTTCTTCATAACTAATTATACTGTGTATCCTCTTTTTCCAATGAGTTTGTGTTCATTATTGAATCCACTGATTTAGGAGATCTATTTTATTCCCTTTGAATTGACTATGGAATTGTTTTATGTTGTTAAGATTGTGAGATTGTTTTTGTTCGTTACATTTATTAGAGAAATAGTGAATTCATTTATATGACTATGGTTTCTTGGTAAACAGAATTTTGAGCAGATTAAGACGTCAATTTTATTATTGTATTTGAGGATCTTGCAGCATTTAAAAATATATATATATTTCTTCATCTCTGAGATTTGGGTTGGGTTTCTTTGTTAGATGTCATACAACAATGGAGGCTTTGATTCTCTTAAAAATTAAGATTTGTAGGTGCTACAGCCCTTCAAATTTGGTCGATAAATATTTTGAGAAATTGAAGGAGATAAAGAAGTTTCCCGAAGTGGTTAAAATTTCGAAGTTCGTAAATTTATATTGATTTGTTTTATTATTTGTAGATATTTATTAAATCCATCTAGAAAACTCTCTACCCCTCCAATATATCACAATACATCAGAGAAGTTTCCAACAATCATGATTAGCAAATTTGGCTATCATTCAAATCACTGCAAATACCTTGAAGGATAAGAATTGGATTCTCTCATCTTCTATTAGTGTTAGAATAAGTTGGAGTTAATGTTGTAATGGTAATGGTTCCTGCTATGTTTTTTTGAGCATTCGCTCGAAGGTATTATTTATTATTATATAAAAACCTTGAATCTCTGATGCTTATCGGGAATTTTCTTTCATGCAAATACTTTTAACATTTCTATTTTCTAATTTTGCAGCCCTCAAAGTTTCTCCTTTTTATTTTTAAAGAGATGTTCTAGAAGAAAAAAATTGACGAATTGATTAAGGGAAGAGAAGCTTCCATCAAATTCACAGATATCTAATCACTCTAATAGGTATGTTTTATTTAGAATATACTTTCCAAAATTTCCAAAAAAAATTAAAATTATGAATTATGAAGATTTAATAATTTTGGAAGTATGTTTGGTAATATATAAAATCTTCACATGAAAACAAATTTTCAGGTTTTGACTTTCATTCCTATATTGGTGTTACAAATGTCCAGGGTTGCTTACAAAAACATAAATATTTTAAGAGGTATGAATTGTTATAGTTTTATGGTTATCTTATCTATTAGCCTTTAAATTGATCAATTATTTAATTTATATGACTATACTAAACATATTTCAAAGCTTCCAAATAGAACTGCAACAGCTATAGCGATTTGAACGTTTTCATTTTTTTCTATTATGGATACTATTTTTCCATATTTTTTTCTTCTTGGAAAACCAACCTCGGGAAAGACGACTTTGCTCTTGGCTCTAGCAGGAAAACTGGACAAAAGACTGAAAGTATTCATCGATTTTAATTTATATTTTTTTAAATTAATGAAAATTAGATGAAATTTTTTCAAGATGAATTTGAGTAGTTTATAAAAAAACTAATTTCTGTATCCAAACAATTCTCCAAACCTATAATTTCTTTTAAATAAAATAATTCATATTTATAAGTTAAATATTAAATTAAATAACATATAACATATCACATATTTTCTCCTCTATACTACTCTTTCCTATGTTACTGCTTTACAACGTTTCCTTTGCAACATATGGTGTAATTGCTAGTTATCCCTTAATTAAATTGGACAATAAAATGTAATATTATCTCATAATCACTTGTAATAGTTAACTGAGTGTGATAAACTCATTTAGCTCATGAATTTCGAGTTTAGGGTAGTTGGTGAGGCATACAAAGTGATTCTATGTGTTTTAGAGTTCAAGTTACAGTTAAGTGCATGAGATTAATGCATGAGTAATCAGTTAACTCAGTTAGGTGAGTTAAATTTAGTTGGACTAGTTGTAACTGTTTGTTGCACTAGTGAGATATCAAGTGAATTAAATATTATTTAATTGACAATCAATGATCTACCATGTAGCTAATGTTTTACTATTAATAGTTGCATGCATGTCAATTCCAATGGAGAACCAGTTGAGACAAAGGTTAAATGGATGTTAACTATTAGTTGTGTGATTAGTAGGTTTCCCGCAATATGCAACCAGACATCCATTGGATTTCCCATGATCCTTGCACAGTTTAGGAAGGCCAAAATTCCTAAAGGATAGGGATTGCATTCAGTAGGAATTGTGTAAGAAATGTAGGTTTTTTTAGAGGTTGAGAATTGGCTAAGTGTTGGTCAGTTTTTTCCAGGACAGTGTGAGACAGTTGTGGGAGTGTAGGAGAATCTTGTGAGAAGAGTGCATTGTAATTGTTTCATGATTCCATGGTTAATATACAATAGAATATAGAGGGGTTTTAGAAGCAATATTTCCCCGGGAAATTATCTATGTTTTGGTTTGATTTGATTCTTTCTTTGCTTCATGTGATTTTCTACTGTGTTTAATTTCCGCAATTGATTTGTAGAAGGATTCAATATCTAGCTTGAGTACATTTTTAAATTGGATTGAATCCATTGATATACATATGTTTGTATAATTTATACATGGTATCAAAGCACAAGAAATAGCTATAGTGGAGGAGAAAATGAGTTTGTGACTGAATAGAATTCGAATTTGCAAAATTATCTTTGTGGGACAAGAAGATCGGGATCGATATGGCTTTTAATGGCATGAGATTGGAATATGCACTCAAGGGAAATTCCAATTATATTGCATGGAAAGACAGGATGGATGTAGTACTGGAGGAAAATGGGTTGAAATAATTCATTGATAATGATGTTCGCAAACCCGTTGTAGCAGATGCTGCAAATCTTGATGCTTGGCAAAAGAAGGTTGCAAAGGCGAGGAAGATCTTACTGGAGGGAGTACAAGACCACATTGTCTCAAGTATCCATGGCAAAGCGACTCCATATGAAATGTGGAAGACTTTGACATATCTATTTCAAAGCAGAATTTATCATATAAAATTGGCACTGAAGGACAAGCTTAGAAAAATCAAAATGGAGGAAGGTGATAGTATTCCAGTATACTTGACCAAGTTTTTCCAATGTTGAGATGAGTTTGGGAGTGTAGGAATTACTATCACGGATGATGACTTGGTGAGTGTAGCTCTTCTAGGACTTCCCAAGAGTTTGAATAGTTATCAAGACTCTATAAATGGGAGGGAGAAGATGCCAGATTGGGAATGACTTTGTTCGGATTTGGTGCAAGAAGAATTCAGGAGGAATACTAGGGATGGACTTTATCTAAGGAAGATGATGAAGAAAATTGCGCCTTGGATGGTAAGGCGAATAAGGGGATGGGAAATAAATCCTAATCCAAATCTAAGATCAACAAAGAAGGAAAGGAGCACGACATGTCCAAATTGAAGTGTTTTCACTGTTATAAGAATGGACATTATGCCACTAATTGTCCACAAAATAAGAAGAACAAGAAGGCTTCAAGATCTATAGCTGGTGAGGCTTTGGCCTCGCAATTTGAGTTGGACTTCTTGCTCATTGCATGCATGGTATCAAGTGCAATGGGATCAGGGTGGTACTTGGATAGTGGTGCATCTTTCCACATGATAGGAGACAAATAACTTTTCAGTAGCTTGGAGGAAAAGGACCTCCAGATTCATCTCGAAATGGGTGATGATAGAAGGTATAACGCTACTGGGATTGGTACAGTTACTTTCCAAAGACAATCGGGTAAACCATTTTTATTAAAAGATGTAATGCATGTGCTAGGCTTAAAGAAAAATTTATTTTCAGTCGCAATGTTGGAGGATAGAGGCTATGATGTTGTTTTAGTGAAGGACAATCTTTCCTGCGACACAAAGAAATAGGAAAAGCCAAGAAGATTGGGATTCGTGTGAAGAATCTCTATAAACTTGATGTATATGGTTGCGCAGCATTGATGCGTAAGGAGAACAAGGTGGTGAGCCGGGATGATGGTGAGTTACGCCATGGAGCTTTGAAGGTCATGCAACAGAATTATACGGTGCTTTCAAAAGGTACTCTTGCACAGATAGACACGTGCAAGGGATGTACCATGGGGAAGTGTTAGAAAGCCATGTGATTGTCCCTTGAGAGGGAGCTTTATTTACATGCAGATGAGGAACTATTGGTTCCAAAGAATGAACCTCAAGATGTGGAGTTGCCACATGTGGAGGATCATGGAGTGGGAGAAACCACTCAAGTAGAGAAATTTTGAGCCAGATGGGTAGAGGGTGTACATGAAGCTATACCTCCAGGTGAGAGGTGGGGAGATGTGAAAAATTATTCCCAAGAAGAAAGTTGGGCAGGGTTAATTGAGATGGTGCATCTCATGGATCAAACCTAGCTAGGAGGAGCCCACAGTACAATAGTAGTAGGAAGGATCGGTTAGATTGATGTAGTTAGATGTCAGGAGGATAGAAATCAGAGTGACAGGTGTTGGATGTTGGAGTGCAGATCAGAGTTGGTAGCAATGCAGAGTACATGGATGCAGATCTCAACAGTGCAGAGATTCCAGTAGACATGTGAAGTAGCTAGCAACAGTCAGAAGACTCTGATGAAAGATGCATTATAATGATTCAGTTGTTTGGAGGCTATTAAGTTTCAGAAGTGTTGCATGGAAAAGCTGCATTTGTGAGAAACACTAACGAAGTGTTGCATGCAAGAGTTGCATGTGCCAGAAACACTATAGAAGTGTTGCATGAAAGAGTTTCATGTCCCATGCAAGAGTTTCATGTCGCATGCAAGAGGTACATGTGCGCATGCAAGGACATTCCTTTATTGTTGAGCGGAAGTGTTGAAGTTTGCAACAAGAAATAGTGAAATTGGCATCCAGAAGCAACATGACAGCACCTACACTAGCGTGGGACTGTTGTCACCTAGTAATTCTTAGGTCGTGGGATTTTGGTTTATAGTTAAAAGAAAACCAAGGGTAACCAAGAACCTCTTTGAAATCTAGGATCTAGCCTTCCTAAATTTCGAAGAGGGATCTCTCTCGAATTTACCTTTATTTTGTAATGGATTTTAGGCTAGCTATGAGTGGACAATTTGGGTTTATTTTTGAATGTTGGTGGGAATGAAGGACTACGAGGAAACCATAGAAAGATCTACCTAACCATTGGGGAATGGTGTAAAATTTATAGCAAGGGCAGAAAACTAAGGTCGAAAAAATATACTAAGGGCAAGATAGATGATCTTAGGAGAGGGTTTGAAAAGGCTATTTTGATGAAGTGGTATGATGCGGACTAGAGTTAATGACCTTAGATCACAAAAAAGGAAGAGGGAGATTGAGGTCAAATGAGACTAAAGAGCAATTCGGAATTCTAAGGTACGGAAATCGGCGAAAGAGAGAAACATAAGCGAAAACTGAAGAAGAAGTAAGAACAAAGAATTTTCACACGATTACGTAATACCTTTCCTAGTTATTCATTTAAGATGGAAATAACGAAGAAGATGTATGAATGAAACTTAAATAAATAAACAATAAAAAGCTTGGAAGATACAATACTCATACGATCGGCACAAGGATCATTAGTTATGATGTATATTTACTTCCAATTTCCGGCCATGCTTTTGCTTCAACTTAACTCACATAAAATCCCGAAATGTTTTCAACAAAAAGTCTATAGTAGTCTTGATAATTTTATTCCACCAAAATACCCGAAGAATGAAGTATTTATACAATTAAATTTTTACAAAATATCTCAAAAGTTTGAGAATATCTCAAGAAAAATAGGAATTATTAAATAAGAAGAGGGACGGTACATGAAAACGGATAGACCGTGGCTCCTCTTTAAAGAGAAAAATAGAACGAGTTTATCTAATCAAACATATTATTTATCTTCTGGAAGTATTGCGGGCACTTGGGACAATATATTGTGGAAGATGACTTGTAGTATACTCCTCCTCTTTCACGTTAAGTTGCTATGATACTCTTTTACTTTCTGTTGTTTCTTCAGCATTTCTGCTGTAAATTAAAAATAATCATCGGTAACTTTTGTTTTCAACGATACACTTTGACCAACGTACTTTTTGCTCTTGATTTTTCATCTTGATATACTTTGATTGTAATTTTCATAGTAAATCGGTGAATTCCTACCATTATTCTTTCTGCTGCTGAGAATTCTCATACTCTTTAGTTTCTGTAACTTTCATCTACCTACGTATACTTAGCAAAATTGGGCTAAACTTCATGAAAATATGTTTGATCTCATTTTGTAAAAAGAATAAGTTTTCAAAATATTCCCAAATGACTTTACCGGTAGGAGACCCTTGTGGTAAAGGTTTGTTGACCTGCTCCTTGGCATAAGACTGATTTTGTTATCATAATCCTTCCGTGGCATCAACTTTTCATTCAATGGATGAATATCTAGTAGGCTTGCTTGTGTTAGTGTTTTGTGTATTTGGCCCAAAATCTTGTGATTTCCAAGTTCATATCCTTGCACTGTCCTCCAAATTATTCATCATATTTCTCTTATTCAAGACTTTCTTAATTTTTAATATACTTTTAGTTCTATCCTGAATTTTAGTTCTTCAAGTGCTACTCTGTGTTTACTATTCAGAAATGTGATAAGCTTCATGGCTTGAGTGGGCTTATCAGCCGGTTCTTCTTTTGTCTTTTGTATTTATATTTGTGTTGGCACAGGTAACTCTTTTTGTTCATAAATAATTTGGATTGAGGCCATTGCAAATGTATGCCACAGACATGACGTTGTTCCAAAGATAATTTTTGATATAAGATACACACTTAGTGAGGATAACTTGTTGTTGAAAAATCTTTACTTGTTCTGTGTCTGTTGGCTCTCTTGCTCATGTCCTTTGGAAGTGATTAAGGCATCTTTGTTAGATGTTTCAAGATTTTTGATGGTGCCTTTTAATTTGATTATCTCTTTATCTTTCAAGGACATGTCTTCCACTAACCTTTACTATAGTAGTTGTTCCCACATTTGGATTTACCTATGAAGTAGATGAAGAAGTGGAAGAGATATCTTCCAAAGAAATGATGGCTATTGCAGGTTGCCAATACTCCTTTCGGTGCCAAATGTTACGCAGATGTAGAGGGAATAGTTGTACTTACAGTTGGAATAAGCTGTGGGAATGGGGACTTCCTAAGCTTTCTTCAAACTTTCATTTTCTTGCATTAAAGATTCTATTTGATTTTCTATATCTTTAATACGAGCTGTCATCTTCAAAACTAGTTGCATAGTTTCCTCTTTTCTTGTCTTTTCCTAAAGAATTTCTTTTGCACTGAGGAGTGCTCACTCTGTGGCAATTTGAGTTTCTTTCTCAAGGCTGCAATATCCTCATTCTTCTTCTTTATCAAATTTTTAACGCAACTTCGGTATTAGAAGGATCTGCTCCTGTTTCAATCACCAAATCTTTTAAGGACTTGATCCTTAAATCCTTAGCATGAAGAGATGCTTTATCTAATTTCATTTGGGTTTGCAAAATTAGATATAGTTTTCTACGAAGCATGGTAGCACTCATGGTCTTGCTTACTACCTTTGAATAACATCTGCGATGCACTCTGTGGAACTCTATCTGATCTAGTTCATGAATAGTATCGGCGTTCTTGCCAAATTCTATCTTCTGTGGTACGTAGGCATTTTGGATGCATTTACCCTTTGGTTGGAGAAAAGACATGATCATTTTATGTTTGTTGAATAATCAAATGTTGTTACCGAGTCTGTCTTTATCTCTAGTTTTTCCTTCAGAAGTTTAGAATAAACTTCATTCTTGATTTATTCATTCTTTTCCCTAATTTGTTTGAACCTCTCTTCGAATATAGAATCAATTTCTTTAGTTGGGGAAGAGGAGCACGTATAAATTTCTACTTCCAACCATATCTTTGTCTTTTCCCTATGCTTGTACTGTTCATTAAGATTTCCTTGAGTGTTTCATTAACAATCATGGTGGCCTTATCATCGGTTTGCTGATCGTTAGTATCATCGACATCAATGACTCATTTTTTTCTAGACTAGTCATTTTATTTTTTGTTGTAGACTATTTTAAATTTGTTTTCAATGATTGTCTGCGCAAATATCCTTATTCTTTCCTTGGCCTTTTATTGGATACTCTCTCTTTGGTTGGTTAGCGTATACTTTGTCCATTTGATTTTCTAGTAGATTATATGTTTGTATCTCGTGATCATCATCAATTAAAGTGTTTGCAACCCATTCCAGTTAGCATATTTTTCAATTAGTGGCTTTGATTCATGGAGGAATGGGGTCAACTTGCATTTGACAGGGTTGCTCGGGGAATACCCTGGGGGGTCATAGTTCTAGTAAACTCTCTTGGAACTTGAATCTTGCTAATTTACTACTTACTTCTTTCAAAGCCTCTACGGTATTAACTATGAAAGAGCCGATTTGACTTTTCAATTTGAATTGTGCCTTCTTTATGGGCAGCTATAAAGTTTCTGACATCTACATTTAAATTTGTCTCCAAGTATTCCAAACAAAAAGATCCTTGTGGTTAGAAACTTTGGTAATTTTTATGGAGCAAAGATTACCATACACTACGATTTACGTGATTTTTATATAAATACCAATCTCCAACATTCACAGGTTTAAACAACTATAAAATCCTCTTGATTTCTTCATTGATCCTTGGTGGCTCACTTTGTCCAACAAATTCATGGCGGATACGATAAATAAGTCATTGAAATCTGTGTAATTGTACTCATTGCTATTTTTTACGAGAAGAGAAGTCGAAGAATTATTGAAAGAGGTTTTCCCTCCATATCCATCTTCGTAATGCAATGGGAAAATTAGCTTGCTTGAGAGAAAAGGAAAAGATGTAACATATATGACGTATATACGAACACTCATGTCGAGGTAGCTTTATTAGTTGATAATTTATATTATTGTAATGAATTTGGAAAAGTCAAAGTCCAATTCTATTTGTTGTCTAGGAGACAAAGTGGAGAGGAACCCTAAAATGGAGGCATGCAGCAAATTCATCATTAACATAGCCTAAATGATAGCATGGAAATGACTTGTACGGAGCCCTTAGTGAAATCAAAAGTATCATAAAGGGGATTTACATTAGGAAGGTTGACATGATTGGGCATGAAGTTTTGAAGGATTTCTGCAGGCTTCCTTGGGAAATCTAGGTCTAGATACATTTGAGTCAAGTCTTCAATTGACAATGTTCACGCTCGTGGATGTTGGCTTAGTTGGAGCATATCATTGATAGTTTAACAATTATATAAAATAGGACCTCACTATCATTGTTCACCATGCACCTTTGATCGGGGATATAGTGCATACGACACAACCTAATGAAATCTTGGGTTGGATGGGTGATGGGAACAACATGTTCAGGGCAAGTTGGAGTACCATACGGGTATATCATTGGCCATTTTCTTTTCAAATTTTCTTGACACCGGCTTCGAGAAGATCGAATTCAAGAGTAGCATCAACAATTACGTAATCTAAGTCAATCAAGGGATTATTTTTTGCTTCGGTAGTGATAGGAGGCTGCAATGGTCACGAACTACTTCGATAGAATCAACGATTAGAATAGGGAGTAGGTTTATCAATTTTGTGAGGTTGGGATTTGGAATCTTGTTGGAGATAGGCTTAAAGAGGTTTGGGACCTCCGAGTTCTAGGGGTGACACCGCTTTTTTAGTCATTTTTGAAATGGCGAGCAACATTAAAGCTAATTTGTAGCTCTTTATGGAAATAGATGGTCAATTAAGGAAATTTGTCTTTAAGGAAAAATTCGGAATCTAGGCGAAGGTTTTATGAGGAAAATGCGAGATTTGTGCGGTGCGAAGATAGGATAGGGATTTTTAATGGTTTCTTCGATGAGTGAGAGGTATTTTAACCGTAGGAATAGCTTTTTGGGTTGTTAAAATTCTTAATGAGGAAATGGAAAGGTACGGGAAAATTTTGATAGGGTTTCCCCTTTGTTTCTTCAAGGTTTAAGTACTCTCGGATAGGTACTTTTGGATTTTAATTTCAAATTAGTTTGATTTTGTACTTAGAAATTTTAAATTTGCGGGCTTCGATTGCGAAAAATATCTTTGAACGAGTTTGGATTTGTGAGTGAAGGGGATTTAATTAGTACAGTCTTCAAGCCCAGTTTGCATTTGTTTGGTATAAGACACTAGGAGTCTTTGATAGTAGCTGATGGAAATGATTTTAGGATGGAAAATTAATTTGAAATTAGCTGCGCAACGTGCTTATGATTAATTCTCGAGAGGGATAGGGCACATAGGTATGAAAAATGATAAAGAAATAATGTTAGAACTTTCAAATTTTATCGATCATGCGAAGTATTAATTGTAGGTCAAGTTGACATGGCGGAGTGGTTTTTCGTTTTGAAGAAAAAAGCATTTAGTCAATTTATCACATTTTTTTTGAGTGGTATTTGGTTTAGCTTTCTGATGTGATCCGGTGAAATTAGGACGGGTAACGTCACAGTGGTTTCATAAAATAGCTTTTTTTTTCACAAATTTTTTTGGCAACTTCGCCCGATCACTTTAGAAATCGATATGGGATCACGTTGTCGGTTTGGTTGAGTCGAAGCGAACGACTATGCATCGGAAGATGGAGGAAATAAGGTGGGACCCGAGGTACTATGATCTATGCCGTTGATTTGGTAGAGGGAGATCGACGGTTTAAAATTAATCGGATAGGAAATGGTGGGGGTGGGGGAAGGATTTATGGGATTTGGATTTGGATTGTTGGATTAAAGGGATTAAGATGATTAGAGGGTCGGGGAATGAATGCGAGGGGGTGCGACTCGAGTTCAATATTATCCATTGATTTTAATCGGGATGATCGGTTGGTTGAGGTTAAACCCGATGGTGAGGAGGAGTTTAACAAGGTTTAAACAGGGTTTAATATTTATATGTGAAACATGAGGTTTCGCATAGTATGAAAAAGTAAAGGTTTAACCTTGGGTTAGGGGTAATTGAGAGAGGAAATATTATAGAAGGATAAGTTTTTTGTGAAGTTTAGCTTAGATTAAATTCGGGATTTTTGTTTTAAACTTGCTAAATATGTTTTAAAGATTTTTCTTTAATATTTTATTATATTATATAGTTTTTAGACTATTTGGCTCTAAAACTATAAAGGAGCGGGATATTTGAATAATGATATTTTTAGCCAAGGGGGTTTATTGTGGGTTTTGATTAAAACATGTGGGGACAATAAACTTTGGCTAAGTTATAATAATGGGTTTTTGGGGCTATTTAATAAAGGGAATTATATTAATAGGAAAGGGTTATTTTCTAGGGAATTAATAAATAAGTTAAAGTTAATATGACAAAGGGGATAGTGGAAACTCAAAATACATAAATATAACTAAGAAAAGTGTATTTTTTAAAGAAAAGCTTTATTATCATAACTTAATCACTTCAACTTAGGATAAAATGTCATTTTGAGGGTTTTATACTTCATTATATGTAGGAAGTTAATCAAATGGGCCTTTAAGTAATATTTAAGTAAGAAAAAAGGTTCTCACTTATGAAGTTAAATGGTGATGAGTGCATGAAGGGGTAAATGATGAAATTTTTTGGGATGAATATAGAAACTTAACATTTTCAACTAATCGGTCATTGAGCCTTAGGTCCGGTCCCAAGCTGAGAGTCAAGGAAATGCCTTAATTTTCCCCGAATGATAGTCTAGAATATCAAATTGCTATGGGAGGGGAAATTAGTTATTTGTGGCCTAGTGAAATATATTTACATTGATGTCTCCACCTTCTTCTTCCTACCCAATTTTAATTGCTAACATTTTTTCTCCCATTTTGATTTAAGGTGCATTTGAGCTATGCTCAAACTTTACAACATTCATTTTTCTGAAAGAAATAAAACTATCTAATTCTACACTTATTTCATCCGGAGATCTAGATTAAACATTAGATTCACTTATTCCCTACCTAACTACTTAATTATCATGATTAAACTATGTTTTAATTCTTTATTCTCTATCTACAACAGGTAAAATTGAAACATGACAACATCGAATTAAATTGTTTAACTCATCATGGATTATGGCATTTATTGACACTCTTCCATAATCAAGTTTGTAAAAGGTAAAAGTAGTGGCATTTAGATTTGCACACTTTCATGTTTTATTCATCTTTTCTCTTTGGGGTGTACTATTTTTCTAAGTCCTTTGATTTTTCTTTTAGGACTTTTTACCCTCTTGCTGATCTATTTTTTATTTTTATTTTTATTTTTATTTTTTTTACAAAATATGAGAATATAACTTGCAGAAGGAAAAGTATGTACATTTTTTACAATATTACCATCAGTCAGAGTCAAAGTTATGAATCCTATATTTATAGGTCACTAACATCGGCTTCACTTGGGGATGGCATTTCCTAGTGGCATGCTCAAGAACTCTAAGATCGGTAGCCTCCATCTTTAACTTTGGTGATCCTTAATTGTCTTATACATTTTTACGCAACAATACATGCCCAGGCATTTTTATACGCAAGCTTAGGGCCTTCTCTTTGGGCTTCAAATTTATAGATAAAATCTCAGAATCCAATCTACACAATTACGATGAATATTTACAATGATAAAGTAAATCAATCTAGCGGTGAGTGAATTTGAAGAATAGTAGTGTTTCAACATCTTACCATTCAGGTTTGGTCCTTCTTGAAGTTCCGGTTCCATCCAAATTCACAGTGAAAAAGGAACTATTACATCTGTAACCATATATCACATAGGGTCCTTGCCATAGAAAGTCGAGGAGCTTTCGATGTTTGCCTTTATCCTCTCTTCATGAATCTCATCTCAAAACTTGATCTCTATGAAAAAATCATCTGCTTTAACACTTTTATCAAAAATATTTTTGATTTTTGTCATGTAAAACTTGTGATTTTTTTCATAAACTTCTTCCCTAGTTTGTTGAAGTGTGGTTTCATTGATTCTTTGTTGAATAATTTGTTTCTGGCCAGTTCTGGATAATCTTCACTGACTAGAACACCCAAGTAAGAGGGGAAAAGCTGCATTTGTTCCATAAACAATGTTTGATAAGGGTGAAGTTCCAATAGAATTTTTGTGGTAAGTCTATCGGGCCATAAGGCATAGAATAAATTTTTGTTCGAGGTCTTTTTGTTGTCTTGAGTAATTTTTTGATGATATTGATTAAGCTTTTGTTTGATGATTTTGCTAAACCATTACCTTGGGGATATTATCTTTGTGGAATGACCTAAGGTAATATGGTATTTATAATGAGAAAGAAATCATTTTCTTGGACTTGAATGCTATTGCATTGTCAATAATAATCTTATGTGGGCATCCAAATCTTGATAAAATATTATTTTACATAAATGAGATTATAAGCGAGTCGGTGGCTTTGCCCTAGTAGGAATAGCTATATCCACTTGGTAAAAAATGTCTGTCATGGAGGTTAATCCATTTATGTTGGCCTGAATATGGAGGATATAGTTTCCACCAATGAGGTCTAACCCCCATAGTTGAAATGGCTTTTCGGTTGATATAGGCAAGAAGGTAAAGGAAATAGTTTCTTTTTCCCTTCAAAATTTGGCATTTATGGAAAGAGGTGACAAATTTTTTAACATCCGGAGAATAAAGTTGGCCGATGAAACTTCGGCTCTCGGTATTTTTTCGATTTATACTCTTCCCGAGTATAGGTGGCCTCCATAGTCACTGCATGAAATTCCTCAAAAATTTTGTCGGCTTTAGATTTTAATAAACAATTTAGTAAAATCCCACTATTTTATTCCGGTAACATGCATTGTTTAAGATACAAAACCTCATTGCTTTGTTTGATGAATCTTGATTTTAGTTAGACCAAGGAGGAGCTTGTAAATGTGTTAGTACAAAGATAATATCAGAGTACCATGGTGAGTCTAGATAGGCCTCAGCGATCAATGAGTCACCATCTCTTCCTAGTCATCTATTTATGTAAATCAAAATTAATGTCTAAAGCATTGCAATTTGATTGACAATCAATACGGCTAAACCATTGTCCTTTAATGAGCTTTGTTGGTTTATTTCAGTTGTACTCAAGGATAGTGGCTATCCACTTTCCTCCTACTATTAGGTCCATCTTGTGTCAAATATCTTTAATTGCATTGGGGACATATGCGATGATGTCTGGAATGATGTCATAAACTACGAAATCCTTGATGGCTTTAACCGGGGCTAAAGCCTATTTTTCCATTATATTTTACTTCAAAGGTGCATCTTTGAGGGCTTTAATAAATAATGCAATCAATTTCAAAACCTTGATTGTTTTTTACGGAAGAGCTGAGGAGTATGGTGTGTTCGGATGCAAGGAAAAAGATTATGAAATCTTTTGTATAATGCGGGGTGATGAGGACGGTGCTTTTGTCAAGGCCTATTTTATGGATTCAAAAGATTGTTTGGCATTTATTGTCCACTTTATTTTAGAGTCCTTTTTAAGCATATTGTTGAGATCTTTTATAATTTGACTGATTAGAGATAAATATTCTTAGAAAATTGATTTTACCCATGAATGCTTGAAGTTATTTTATGTTCCTTGGTGATTGAATGTTTAATAGCTTCAATTCTTCGGAGTCTATTCTAATGCCTTCTTTGGAGATTATGTGACCTAAAAATTTCCTTCTTCTAGTCTGGAAAGTCTTTTAGGATTAAAGGATATACCCTATTTTCTACATTTCATAAAGACTTTTCTTAGGTGATCTAAGTGTTCATCATTTTTTTTAAAAAGACGGTAATATCATCAGAGATAGATAACTAAAAATTCATGGATCCTAGATTGTAAAGGAAATATTCATTGCCCTACGAAAAGTAGCTCCTTGCATTTTTCAATCCAAAAGGAATTTCACGTACATGAAAGTGCCCCGGAGTAGTAAATGAAGTTTAGTTTGATCATCTTTATGAACTAGAATTTTATTATAACCCGAGAGAAACCATCTAGTAAAGAAATTCTTGAATAACCTACCACCCTGCAAAATATGATCCATTTTAGGCAAGGGGTAATTGTCTTTCAAGAGCTTTATTAAGATTTCTAAAGTCTATACACAATCTAATTTCTCCTTATTTTCTTTATGGTGGGTACTAAATTAGATACCTAGTCGAATACCTATTTGGTGTAATTATTTGTGCATCAAACATTCTTTTAACTTTCTTGATTAAAGGTAACAAGATTGGATTAATCCTTCTTAGTTTTTGTTGAAAAGGTTTTTGATTTTCTTTCAAAGGAATCTTATGTTGAATTATGTCTTTGTTATAAGTTTTCAAATCTTCATAACCCAGAAATGCAAAAACATCCACGATGCTCTTTCAAAAGTTCTATGTATTTAACCTTTTCTTCTAATGACAAGGATTTTAATAGTTTAATCATTTTGGTTTCATTTATCCCTAAGTTATACTCTTCTATATCGGACTTGGTGGTTCCATTTTTGGCCTTTTGGGCACATCATTGGAATCAAACAAGTCTTCAAGGGTTAAACCTACAGGTAAAATGTTATGTTTTAAATCAATCAAATCTGGTTCATCTTCTATCATTTTCTCTGTATCTACTTTTTCCAATTCATCTATGTCACTGCGAGTAAATATAGTAGGTTTATCAAAATTATGTACATTTAAATAATCTAAATCATCTATTTGAGAAAAATTTGAATCTATGTTACAAAGGTGAATCTATATTACAATCATTATCAATTTGGCAATTTTGAAACTCTTGCTCATTGTTCAAAAAGCGATAGATTTGTTCATCTTCGAGAAAATTTGCCGGTATTTTACATTATACGAGACAATAGGTCTGTGTTTGGGATTTCGGCAGTGTATTTCTGTGTGGTGAAAATGGAAATTTGCAAGGATTCGGCAAGGTTGCTAAACAATGGGCTTGCATGTTCTGTTTTCTAGGGATGATAGCAAACTTACTTTCTAACAAATCTTCAACCAAATCATGTGTTGTGTCCATGTCTGGCTAGCACGGGATTGTGAGCCAGTGATACACGTTTATTTTCTTGATAACTAACTATGAATCTCCACTAACCAATATTCTTTGCCCTCCCAATTTTCTAATGATTTGAAGACCTAAGATTAAAGCCTCATATTCGGCCATGTTATTGGTACATCTAAAATTCAATCTAAAGGCATGTCAGCCCAGGAATAGCTTGTTTCAATGTTGGTAATCCATACACCAGCTCAGGCTCACGATTTATTCATTGATCCATCAAAAATCCAAATGCCATAAAGCCTCATGACTGATAATCATCCATTATTTTAAGCTTCTTATCAATGAGTTCGGTTGGTTGTTATTATGATCAATTCTGAGAGAATAAAGGAATCAAGATCGGTAGGAGTTAGTGATTGGGTAATTGGTAGAGTCACAATGATGTGCTAATCATAAACTTCATCAATGTTTCTCTTAAAGATTTTTAGGCTGTCAATTACGAGATAGTGGCATAACTCATGTCAAGTTGTAGAGATCCCCTACAAATTTTCTCCCATGAGTGAGTGAAAATAAGCATGCCATGCTTTGGCGGGATATCAGCTACCACAACATCTATGATCATGCTTTTACCGGGATATTGGACTAAGTTTACACACAAATCTTTAATAAATCATATGCAATTCAGAAAAACTATGTAAATCAAAATGAAGAAAGATGTAACAACAAGGGATTTTATTAATAGGTAAGAGGTACCATTATTAACACTCACAAGCATTTAGGTTATTAAGAAACTCAATATCTGGCATGCATTGTGCTCAATATCTGGTAAACGCCTGTAAAGAATTAATAAAAATGAAGTCATAAGCCCATATGAATGCTTACCATCTACATTTGGACCAAAAGATTAATTCGAGTCTACCATCACTCATATTAATTGTATCGTCATTTTCATTTTACATTCAATGTTTCGATTAATAGTCGATCTATGCAAGTCATTTTTAGCCAATTCAACTAAGGAAAGGCTATCTTCAACTTAGATATTTCAGATTGCATGTTAAATGTTGAGCGAGATTTGATAGCTTGAATTAATTCATCTTTTGGAGCTGTTGTTTCGGATGATTTTCTTAAGTTTCGAGTTTTACCTTTAGCTTATGATTTTATTTTATCTTATACATTTTGAGTTTCACGATTTAACACTTTATCTTTGATTATTTTTTGACTTAGGTTTGAGTGTTAACATATATTTTGTGGTTGGAATTCTTAGCGAGAGAAGATTTAGGATTTGATGATTTTGAATCGAGCTGGCTTCTTTTTAGACGATGGTATTTATTGAATTGGTGGCCTTTGTGATATTAGCCTTTTGGGCATCTTTGTAGGATCGAGCCACCTCATCGGTGATATCCAAAATCTTAGGACTAAGATGCTTTTTAGGACTGGGTGGGTTTGAATTTTGTTTATTTTCTCTGGGAAGAATCTGCAAAAGTTTCGTTTTGGGAACCTCTATGTTCTTTTTGTTTTTATTTTGTTGAGTTGGAGCATTGTTTTTTGCAGTAGGCTCATTTGTTTTCTTACTCCTAAGGTTATATTGACTATCAATTTCATTGATCGCGAAGTCATAAACTTGCTTATAATCCACCAAATCATTCACGGATTCCACTTTGAGCATTTGTAGCTCAAAGAGTTCTGATCCTCTGAGTGAGGAAAATTATATTTCTCTCATCTATCCCCATAACTATGTTGATGTCTTCCTCATCTTCCACATTGTTTTGAGAAATTTGTAAATTTCTCTTGGAATGGTCACAATATTTTTTGATACGGGAAGGTTCTTTACCTTTCCAGGATTGTTGCTTTTACGTAGTTGGGATTCTTGATTTGGGATTGATTCTCCCATTGTGGTTTTCTTTCAATGTGGTCTAGTCTCTCAACTAATTTTTCTAATGTTTTGTTAATAAATTCAAATTTACCATCTAAGTTGGAGACTTCTTATTTGATAGTAACCCTCCTCTCGTTTCTCATTACGTATTTTAGGCAAGATATGATTTCTACTCCAACAACATTTGAGTTACATTTGTTCTAAGATTAATACATCTTTCTCTGAGTTGATAGGCCATGTCTACATCAAAACAATTAGAGAATTTAGACGGCATGGAATATGGAGTGGGCTTAAGGTGTTCTGCGGGAATAGGGTGTAAATATTATTGTATCTAGTGCAAAAATGTTGGACGGATTCATTGGGAGCTCTTTTAATAGAATCAACCTGGATAATATTTGTAGGGGATTTTTCTTCTTTTCCCATTTATTTAGAAAGCTCCATGAAAGCTGACTAAGTACGCTATACTACCGACACCTAAATTTCTAAACCATGTTTTGACTTCTCCGATTAAGCTTTGTGCGAGAAAACCTCATTACGACATCAGACTCATCTATCTCATAAATTTCCCAAAAATCATTCATTACGGTGATATGTTGCTGTGCATTTAATTTGTGAAAAATTTGTTAAGTAATGGGATATCCTTTTGATAATTTTGGGGCATGTCATGAAGACTTTGAGGTAAGACTAGGGGAGGAGCCTACTTGGGAGGTACAATAATAGTGGCGGTATAGTGTTGGTTATAACGGTAGACGAGGTAAAGAACATACTTGAAGAGCTTGGAAAAGAGGATGGAAAATGAGTGGTATGAGTAGGAAATACGGATGAAGTGCTTATCAAGCTAGTTGGTATAGTGGTAGTGGATGTAGTGGGTGAGTAAATGATGGAAATACTACTTTGGGTTGCGAAGCTCGGGGATACCGTAGTTACTGTGGATTGACGGTATGATGAATATATGATCCACTGCTACCAAGGCTCGGGACTTATAGGCTACGTAGGTGAGCTGATAGTAGAATCGGTAAATGAAGTGAAAGCGGCTTATGAGAAGAATGTAACGCTTGGAAAGATGGTTGGTGGATAATTTGAAACTGAGTTTTGGATGAGACAAAAAATTGGCTAATTTAATAGCTTCATCAATGGCTTTTTATTCGTGTAACTCTTACCCTTTCTCATGAACTTTGAATTTTAGTTTGTCTGATTTTATAGGTGCGAAATAACTTCTGTTTCTCATTCACAAAAGAAGTAAAAACATGATCTATAACAGTTCCTTTAAAATTAATTTGGAACTTTGTTCTAAATAATGATTTTCGAAACTTTAAAATCAAATTCAATATCTAATAAGCTTACTAATTATTTGGGTAAGAAATCAACCCTTCTCAAGGATACTTGATTTTAGACTAATAGTTTGTTTTCTTTTTTTCTATATGATCAGTTGTCTACTATAAATAAGGGTTGGGATCAAGGTTTGAACTAGTATAATAGACTTTCTTTGGAGCTAGAATTATTCTTTGTATAAATACCCACAACCTTTAAACTTAATCTTAAAGTAGAAAATATATGTTTAAAAATATTCCTCAAGACTAACAGCGGAAGTGGTTGGATTTCCCCGGTATGGTCTTGATGTGTTATCACCCAAGGCATTCTTAGGTCGTGGGATTTGGTTTATAATTCATGGGAGTAGCAAGGAACCTCTTTTGAAATCTAGGATCTAGCCTTCCCTAGGCGAGTCCACGGAGAGATCTCTCCTCAAGATTTAGCTTTGTTTTGTAATGGATTTTAGGCTAGATATGAGTGGACAATTTGGTTTGATTTTTGAAGGTTGGGTGGGAATAAAGGACCACAAAGGGAAATTATAGAAATATACACCTAACCATTGGGAAATGGGGTCAAAATTATAGCAAACAAGACTAGAAAACTAAGGTAAAAGAAAAAAATACACCAGAGAGCAAGATATATGATCTTCGGAAGGGTTTGAAAAAGGCTATTTTAATGAAGTGGTATATTATTGATATAGACTAAGAGCGATTCAGAATCCTTAGATAACAAAAAAGGAATAGGGAAATTGAGGTCAAACGAGACAAAGAGCATTAAATTTCGAAAGTCTGGAAATCGGCCAAAGAAACATAAACATGAAAACAGTAAGCATAGAAGCTTTTACTGGTTCTATAATGTCTTTCCTAGTTATTCATTTAAGATGGAAAATAACACAAGATGTATGAATGAAAACTCAAAGAAATAAACAATAAAAGCCCGGAAGATACAATACTCATACGATCAGCATGAGGATCATTAGTCATGATGTCTATTTACTTTAGTTTCCAGCCTTCTTGACTTAACTCCACATAAAATCCCAATGTTTTGAACAAAAAAAGTCTATAGTAGTCTTGATAATTTTTTATTCACAAAAATACTTTGAAGAATGATATTTATACAAGTAAATAGTTTAAAAAATATCTCAAAATTTTGAGAGAATATCTCAAGAGAAAATAGGAATTATTAAATAGAAGAGGGACATCTGCACAAAACGGATAAATGGTATCCTCTTTTAGAAAAATAGAAACCTTGGGTTATCTAATCAACAGTTATTTGTCTTCTTTGGAAGTATTAGAGCATAGGACAATATATTGTGGAAGATGACTTGTAGTATACTCCTCCTCTTCAATTGCTTTGATACTCACCTACTAGCCTTCATTGTTTAACGCTAAAGTTAAAAGTAATCGACGGTAACTTTGTTTTCTTGATACACTTTGACACTTGATACTCTTTAACCATGATTTTCTGTCTTGATATGGCTGTAATTTCCACCAATGAATATCAGTCATTCTTTCTATTACTCTTTGCTGAATTCTCATATCTTGAGTTTCACAGCAACTTTCATCTACCTCTCTATATGTAAAATTGACAACAATAAATATGTTTGATCTCATTTTGTAAAAAGAATAAGTTTTTCTAAATATTCCATTGACTTTACCAAGTAGAATTTTACTTGTGGTAAGAGGTTTTTGACTTTACTCTTTGGCGTAAGACTTTGATTTTGTTATCATAATCCTTCTGTGGCATCAAATTTTCATTCAATGCATCAATATCTGGCAATGAGCACAGTTTGTGTTAGTACTACGTGTTTGGCCCAAAATCTTGTGATTGTAAATTCATATCTTGAACCTATCCTCCAAATTATTCATCATATTTCTCTTATTAAAGGACTTTTAATTTGTAATATACTTTCGATTCATCTTGAATTTTTAGTTCTTCAAGTTCTTCTGTGTTTATATTAGGAAATGTGATAATCTTCATCGAAACTGCAATGAACTTATCCTTTGGATTTCTTTTTGTCTTTGTATTTCTATTTGTCTTTGCTTTGAGTAACTCTTTTTGTTCGTAAATAATTTGGATTAAGGCCATTGAAAATTGTCTTTGAATGATGTTGTTCCAAAGATAATTTTTGATATAAGATACCTACTCGGTGATATTAACTTGTTGTTGAAGAATCTTTACTGTTTCTGCAATATGTTGGCTCTCTGCTCATGTCCTTTGGAAGTGATTAAGGCATCTTTGTTAGATGTTTCAAGATTTTTGATGGTGCCTTTTGGTGATTATATCTTTATCTTTCGAGGACATGTCTTCCTGGCCTTTATATAGCAGTTGTTTCCCTATTGGATTTAATTGTGAAGTAGATGAAGAAGTGAAACAGAATATCTTTAGAAGTAATTGACAACTGGGTTGTGTCTCCTTTCGGTGCCAAATGTTACGCAATGTGGGGGAATAGTTGTGCCCGAGTTGGAATAAGCTGTGGGAATGGGGACTTCTGAGCTTTCTTCAAACTTTCATTTTCTTGCATTAAAGATTCTATTTGATTTTTCATATCTTTAATGCGAGCTATCATCTTCAAAACTAGTTGCATAGTTTCCTCTTTCTATCTTTTTCTGGAAAATTTCTTTTTTTTTGAGGTGCTCTACTATGTGGCAATTTGAGTTGCTTTCTCAAGGCTGCAATATCCTCATTCTTCTACCTTATCAACTTTTAGCGATTATTAGAGGGATCTAATCCTAGTTTCAATCACCAGATATTCCAAGGACTTGATCCTTAAATTCTTAGCATGAAGAGATGCTTTATCTAATTTCTTTGGGTTTGAAAATTAGATACGATTTTACGACATGGTAGCACTCATGGTATTTCTTACTACCTTTGAATATAACATCTACGATGCACTCTGTGGAACTCTACTCTGATCTAGTTCTGTGAATAGTATTGGCATTTTCTGCAAATTATGTCTTTTGTAGTTTGTGGCTGATTTTGGGTTTGTTACCCTTTGGTTGGAGAAAGAACATGATCATTTTATTTGTTGAATAATCAAATGTTGTCCTGGGTACGTATTTATCTTACTAGTTTTTTCCTTCAAAAGTTTAGAATAGCTTTATTCTTGATTTCTTCATTCTTTTCCTTTGATTTGTTGAACCTCTGAACTCTTAGATAGGTTCTTCAGTTGTTTTAGAGGAAGAGAGGCTTTCCTGTATCCATTTATACTTCAACCATCTCTTTGCCTTTTCTTGTGCCTATTCATTCTAAATTTCCTTTAGTGTTTCATTAACAATCATGGTGGCCTCATCATCGGTTTGATGATCATTAGTATCATCTATATCAATGACTCTGTTTTCTAGGCTAATATTTGGCCTTTTCTACGTAAAGCCCATTTTAAATTTGTTTTCAATGATTGTCATAACGAAATATCCTTCTTCTTTCCTTGTCATTTTATTGGATACCTTCTTTGGTTGGTTAGCGTAACCACATGTCTTTATCCATTTGATTGCACCTGTAGATTATCTTCTTTGTATCTCTGATCGTCCTCAATTAACTTGTTTGCAAACCATTCCAGCTGATTGGCATATTTTTCAATTAGTGGCTTTGATTCATGGAGGAATGGGTCAACTTGCATTTGACCTTTGAGGTTTCGAATACCACGAGGGTCATAGTTCGATAAAAAATCTCTTGGAACTTGAATGCTACTAATTCTTTGCTTACTTCTTTCAAAGCCTCTCTTGTTGTTAACTATGAAGAGCCAATTTGACTTTTCAATTTGAATTGTGCGCTTCTTTTTGGATGCTATAAATTTCTGACGCTCTTGCATTTAAAATTGTCTCAGTATTCGAAAATATCCTTGTGGTTAGAAAATTTGGTAATTTGTATGGGCCAGTTACACCATACACTTTAATTTGTGTGATTTTATATAAATACCAATATCCAACTACAGTTTTAGGACAAATGTAAAATCCTCTTGATTTCTTCATTGATCCTTGGTGGCTTTGCTTTGTCCAACAAACTCATGGCGATCTGATAAATAAGTGTTGAAATCGCTGTAACTATACTCAACATAATTTTTCGAAGAAGTCGAGAGAAAATTCTTGAAAGGCGTTTGCCTCCATATCCATCTTCTATAATGTAATGGGAAAATTACGCTTGAGAGAAAAGGAAAATATGTGAGATATGATGTATGTCGAACACTCCTTCATCGAGGTAACTTTATTAGTTGATAATGTATATTGTCGATAATGAATTTGGCAAAGTCAAAACCATTTTGCTATTGTCAGGAGACAAAGTGGAGTGGAAATCTAAAATGGAGGCATCTGTAAAATCATCATTAACATAGCCTAAAATGAATGACAACATGGAAATGACTTGTACAGAGTATCATAAGGGGGATTTACCTTAGGAAGGTTGACATGATTGGGCATAAAGTTTTTGAAGGATTTCAAACTTCCTAGGGAAATCAGGGATCTAGATACATCGAGTCAAGTCTTCAATTGACAATCTTGCTTGTGGATCTTGGCTTAGTTGGAGCATATCATTAATTGTTTCGGGAAGTTATGCCATTAGGACCTGCTATCTTTGTTCACCATGCACCTAGATCTGGGGGATATAGTGCATATGACACAACCTAATGAAATGTTAGGCTGGATGGTTGATGGAACAAAATATTTGGGCAGATTCAGAGTCCTCAATTATATCATTGGCCATTTTCTTTTCAAATTTTTCACATTTCAGCTATGCTCTTGAGAAGATCAAATTCAAGAGTAGCATCAGCAATTTTGTAATCTAAGTCAATCAAAGGGATTATTTTTCTTCGATGAGCAAAAAGAGGCTCCAGGTAGTTTGAAAGCTACTTGATACAGAATCAGGTTAGGACGGGAGTAGGTTTATGTGATTTGGGAGGTTTGGGATTTGGAAACTTGTTGGAGGTAGGATTCTAAGTTTGGGACCTCCGAGTTCTAGGGGTAGGCCTACTTTTTAGTCATTTTTTGAAGTAATTGAAGCGAATTAAATTGTTTTCTCGGCTCTTTATGAAACATACTGGTCAATTAAAAAATTTGTCTTTAGAGGAAAAATTAGGAATTTGGGAGAGAGTTTTATGAGGAAAATGCAGATTTGTATAGTGAAAAAGGTAGGAAATATATTTTCAATGGTTTCTTTAGTAATTCAAAGGTATTTTAACCATAGGAATAGCTTTTTGGGTGGTTAAAATTCTTAATGAGGGAAAGCGGCAAATTAAGGAAAATTTTCCAAATGAGGTTTCCCTTTGTTTCTTCAAGTTTAAGTACTCTCGGATAGGTACATTTGGCTTTTAATTTCAAATTAGTTTGATTTGTACTTAGAAATTTGAAATTTACGGGAGAAGCTAGTTGCTGAAAAATACCTTTGAACGGGTATGGTTGCGGTCGAAGAGGATTTCGGTGCAGTGCAGTCTTGAAGCTGGTTGCATTTGTTTAATTTTGATCTTCAAATTGGTTGCATTTGTTTGGTATAAGACACTAGGAGTCTTGATGTGCTTCATTCAGTGGAAATGATTTTAGGATGGAAAATTAATTCCAAATTATTTCCCCGCAATGGTGTCTATGATTAATTCTCGGAGAGGATAGAACATGCAATTATGAAAAATGGTAAATAACTAATGTTAAAACTTTTAGATTTATCGATCATGCGGATTATTAATGGCGAGGTCAAGTTGACATGGTGGGGTGATTTTTTCATTTTGAAAGAAAAAACTACCGGTGAGGTGATTCATGCCATTGCTTTTGAGCGTGCTTGGTTTAGCTTTTCTGATGATGCCATCCGGTGAAATTAGGACATGTAGCGGGCGGTGGTTTCATAAAACATCTTTTTTCGCAAAAATTTTTGGAAACTTCGCACGATCAATTAGAAAATGTGATATGGGATCCATGCGAGTCGAATTTGGTTGAGGTAAATTGAATGGATAATATGCATCGGGAAAATTTGTGGGGAAATAAGGTGGGACCGGTACTATGATCTCCGCCGAATTGTTTGACAGAGGATATCGACGGTTTTAAAATTAATACGGTAGAAATGGTGGGGGGCGGGGGAAGGATTTATCGGTTGTTTGGATCATCATATTAAAGGGATTAAGATGATCAGAGGGTTAGGAATGAATGTCGAGGGGGTGGGACTCGGGTTCAATATTATCCATTGATTTTGATCGGGATGATCGGATGGTTGAGGTTAAACCCAATGGTGAGGAGGGTTGCTGGAGTGATCTAGATCTTGGGGGAGGCCCCCAAGATCTAAAAAGTTGAAATGGATCTAACAAAGATATAGCATCAAAATTAGAATGCTAGAAAAAAAAAAAGACACAAAGTAAATAAAACCACAAAGAAACTTGTTTTATTAAAATAGAGAATAGCTGTAGAAGCTACATTGTGGTGGAAAAATCTATCATTTCCTGAGCGAGGCTTGTTATTTATAGCCCTTTTTGAGTTACAATACCATGTGTAGATACCATAGGCCAATACCATGGGTAGATACCACTTCTGATACCATGGGTAAATCCCATGTGTGGATGAATACCATGAGGTTACTTGTTATGGGAAAATAAATATCATGGGTGGATGAATACCATGGGTTGATGCCATTTACAATACCATGGATAAATTCCATAGGTGGATGGATAACATGGGTAGATGAATACCATGGGTTGATGCCATTTCCGTTGGATCATTCCTCCCCTCCTTAGAAGCAATGGTCCCCATTGCGTGAATTTCCCTCTTGAGAAGCCTTTGTTGAATGTGAAAAGCCACTTTGAAGAAAGGGTTTGCGTGGTGCCCCATAACCATGATGAACGAAGATGAGGATAGAGATACCTTGTAATGCTTGTAACCAAGCATGATATTGGCCAGGTGTGGAGCCTAGGAAATAGACCCGATGAAGTGTGGGTTTGTGGATGAACCAAAACCATGAAAAACAAAGATCAGTGGATAAGTACACCATGTAATGCTTGTGACCAATGACATGATAACGAGTGTGCGGCCTAGCAAATGGACTTCTATGAAAATGATTTTGTGCGGTTGACCCATAACAAGTGATGCTAATTGTTAGCGATGATATGGAGGTGCCTACATAGCTTGGGGTGGGAGGGCATGTATCCAAATAACCCAAAGCCAAATGCTGATATGCTAAAGGCGATGAATGTGAAGCGAGGTGCCTACAAGAGTGGGGTGGGAGGGCACATCTCTAAAGGAACCCACTTTCCAGGAATGTTGCTCTCAGATTTAAAATGAGAATAAATGGATCGATATAACTCGGAATATTTATTATAGTCTGTTTGGAAATGGAATGATCATTAAGTTGCATCTTCTCATGTATTTGAAACCACTATGTGGAGACTCTGACTCTTAGATTCGTGTTGAAGTGTCTCTTGATCACGAAAATTCTGAAAAAATAGTTGATTTTAAATCAACAATAACTCCCATCTGGACTCTAATTCGACCGATTTTTTTTGAACTTGGGTGATTTTCAGGAGCTTAGATCATATATCCATTCTTGAAATGAAAGAAACTTGTTTTATTAAAATAGAGAATAAGCATAGAAGCTACATTGTGGTGGAAAAAACTGTGTTTTACAAGAGGCGAGGCTTGTTGTTACAGCCTTTTTTAGATTCTGATACCATGTGTAGATACCATAGGCCAATACCATGGGTAGATACCACTTACAATAGCATGTGGGTAAATCCCATGTGTGGATGAATACCATGAGTTACTTACAATACCATGGGCAAATAAATATCATGGGTGGATGAATACCATGGGTTGATGTCATTTACAATACCATGGATAAATTCCATAGGTGATGGATAACATGGGTAGATGGAGATACCATGGGTTGGTGCTGCCATTTTCATTGGATCATGAGGTTTAGAGTTTATATGAAACATGGGTTTACACGTATGAAAAAGTAAGTTTAGCAGTTTAGGTGTAATTGGGAGAGGGGAAATATTACGGAGAAGGATAAGTTTTGTGAAGTTTAGCTTAGATTAACTTCGGGATTTTATTTTAAACATATAAAATATGTTTAAAGATTTTCTTTGTATTTTATTATATTATATATTTTTTTAGACTATTTGAACTGTCCAAAACTATAAAAAGGAGCGGGATATTTGAATAATGATATTTTTAGCCAAAGGGTTTATTGTGGGTTTTTATTAAAACATGTAGGATAATAAACTTTGGCTAAAGTTATAATAATGGGTTTTTGGGGCTATTTAATAAAGGAATTATATTAATAGAGGAGAGGGTTATTTTCTAGGGAATTGATAAATAAGTTAAAAGTTAATATGATAAAAGGAGATAGTGGAAACTCAAAATACATAAATATAACTAAGAAAAGTGAATTTTTAAAGCAAAGCTTTATTATCATAACTTTATCACTTCAACTTAGGATAAAATGTCATTTGAGGGTTTATACTTTGTGATATGTAGGAAGTTAATCAAATGGGCCTTTAAATGTAATATTTAAGTAAGAAAATGGTTCTCACTTATGAAGTTAAATGATGAGTGCATGAAGGGGTAAATGATGAAAATTTTTTGGGATTAATATAGAAACTTAACATTTTCAACTAATGGAGTCATTGGTGCTTGGGTCCAGGTCCCAACAAAGTCAGAAATGCCTTGAGCCTCTAGTTGATAGTCTAGAATATCAAATTGCTATGGGAAGGGGAAATTAGTTATTTGTTGCCTAGTAGTATGTTTGTTGATGTCTCTCACCTTCGTCTTCCTGCAATTTTCTTTGCTAACATTTCTTCCATTTTTATTAGTTTTGTTGAAATTGTATTTTGCAACATTTATTTTTTATGAAAAATAAAAACCTCTAATTCTACACTTATTTTCATCAGAATCCAGTTAAGCTGTTGGTTCACTTGTATTCTCTGCTCTTTGAATTGTCATGATTAAAAAATTTGTATGTATGTCAATTCTTCATTACTCTATCTACAACAAGTGAAATTGAAACATGACAGTCAAGATTAAGCTACATTTAACTCATCATGGATTATGACATTTATTGACACTGCGCATAATCAATAATAAAAGGTAAAAATTTTGTGTCATTTAGTTACTTTATGTTTTATTCATCTTTTTTTCTTTTTAAAATTAGCAACTATTTTTTCTAAGTCCTTTGAATTTTCTTTGGACTTTTTACCCTCTTCTGAATTTTTTATTATTATTTTATTATTTTTTACAAAATATGAGAATACAACTTGCGAAGGAAAAGTATGTACATTTTTACAAGATTACTGTCAAATTAGTCAAATTATGATCCTATGTTTATAGGAATTCACTGTGAGACCACAAGCCATGTAATGATAGGTCTAGCGATACATTAATTAATTCAATTTATTTAATAAATTGGATGTGTGTAATTGTTATCACTTAATTAAATTGAACAATATCAATATTATCTCATAATCACTTGTAATAGTTGGTAAGGGTGAGTATTCAAGTTAACTCATGATACAGTTGAGGTAGTTGGTGAGGCATACGAGTGATTTATGTGCTTTGAGTTCAAGTTGTAGTTAAGTGCAGTTTTAATGCATGAGTAATCAATTAACTCGATTGGGAGTTAAGTCGGTTGGAATAGTTGTAACTATTTGTTGTACTAGTAGAGATCAAGTGGTCATCAATATTTATTCCACAATACGATGTTCTCATAGTGATAGTTCTTTGTTAATATATTGCATACTCAGTTCAGTGAAACCATGAGACAAAGTTAAAGGATGTTAACTATCGTTTGTGTGATTGTTAGGTGCTGGTATGAAACATCCATTGGATTTCCCATGATCCTTGCGTAGTTTGAGATGCCAAAATTCTAAAGACAAGGGCTTTGTATTCCTTCTGCTGAAATTGCGCAAACAACGCAAGGGTAGTTTTAAGTGAGAATTGGCTAAGTGTTTGTTAGCTTTGTCGAAGACGATTGATACGGTTGTGACGGTGCAAGACTCTTGTGAGAAGAGTGCGTTGTAATTTTTTCATGATTCCACGTTAATATACAATATAAAATGATACTGAGGGGTTTAAATGACAGAATTTCCCACAGGAAATTGTACGTGTTATTGGTTTCATTGGTTCTTTTTTTGCTTCCTTTGATTGTGAGTTGTATTTAATTTTAGCAATTGATTGTACAATGATTTAGTATCTAGATTTGGTCATTGTTAGATCAGGGAAATTGAATCCATTAATATACATATGTTTGTAAAATTTCCACGAGGTAGATCCAGAGTTTAAGATGGATCTATGTTGGTTTTTAATTCACCTTTAAATAATCTATATTCCCACAGATGTCATAGGTGATGTGGAGTTTGTCATAATGAAGCTCAGAAGAGTATTGGTAACGTAATGAATGGTACACATAACTATCGAACAAACATTAATAAAATGATTAATAATAACAATATATAAATTTTATTATTATTTTTATTTGAAAATTATTTTTTATTTTAATGAATTTTATTATTATTATTATTATTATTATTATTATTTAACAAAATCAAAAAGTTCTAAGACATTCCATTACAACATCTCTACCATATTAGGCAGTGACTTACCACCACATAAATATAAATATTTTATTTTGTATAAAGATAAATATTAGTGCTATTTTCCATTAATTTATACTATTAATTTTTTAAATAATGCAAACTTAACTTCTATTAAAGATAAAATATTACATATTTAATGATTACATAATCCATCAACTTGGTGGAAAGGAATCATTTCTACAAATACATACCTCTTTTAAAGCGAAAATAGTTTAGTCCTATGACACTTGTGACATCTAGAGGTTAAGATGGATTTAGAGGGTTGGTCTTCATTAATAATTATAAATATAACTATTAATTTTATATTTTATATTTTATTTTATTTTATTTAACTTCATTAAAATTTTAGTGGAGAGAGTTAAATCTCAGATGCAACCTCTTTTAAATTGAAAAGGTTTTGATCTCCCTCTTTGCACTTGGTAGATTGGGAGTTACTATTAATTTTATATTTTATTTTTATGTTTATAATTTACTGATAAAAATATTTTAATGGTTTATACTTATTTTTATTTTAACCAGTTAAAACCTACGTTTACAAGACATTAAAACTATAACTCATAAATATTTAGATAGAAAACCTATGAATAAAATTTATTTATTTATTTTATAATAAAAATAAAAATATGAAAATTGATGTATTTTAATTATATATTTTTTTTCACATATTTATTAATATATAAAAAATTGTAAAATAACATTATTATTTAATTTAAAATCTATACTTTATAAAATATAAAAGAAAATTATTTATTTACTTATGGTTAAAAATTAAAAACTTAAAATTGAAGGTTGTATTTGGAAAAGGATAAAATTTTAATTTTTATTGGAGCATTTTATAACAGAATGAACATTGTGTTTTTTTCTCCAACTTTAATGTTTTATTAGATTATATCAATTCTTGTGAGTTACTCATATTGATTTCAACTTTATTAAGATGGATAAAAAGAGGGAGTTGTTGGTATACTTTATTAAAATAATATAAGTGGAGGGAAATAAGTGTACTGATTTGACATAAATAAAGTATATGGGCAGAAATTTGGAGAAAATTTCTTATTTAAAGAGAAAATTGGATTTTTATGGGACTCAAATGATTGTTTAGACTTTATCAATTCTTGTAAGGAATTCATATTAACTTGACTTCATTGAAATGAATGTATTTGACTTGACATAAGTGGAGGTAATATATTAACTGACATAAGTAGGGCATATGGACAAAGAAAAAAAGTTGAATTTCTTCAACAAATGAAAATTGTATTTTTCTCCAACTTTAATGTTTTTATTCAATTATATCAATGCATGTAAGTTACTCATATTGACTTCAGCACAATGGATGGAGAAAGGTAAGGAGTTTCTCATATTATTAAAATGAGTGCATTGAATTGACATAAGGAGAGAGTGAAACTAGTGTATTAATTTGACATAAATAAAGTATATGGATAAAACAATTGGAGGGAAATTTCTTCAATAATGAGAAATTAGTTGTAGAATATGTTATTATACTCTATAATGCTTGTGAGGACCCATATTAACTTGAATTTATTAAAATGAAAGTATTGACTTAGCATAAATGAAGATAATGTATAGGGGTAAGAAATTTGGAGGCAATTTCTTCAATAATGAGGAAACTTGATTTTATGGGAGTATATTTATTAGACTCTATAATGCTTGTGAGGGACCCATATTAAATTGAATTTATTGAAATGAAAGTATTGACTTGAATAAGTGGAGATAAAGTGTAGGGTAAGAAATTTGGAGAAGTTTCTTCAATAATGAGGAAATTGGACTTTTATGGAAGTATATTTATTAGACTCTATAATTGTTTTGAGGGACCCACATTAACTTGACTTTATTGAAATGAAAGTATTGACTTGGCATAAGTGGAGTAAAATAAATACATTAATATGACTTAACAGAAAATAGGGGTTAAGAAATTTGGAGGGGAAATGTCTTTAACAAAGTAGAAATTGGAATTTTGAACCTAGGCTCTTAAGATGGGAAGAATCTACCAAACTGTTGGGACTAAACCTCAAACAAACCAATTAGCCTATATCATGACTATATTAACTTGAATTTATTAAAAAAATGAGTGTATTTATTTGACATAAGTAAAACCAAGATGTAAAATTTGGGGAGATTTCTTTTAATGGAGAGAAAATTAATTTTATTTGGGACTTTAATATTTTTTATTAATCTTGTGCAAAGACTCATATTAACTTGACTTTATTGATAGATGTATTGACTTTCCATAAGTGTAAGAAAATAAATAGTTTAACTTGACGTAAGTAGAGCACAGGGGCTAAGAAAATTAGGGGAAATTATTAGCATTTTTATCCAATTCATGTTTTTATTACACCATATCAATACTTGTTATTTAGCATATTGACTTAGACTATGTTGGGATGGAGAAAGGGAGGGAATTGCTCATATTAATTTGATTTATTAAAATGAGTGTATTAAATTGACATAAGTGACATGAAATAAATATATTGATTTGACATAAATAAAGTTTAAAGATAAGAATTTTGGGAGATGATTTCTTCAATAAAAAGGAAATTGGATTTTTTTTTGGAAATTTAATATTTTATCAATCTTTGTATCAATGTTTATGAGAGACTTATATTAACTTGTTTTCATTGAAATAAATATATTAACTTTACATGAATGAAGAAAATAAATAAATATAAATAATTTATTGTTTTTTTATTAGGGGTAGATATTGGGTATTCCATTTCCATTAAATTATAGTCATTGTTTTTTCAATTTTAAACTCCTCTAATTTATATTAAAGTGAAATATTACACACATTTAATGATTACAAAATTTTATTTATTTATTTTTTTGTTTATCGAGTTGTGTGTGATATTTCAAGTTTTGTCCCCGTCGAGGACATCTAATCATCAAAATTTCTTAGGGATCATGACCACACCAACCGTAAGCTAATTGGATTTTTAGCATGTCTCCTCCTCCTACCATAAACACAATTATGCGGTCAAGTTTAATCTTAGTTAACCTTAATAAGGAGATTCATTACGAATTGCTTATGCTAATAAAACTTAACAAAATTTTATTTATTTAATATTTTAAAAAAATTACAAAAAATAGTTTATGTATAATTAATATATATATCTTTAAAAGTAAAATATAAAATTATTTAATTTTAGATCTATATTTATTTTTAATTAAAATTTAAAAAGGAAAGCTTAGTCAGACGTCTGAAAACGTTTGGATTTGTATGATAGAAATTTAAATTTCTTATGACATTTAATATAAAACATATGACGAAAGTCAATACAAAACATGTTAAGAAGAAAATTTAAATTTTAAAATAAAATATATTTAGCTAATTATAAGAAAAGTTTAATTTTAAAGTAAAATATATTTATTTAATTATAAGAAAATTTAAATTTTAAAATAAAACATATTTATTTAATTATAAAAATAGATATTTAGGTTGTTATCTTTATTGCATTGTCATTTACTATTGTTGAAATATTATATTAAATTAAATTAAAAAATAAAAAATTATATATTTTTAGATTATAAAATTATAGATGTATGTTTAATTTATAGATAAAATGGTTTTTTTTTTTTTGAAATTTGGCGAAGGAATTTTAATCAAGATTATGATTATTTATTGTTTAAAATATATTTAAAAATCTATATGGATAAATTCAATACTTGAAATTATGAAAACAATCTAATTTTACGGATAAAAAACTTAAACTTGATGTTTTTAAAAATATTTATAAGATTTTAATTAAAATAATTAAAAAACATACTAATTTATTTAATTAATATTAAATAATAATAATAATAATAATAACTTATTCAACTCGACTCGTGTTCGAGCCATCAACCCAAGCTTGTGCGTGCGGTGTGACCCATTCTCATTCGAGCCGATCGAGCCTTTTTGCAATGCTACCCATGGTGTTGAGCTTAAACACCAATTTTTAAAGCTTTTTAGTTTCCTCTTGCTACCGCAGGGCTACCGCGAGGATGTGAACTTGGAGCTTCGTCTTTGCAGGGTTTCTTTGCATCCGCATGGATGATTTGGGCACGCTCCCGGTGCCTCCCCCTCCACCTCGCCATCTATTTGCATACGCGTTCAATTTGTTGTTGGAATCCTTGTTGAAGAAGAGAAAAATCGTAGCGACAAAGTTTGTGAAAGAAATTAGATGATATTCAGTATATAATAACCCTTGAGGTCGATCTAGGTTGCTCTTTCCTTAGCGGATCATGTTCTCGTTGGCAGTTCCACGGGTCTCCTAGCCCTCCCCAAAATCCCTAGGAAGGCTTGGGTCGTTAGAGGCTTGGATGCCATTGATAAAGAAATAATGTAACCTCATATTTCTTGGGGAGGGTTACTTCCTATTTGAATTCACTTCAAAAGAGGACAAGGACCTAATCTTCGGGAGTGGCCCCTAAGTTATGGGCCCTTAGGAGCTATATCTTAATAAGTGGACACCATATTTCGATCTTTGTAGTCAATGTTGCAACTACGATCCGTGTGGGTCGGGCTTCCAAATCTCCCGGTGCATTGTTGGGCGGGATTCATTGAAGCACATAGCGTGCAGGTGTAAATTTATAAATAGGAGCAAAAACAGCGGGACCAATAAGATTGTGCGAGAATGTGTTGAGTTAGATCTAGAGGTGGGTCTCCAGGCAATAAAAATCAATGTCGGTAGTTGGACCCATGTGCAAAAACTAGACTACTATAAGAAACTACCCTTAAAGTCTTAGGAAATGCCATGTTTACGGAGTCACTTTCCTAGAGAATAGAGTAATGGAGGGTGGAGAAGAGAGGAGGAGGGCTAGAAGCAGGGTCAAACTTGCAAGGGCCTCCCACAAATCCGCAAGCCTAGTGCCCCAAATGGCAAAAGCCCTCGGTAGGCCTCGCAACGGAATCCCTCTTCGGTCGATCAGAAAACAAATTCGGGCCTTTAAGATCGGAAATAAAGGAAACACAGGAGGTCGAGATTCAAAGGTTCGCTCTCCGGCCAAAAGGCACCCCCTCTAGGCTAGATCAAGGAGGAAGTGTTGCGAAGGCTCTAAGAAAAAACTTTTAGAAGGGCGAGGAGGAAGGACAAGAATCAGAGGATTCAAAGGAGAAGGAGAAATAGGAGACTCTCAAACCTTTGCAAAGGATCCACAAGAGGCCACGAGGCTGCCCGAGAAAAAGAGAATAGGAAATGTACAAAGACAAGCTTCGGGGTAGCCAACCAACCCTTGAGAAGCTATTGGCAAAAACAGAATATGTGAACATTAGACTCAAGGCTCCAAGGAAGTTGATCACAAAAAGTAAATGATGAAGGTCGTCTCTTGGAACTATAGGGGTTTGGGTAAGCGAGCTAAAGAAGAAGCCACCAGAATCCTAGCAAGGATAGAATCCCCAAACATACTCCTCATTTAGGAGACCAAAATGGAGGACACGGTCTTCCCTCAAGCAAAGTAAGAAATTTTTGAATAAAGGTGGAGGGCAACGGTCTCTTACCCATGGAGCCTCGGGAGGGGTACACGGGCACTCTCTAGAATACTAATAAATTTTTGTTAGTCTACGACACCCTAAACACTCATGGGTATTCTTAAAATTGTAGCTTCTTGCCAAAAGAGACCACTTGTCTCTTCAATGTGTATGTTCACACCTTGTAAATGCGGGGAGAAAAATGTCTTGGGATTCCATTAGAAACCTGGTAGATATAATTAATTTGGAAAATACTATCATTGCGGGCAACCTTAACCTCACATTACTCTCGGCGAGGGGGAAAATAGAAGAGGCGGCATCATAAGGGATCCGTGAGGAATGGGTGGAGGATATTATGCGGGAGTAGGACTTGCCTCGGCATCCAGCTCTATTGGTAAGTACACTTGGTCAAACAAAAGAGTCGGTCCGGAGGTCATATTGCAGAAATATTAGATATATTTTTCTTTCAAAGCTCCTTTCTCCTTCTAGGGCTAGAGGCTAGAATGCACATTCTCCCTTGCGAGCGTTTCGATCACCAATTCATCAAACTTGAGTACTGGCCCTCCTTGATCTAGGTCCAATCCCATTGAGATTTAGCCCTCTTTGGGTCAAGGAACCTGATTTCATGCACATTGTCAAGAAAATTTAGGCATCCGGTCGAGGGCTCCTCCTTTTCGTTTGCGAGGAAAAACTCGGAAGAGTGAAAGGCTGCTCACAGTACAGGCCAAATCTACGCCAATCCTGCCAACCAAAAGGAAAAAAATCCAAAGTATGTTAGAACTCCACCATTTGCGGTCGGAAGATGCGAGGATAACAAAAGAGTCTCTGAACAAGGAGGCACATCTTTAGCAGAATTTCACGAGGCATGTTTAGGCCGAGGAAGAATACGGAGGAAAAATTTTAATAGTCTTTGGCTAAAAGCGGGAGATTATGAAATCACTCCTTCTTTCAAAAAGCAGCGAGGTGGCAAATACCATCGCTAAAATCAAGGAATATAATACCACCCACAAGGACAATATGAGTATCAAAGAGGCAGCCTTACCTCCATTTTAAAAATCTATAGTGAGGAAGTAGAGATGGGCTAGAACTCTAAACTTCTTGATGTGGTTCCCCTCTTGACTCAACATCAAAGATGAATTAGCTGCTCAAGGAAAAGGTCACTAAAAATGAAGTTAAGGATGCCTGGCCTCATGGATCTGAGCAAAGCCCCAGGCGAGCAGTTAAGTAATATCCCCAAAAAATGGGGCCGCTAGCAAGGCATGCACGAAAAATGCATTTCGGGAATGTATGCTATAGGATTGAAATAACCTTGATCATATATCTAACAATCTAAGTCCAAAATCGAAGGGATTTAAAAAATCCTTCTAGGTGGGTTAAGCGAGGTCTCCCCACAACTAGTGCGGTTACGAAAATGCCCAAGGAAGGGATTGCGGCAACACAAAGTAACAGAATTGCCCATAAAATAACACAGCTTTAATGAAAAGTAGTAGAATACCAATATGGTAGCTCCAAAAATAACTTATCTCTGATAGTCAATCAGATTTACAATGTGGCCCATTCAATGTACAGAGAAATATGGAAGACTATTATGAGAAAAACCCTCTAAAGAGGTGTTGCAACAATGTATTTCAACGCAAAGCCTTGCCAACGTTATTTTATGAACATACGGCAGTTTTAGGTTACAACTTAGATCTATAACTGCATATGTGTACAAAATATTAGATCTATGTCAGATCTTTACACTAGAATGTCTCTATTTTACACTTTTTGTAGGGTTTTTAGCAAAACATGAAGCATATGGGGTAGATGCGAGCTCATGCGGCGAGATATGCGGTTTATTCAAAATTTCTGAAGCTTATACGGAGTATTCGAGATCAGATCTGAATATGACATGGATAAGAACATAAATCCATGGATCACCACAGTGAGAGACAATTCTCATCACTGAGATCACTCCTCAAGAGGTTGCAAAACTCTGCCTTCCCTCTTGCGAGAGATAACACGGTCCTGGAAGATAAACTCTCTTTGCGGACTTGATGAACAATTTTCTTGATGCCAAGGTATGGATGCGAAGCTCCAATGATCCAATACACTCTTCAGGGGATAGAAGGATTTCCCACTGAAAAGAGGCACTATACGAAACCCTCAACGGGATACGCATTTGTAGTTGGAAGAAGAAGCTTAGCCAAATGCCTAATAGTGGACAAGAAATACAAGACTCTTCCAAAAGGCCTCTCAAGGAAAGGGGTGGGATTCTCGATCGAAGACACCTAGTGCTAAACAACACTATTCTCTTGCTAAACAACGAAGAGAATGAGAAATGTCTAAACAAACATGTTCTTCCAAAACAATATGTTCAACAACCTTCTTCTACTATTCTCCTCTTTTCTTTCTATAGGATAAAAGTGTTTGAGAAACCCTAAACCATCACAAAGGTTTTTGACTCCTTTCACATGTGTAGCCTCCAACTAGATCTACGTTGTGCATCTAGGAGGTACATTATACAGACAACAGATTTGTGGTTGAGGTCCTGTTGACCGGTCAATTATCAAATCCTTTCACACATGAGGAGTTTTATTAAGGCACCCCAGTTGTACCTTGTTCACATGGGGCATTGATTTATTTTGTTGTTTTAGGGTTTATTGATCTATACTTTAGATTTTATTCATGTAACAAGAAAAATGAAACAAAATTGTACATTCCCATTAGCTTGGGCTAATTGGGAATATTACAGGTCCTCCCCTCCAAATGTTTCTTGTCCTCAAGCAACTAATAAGGTGAGTGTTGCAACTCATCTCTTCCTCCATCGGTGACACAAACATGAGTTAATCTTCCTCCTTGCTTTCCAAGTGTTCACCAAACCAACCCTCCATGACTTGCTTCACCAAAGTTCTCATGAGATGCAAATAGGTTCATCTCATAAAAAAGACAATAGATCATAGGAAACAAACATGGTTTTGCCCAATGTTGTCCCTAAAATATGAGACATAAAGTACATGGGGAGTATCCATTCCATATGGTTCTTGCATTCCTTCCTCCTCCTCCATACATCCTATGAAAACCTGAAGTACATCATCTCCATATAGGGAATCAAAAAATGTACATACGAACAAAAATTTCTGCATATGGAGGTGGGTCATAGTCCCACATGTGGAACTATTACAGGCATCTCCTGCCTGCATCAAATCTGGATATGGTAAGTGGTTTTCCCACCACTTACTTGTTACTTGTCATCTCACTATGGCTGAAAGTGTGAGATATGTTTGGTGCTTTTGGGAAGCACTGCATCATGAAAATAAATCTCCCTTTGCACATGAGGAATGGCCAAATTCAGAATTTTTAATTGTTGTAGTGCCATGAGATTTACATGATAAATTGCTCCTTTTAAGAGTCATGGCCTACATACAAATGGTAAAAGAACATGTACAATTAGAAAATACAACTTGCTTTACATGAACATATCCTTTACCTCTCATACACATGGAGTTGTGCATGGATCTTTCTCCTCTTTCTAAAGAAGGAAGAGATGAGGCGAAATGGCTCTTGCATAGAGTCCCATGGCTGCCCCAACTCCATAGCTCCTGCATTCTTGAAATGATGATATAGTTCCTCTTTCAAGCCTTCCCAATCAAAGCTCCTCATGATGATGTTGTAGATCCTCATGGAATACATGTGTGGCTCCAGCTCTCTTTGTGTGCTTCTTGTAGTATCTTATGCTTGAGCTTAGAAGCTCTGAAAAAAATGTTCTACCATGATGATAGATGACTTATCCTTGAATTCAAGTAGCCCTCTTACTTCATGCAGCTGGTCTCAGTATCATACATGTGTAGATACCTTTGGAATAATCCACTAGCGTTGGGATTTCCAATACGAATCTACAACAACACTCCTCAATGACAACGATGATGCATGAGCAAAAGAAGTATCTTGTCATGTTCTTGATCATTTCCCTTGTTTATCTCATATGCCAAAGGTGTATGTTGGAAGGTTGTTCCTTCCCTTCTTCCTCCTCCCACGGTCACAGGGATTAGAAAAGGAGAGTGGGTGATGATGATAGGGGAAAGATTTCCCTCCTCCTTGAGCTTACCCAAGTCTCCCAACACGTAAGCTTTGTCTTGAAGTGCTCCAAACCCTCACAGATCTAAGTGCGGAGCGGCAAGTTGTAGAGGTCTTCCTCAGAAAATCTGAATGGAGTGTCTCCCAGGTGGTTTTCCCTCATTCAAAGATTTCAGAGGGCATTCTCATATGCATGATAGAAGAGATCCTCATTCCTACTTGGGCACATGTGTTTCAGCTCTTGCATATAAGTGTGAGTCCAGACCCTCTCTTACTAATGTAAGAGTGCCTGCGATTAGGAGCATTTGCTCCATCTTCTAATATTGGATCAGCTATGTGATCCCTCCTTTGATACGTCTCATCGTCTCTTAGCATCGACACATCTTGCTCACATTTTCATCCATATGGAATGTCCTTAGGAACTCCTTGCAAAGGTGCGAGAACCCCTCTAGTGGAAGCCATTGCTTCATCTCCATCTCCAAATGAAAATGAGTCTCTTTGCAATCACCATCGCTTGAAGAAGTCTTCTATCGCTCTTTCTCTCTCCCTTCTCCTCATCATTGGAGAGTGCTTCATCATTAAGACATCCTTTTTCTTGATCTCTTAGTGAAGAAGGAACCCTCATGTCATCTCTTTGAGAAGAGAGTTCTTGCTGAAGTGGGCCTTTTGCCTTTGGCCAATGAGATCACGCAACAAATCATCAACCCCTTCAACAATGTTTAGGAATGGCGTTGGCTTTATGGATCCCCTTCTACCTCATGTAATTTTTGGTTTCACTTGGGCTTGGACATTCCCCAAGCCCCCGAATGTCTTTTACATCAAATCTTGTCACTAGTTTCCTAGTGAACCTTCCATAGAAGATATATTTATCCCTTTCAAGGAAGAGGACTCAAATAGCCACCGGACATAAGCCTTTCCTTGAAGATGCAATGCTGCTACTCTCAAGGATTCTTCTTCTGACCTTGATGTAGCTGAAAGTAGGTGTCAATCTTCCCCTTGCAAGACTTGGGCGAGTCTTTAGATGATCCATCGAAAGTAGGTAGAGAGAATCTGCAAAGTGTGCTACGTGCACCCTTTTCTATTCCTCTCATCAGATCTTTAGGATATTTATTCTTGAGTTGACAGAACTCTAGAAAAATGAGATTCTCTTTGAATCTCTAATAGAGATCCATATCCTTGGAGATAATCATAATGATTCCTCTTTGGTGTTCTCCCTTTTCCTTCTTTCTTTTGACAAGAAAGTAAGCATGCTCCAACATTGCGGATCGGGTTGTGTGGTGGATACTCTGCATATAGTAAGAAGTGCTAGGGCTTTCTTGATTTGAAAATCCCCCGCGAGGGATACTGCATGTCTTTCCCTCTTCATTCCTGATTTCTTCTTTCGGTTCATGCATAGTTTGGAACGAGTTTTTGAGAACTCTGCCCACAATATTCCGGAGTAAAGGGTTTGAACATTGTGTCTTGGTGTAAAACACTTCTTCGTTAGAATTTTCTCTATGAAAAGACATATTTTCTCTTTAGTAAGCACGGGCTATGCCAATATAGTTTCTCGATACCCTTTGTAATATCCCTAAATGGGACTACTAGCAAGGCATGCCTGAAAAATGAATTTTTTCAGAATGTATGTTACGATATTGGCTTAACCCTTGTATCCATTAGATATGGCAATCAGTCCAAAATCCAGAGAGGTTAAAGCAAATCCTTCTAGGTGGGTTAAACGGATCTCCCCACACCTAGTGCGGTTGGAAAATGCCCCGAGAAGATGACAGCAACACAGTAACATGAGAAAATAATGCAATTTTAATAGTGAGTAGTAGAATACCAATATGGTAGCTCAAAAATATCCTTGTCAATATTAAATCATATTTACAATATTGGCCCATTCAATGTACAAAAGAAATATGGAAGACTATTATGAAAAAACATAAAGAGGTGCCCCGCAACAATATGTTCACGCAAAAGCCTTGACAACATTTATTTTTATGAGCATGCGGCGGTTAGCAGGATTCTGACTCGGTTCTAGAACAGATTTTGTGTACAAAATGTTATATCTATATCGAGATCTTTACACTATACTATCTCTATTTTGTTCCCTTGGGGTTTTGTAAAACATGAAGCATATGGAGTAGTGCGAGATCTCATGCAACGGATCTATATGATTTCTTGAAATTTCTAAAGATTATATGGGAGTATTTAGATCAGATCTAAACATGACATGGATAAGAACATGAAATCCATGGATCACCATATAGTCGGAGGCCAGATTCTCATCGCTAGAGATCACTCCTCGAAAGTTTTCAAAACTCATACAGCTTCCCTCTTGTAGATAACACAATCCTGGAAGACAAAATACATTGTAGACTTGATAAAAATTTTGGCTTTGATGCCAAGGTATGGATATGAAGCTCCAATGATCGAATACACTTCGGGGGGATAGAAACTTTCACGAAGAGGCACTAAAATGGCTTAGATATGAATAGATCTAGCCTCCATGATATACTGACTTATAAAGATAACCAAACCCTCAATAGGATACGCGTTGTAGTTGAAGAAGAAGCTTGGCCAAATTCTTGATAGTGGACAACCAATGCAAGGCTCTTCAAGAGGCCTCTCAAAGGAAAAGGTGGATTGCGATCGGGAACACCCGAGTGCTAAATAACCAAGAGAATGAGAAATGTCTAAACGGAACATATTCTTCCAAAAAAAATATGCTCAACAACCTTCTTTTGTTGTTCTCCTATTTCTTTATAGGATAAAATTCTTGCAAAACCCTAGAAACCATCTCAAAAGGTTTAGCTCCTTTCACATGTGGCCTCCAACTAGATGCCGTTGTGCATCTAGGAGGTACATTGCATACGAACAACACTATGGATTTGGTCCTATTGTCGTCAATTGTCACAATCCCTTTCACACATAAGGAGTTTTATTAAGGCGACTGATTTAGCCTTGCTCACATGAGGCATTGATTTTATTTTGTTGTTTGAGGTTATTGATTCACACAATTTTATTCATTCACGCAACGAAAAAACAAAACAAATTTGTACATTCCCATTGGCAGGAGCTGGTGGGAATATTACGGGATTCTGACGAGATTCCTCCAATCTTGTTGGCGGTGCGGAAAAGGACGTGTTTAAAATGGTATTAAAATACCAAGCACGCGAAAAAATGGAGGCAACACTAACTTTGCATTCCTTGCCCTCATCTAAGGATAAAGGAACCAATATATTCGATAGATTTTGTTTGTTCTCTCTTTGTAACATAGGCTACAAAAGGCGATAACTTGAAGTGATTTCCAACCGATGGAAGAATATCCTCCCCAAAATTATTCCGGAAATCAGGTGGCTTCATCCATGGTAGGCGAGGTGAAGAAATTTCATTTTGGTCAGAGGTGATTCATTCAAGTTTGCATTAAAATGAAAAGGGGTAGCATGGTTGTCAATCTTGATCTATGATACTTTTTTTGATCGAGTTAGCACGAGCGTCCTATTGGATGTTTTACATAAAATTGGGTTTGGGATTATCTTCATAAATTAGATTGGGGATTGTATTTCAGGTCCCTAGATTTTGGTGAATGGGGGCCACTGATTTCTTCAAAGCTTCAAGAGGACTTAGGCGGTGCCTCTTTCACCTCTCTAATATTTGTTCTTCAAGCACGTGTAGATTTTTAACTTGACAAGCTTAGCAATATCATGAGATTATTGGGTTAAGCATAGCAAGAGGATTTAAAAATATCAATCATGCCCTTTTTGTTGATGATACACGTGTGGATGTAGCCATTGTGATTTTGGCTTGTAGATTCAAAGGCATCTTTGAATGACTTGTGAGAATGCGACGGTAAACTCAACAATGGGAAATGTCACATATACTATTGGAACACTTCAACCTCCTCTCTCAATGCCATTGTCGGGTGTTTTTGGTTTAGTGCCTCCTCATCCTGGTCTTCGTTCGAGTATATTGGGCTTGCCATCTTTCTCAGAGAGCGCCTTCGGCGGAGAGATTGGCTTCCCCAATTAGAGAAATTGAAGAACAAAGTGCGAGCTGAGGGATTCTCTGGCTTAACATTGTAGGTAAGATGGTGCTTATCAAGGTTGTGCTCAAAATCTCCCTTTATTTCAATTCTATATCCTTTTGGCTCTTGTTGGCATCCTTAGGAGGATGGGGTCCCATTCAAATTTTTTTTGGAAGGAAGTAAGAAGAATGAGAAAAAAAAATTTGAGAAAACATTTTTTGGAAAATTTTTCCAGAAGAAAACCCTTGTGATGGAGGGGGTTTGAATTTTAAAAATCTCTACTCCCAAAATTTAGCTATGGGAGCAAAAATCATATGGAGGATCATCGTCCCCAACCACACAGCTGAGAGTGTGTAGCTAGTGCTATGGAAGGAATTATTTCAAAGGTCGAAGAACATGATTCTGGACAATCCTCTCCCCCGAGTTCAAATCATCCTTCATTAAACTACATTGCTAAGAAAAGCCATCCCTCTGGTCAATTCCCATGCATTTTGGATCCACTGAAATGGAAAAACACATTAATGTTTGGAATGACCGGATTATGAATAATACCCCATTGGTGGAGATCAAATCCTATGATGATGCGTACGTGGTTGTCCAATGCGGATACAATATCTTGTGGGAATTATCCTTATGGAATGGACACACTGGTTGAGATGGAAGCAAATTCAAGTACCTCACGGAGCTACGGAAAGATTGCGTAGTGTTATTTTCTATACTCTTTAGGGCCTTTACCCTGCACCCCATTCATGCGAGGAGAAAGGATCTTTGTGGTGGGGATCGACTTCGTGGCTACTGCGGCCAGAGGCTACGCAAATACCGGTGGAGCAACCTCATGTCCCTCCGAATATAGCACCTTTGGAAGGGAATGCGGAATCACTCCTCCATCCCAGAAAGTCGACTTCTTTGCTAGCTTTTGTGTCATAACAAGAATTTTGACGAAGGTAGATTGCGGAAAAGGGGATTTATGGTCCTTCTAGATGTATTTTGTGCGAGGAGAAAACATAAGTTACTTACAAGCATCTTGTTACGGAGTGAAAATTTGCAAAATAAAGCTAGCATGAGCTCGAGAGGCCCTTGGAGATCCAATTTAGTTTTCCCTAGCTCTGACTGCAAGGTTTGCAAATTGGTTGCCCGGATATCCGGGTCCCTTTCCGGAAAACAAAATAATCGAAAGCCACGGACCTCCCTTCCAAAAATCATTAGTTGGCGAATTTGGCTTGAGAGGCAGAGGATTTTCGAGAGATAAAGAAGCAGGGATGTTAAGTTTGTTGTGATCAGATAAAATTTCAGTAGAGAAGAAATCTGGGAGATCGGATGAATGACTCGACTTATGCCTTAATTGCATTGATTGGGGTGCCTCATTTGATCTTCATTTCCAAAAAGTTGTAGTACGGTCATCCCTCCCAAAGATTGGAAAATAAGAGAAAATGAGAAAGACTTCTTTATTTGGATCACCAAGAAATTGAGACACTCTCTCTTCTTTGATGGGGTGCAAAAGGCAATCCGGGGAAAATTCGATCTTTGGAGGTCAAGAATTTAGAAGGTAGAATGGTGCATTTTCGCCACAGGGCACGGGCCATACAACCGGCATCAAAGCTAAATCTTGGCTCTCTTCCAAGGTCTCAAGCAGCTCAAAGACTTGGAAATCAATGAGGAAAATGTCTTTGGAGACTGCGTAATCCATTATCAAAACCATAGTGAACAATTTTTCCCCGTCAAATTTAAGATTTGCGAAATTTGATATCACAAATAAAATTTTTAACAAAATCCTTTCGAGAATTTGAGATTTTTCCATGTCTTAACAATGAGCAGTAAGGATGCGATTTTGAAGCAAACAAAGAAACCCTTATATACGTTGGGTCTATCACAAGAGACAGAGATGAATCATGGGATCTAATACCTTAATCCTTTATGTTTGTCATGTTCCATTGCATTTTATTGAAACGATAGCAATTTGTTTGTATACACAAGTTTGGGCAAATCAAAGAAAATGGATTCCATTGTTGCATGTAAGAAGATCTGAATCATAAGCATTAGTGGCATGAAACTTCGGTAGAAGATGTAATCCATAGGCATTGCCAGTAAATTTTGTATTCCAATTTGAGGCATTCATGCCAAGTTTCTAATATATTCCAATATCCGTTTTCACCAGCAGAAAAAAACAATAATAATAAAAAGTTTTAAAAAATTAATAATACATAATTGAGAAATTAATATTTTTTAATTAAATGATATATGAGATAAAAATAAAATCTTATAACCTTTTTCTATTTTCAAAATTTATAAATAATATTTTAAAAAATTATAATAATTTAAAATGGTAAATTTTAATTAATTAATATATGATAAGAGGAAAAAAAATGAGTCATAATTTTAATTAAATAATATATGTGTTGAGGAAACAAATGAATCATATATTTTTTTTAATTACATCGATAGGCATTCTGTGTGGCATTTTTAGTTTGACGTGAACGTAGAGATTCGTTGTTCTCTACAAGCTTGTTCCTAAACATATTTCCCTTTGTCATCTTCTACCTACCACGCTATCCCTTGCTATCCACGCCTTCCTACCATTACTCCCTCTCGCCCATAAAATCGTCTCCTACGCCCAATCGGATCTCTCTACTCAATCCGGATCTCACCGCTACTAAAATCAGCGCGTGAGAATCCGTCATGGAGTTACTTGAAATGTAATGATATCAGTATCATTAACAACTTTTCATCATTAACACCCTTTGCGTAGATCGAGATCTCTCTACTCAATTTCTCTCATTAAGGCTAGGTTGCACCAGCTGCGCTCTCTGACGATCGGATCAACTACACTTCATCATCTTCCATGATCTTCCACAATCGAATATATGATCAAAATATTTATCATTGTCTCTGTGTCCATCATTACCGTCTACTGTAATATTTCATTACTCTTCTATTTAGACTCTTCAACTAGATATTTATTCTTCTCATGGAATTGAAATTTATGTTGTTGTTGCTAGTGAATTTGAAATTTGTTGTTGCTGAAATTTGTTGCTTTTGCCTTTTCTATTAGCTATAATTAGATATTGGTTGTTGGTTGTTCTTTGCTTGCGCAAAACCCCACTCCATATTTCCATCGAGAAGATCGCCTCCCCGATTTCAGTACCATTTCCAAACAAGTATCATGTTGTATACTGCTTTAAACGTTATCAACTTTTGTGAATATACATGTTATATTGTTCCATATATAAATTTGCTAATATAAATTTAACATATATAACTTTGCTACAAAACAAATTAAGTTTTAATGTTCAAATACAAATTGTTGTAAAATGAACGAGTTATACATGAAGGTAGGGAGGTACGGACTGACATTTATTGAATATGCTACGTTTGGACGGGATAGCCTTTAGCCCCTATTGGCCTGCATCCTTTGATATGTTGTAAGCTTTCCAAATGATTGTGGAGGCCATTTGGGAACCATGCTAATACCTCGCACTAAACACTTGCTGATTGATATTTATGCAAATTATTTTAATAATTCAAAACTTACAAATCATAAAACAATGACATATAATCAAATTTGTTTAATCGAAATCAATTTGAGAATTCAAAACTTTAGAGAACAAAACCATTTAGAAGGCCAACCTAAATCTTCAAAATATCTACATGTGATCACTTGGACGATTAAGAAAATTGTAAGTTGGGTGCCAAATATGACGACGGTGTGGAGGCCCTTTCTCACTTCGAGATCCTACCTAGATATCGGAATATGATCGTGCATTTTTATTCTATTATCGTTGTCTACCTCCATAAGACTTGTTTTCTATGTTCAAAAAACCAGCTCTCCTTCACGCTCGGATCCATCCCAAATTCTTACGGTTGTATCTCTTTTTTCTCGTATAAAATTAAAAGCCACTTCTAGGAAAATCTACTTCTCCTCTTCATCAAATTCGTCATGTCGCTAATCTTAAGCCTTTTTTGGATATCCATGGGAAGTGATTTGGAGATTTTTTGCACAATTAGGCTTCCCAATACCTCAAATCATTTTTCCATGTAGATAAGTGTAAAGCACCATAATGAATGGCAAATCCATCATAGGAATTCAAAAAATCTTCAACTACTTCTTCAAATCCTTGATAGGATGAGATTTTTTAATGCGTGTGAGAAGAAGATTTCTTTTGGTGTTGTAAGATCCGATCTGTTAGCTTGTAGATGGAAAACTCTACAATTCCCAAGCTTTTAATAACATCCTTATTGCGAGATCTAACTAAAACTAAGCTACAGGATGAAGGACACCCTTCCTTGGAAAAAGTACATCTCCATTCTACATTGGTTCCCCATGGAGCACGGGAACCCACCATAAGATTGTCTTACACACATTCCCAAATAAAAAATCGTGAATGGTTAGGTGGCCTCGTGCGATTTTTTTGCACTAATTGCGAGACACGGTAGTGGAGCTATGGAAACGGGTGGTCATGCACACAGCGAACCACATGGTCTAGCCTAAGTCTACCTAAATCTAAGTGAAAGGTTGTTTTTTTATAAATGATAACCATAAGTAGCTCTATATTATAGTTTCCTTTTCATATGTTTAAACTCATTTTATTTTCAAAGTAAGGGCGGTGGCATCAAATCACCTGCTACTTTCACCTGAAAAATTAACCCTTCGTCTTCGGTAATGCTGTGTCCGGAGTGGTGTCTAGGTGAGCTTCAAACCTAAAAAATCTTGAGATTTTATTTCTACCTAGAGTCAGTTCATACATAATATCTTATCCATGGTTATACTACATTCGAGTCCATGTTGCTACTTTTTTTTTTTTTGTATTATAATCACTTCCTTCCTTGTTCTTTTCCATACGATATTTTTATTCCTTGGAAACATCAAATACGATTGAACAACATGATTGTCAACGAATTTGATGTGTCATGTGTTGTTGTATTTGGCTCAATTTGAGGTCCCTTTGATTTTTTAAATTTTGCATTATGTCCTTGATCATGGTGTCCCTTTGATAATCCTAACAACGGAGTTTGAGTTATCGGTTGAGTCAACCACACTAGATATTCGAATGTTGTGGAATAATAGTCGATTGCCCCTTTCCTTATTATTTTTGTTTTTGTGGTAGGTCATTTGGTGCATCAAATTCAAAGTCTTTCCTTAATCTCAATGTATATTCCCAAGTTTTTCAACTCTATATGTTTATGTGAGACATCTGGCTTGCACTCATGTTTCCTTGGGTGGGATTTGTTTACTCTTTGGATTCTTCTTCTATTGTTCCAGTTCGACTAGTTGAGAGTCGGTGTACTTGTGATTGCTTCATTCTAGGCTTGTTTATTCGACTTGAATTCCCCATAGTAGAGTTATTAGTCGATATCGTTATCCTCCATTGGTCGAATAGTGCCCTATTCATGCGAAAAGTTTCTTCCTTTTCTCTTTCTTGATCAACCATAATTTTCTATTTCACAATTTCGATAAATGTTTCTTGGCCTACTCCGGTGTTTGAGTCACCACTTCACATGTAAGGCTCTTGAATTATTTTCTTGGTATATTGATGAGTTTCGCTTTCCCTTTACTATTGTCTCTTCCAATACTTGTTTAGTTATGTCAATACCTTGGCAACTTCTTCGAAGTTTTGGGTCCTCAAAAAGTAATGTCATCTAGTAGTTATTTCTTTTTGATCCTCGGTGTTTGTGGTTGGTATAAAGTATGGTTGTAAACTTCCCTATTAGATTCTTTTGCTTTGGCCGTGTTGGTAATTACAAGCTGAGTTTTAAATGGAAATATACAAATATATACCTCTTGTTCTTCTTCTTCCTCCCCATCATTAAAAAAGTGGGTATGTTGATAAAATTTTTGGGAACTACCTACGGAATTAGAAAAATGTTGTTGATTTATCTAGAAAACTCAACTCAACAAAGATCTCCGATTCGACAACTAGTAAGAAAGAAACTTTGGATATAATTTTTTAAGGTTGACCTACCAAATTTTTTCATATCCAATATGAGTTGGATACGCGACTAAATTGGAGGCACAACAAACACGATGGAATAGTATAGATGAGTTAATTTTTTCAAATTTATTGACGAGTTTCAAAAAAAAATTCTTTGAGTTTAGGGACTTTTCAATTGTCCTTCCTTGTAAGAATGACAATGAATGCAATGTATGTGACAATATTATGAGATATGTTATATTTGGGCATGTCATGTAGGAGTTTCCTAGCTACATCCAACTTTCCTTCCCTACAAAAACGATCGATGAGAAAAATGTATGTGACAACATTAGGACATATATTTTTCTTGGGCATCTCAAAAAGCTCCTTAGCCTCATCCATCATGCCTTTCTGTACAAGATGCATTCAATCAAAGTACTATGTGCAAAAACATTGGGATTTGACCTATATAATAGTTTCTTAGCATCTTCGAACTTACATTCTTTCCATAGTCCATCCATGAGGATGTTCAACATGATTTCGTTAGTCCTCTGCCTTTTTTCCAAAATGAGAGGAACTAGCTCTATGATAAGAAGAAATCATTGTCACTTGAAAGAGTGTCCATGAAAATAGAGAATGCTTGTTCAATGGGGTTGTGACCCCTTGCATACATTTCTTTGACAACTTGGTAATTATGGCAGGCGCAATGTAATGGCATTATCACGACAACCCTTTTTTCATTTTATACGGTACCTATCTGCACCTCCTGCAACTATCTTTTCTTAATAGAAATGATTGTTTAGTCTTATTATATATGACAATGTTTCCATCAAACCTTTTTTTTTATCTCATACAACACTTTCTTGGACTCTTGATATTCTTTCCTTGCATAGTCCATCCATGAAATTAGCATATGTAGTCTTATTCTGAACATCACCGCTATCAACTGAAGTACAACTGAAATATGTTTCTTGCCTCCTAAGTTTACCAACTTGCCAAAGTCCAGCTATCAACGTTTTGTATGAAAAAATATCAAGTTTCGGACCACGATGCGGCATGTCATCGAAGATCTGTGTGATCTCCCTCTAACGTGCCAAGCTTTCGAGGTACATCTATTAATGTATTACGGTCTTTACGTTAGGCTCGCAACCTTTCACCAACATACCTTCAGGAGATCTTTGGCCTCTTGCAATTTCCCTTCTTTGCGGAGTCCATCTATTAATATAGTATAGGTAGCTACATCAGGTTTGAAACCATTTATAAGAGAGTACTATGTGATTTCACAAGGCCGATGGCCTATTTGGTCCATAATATCTAACGACTGAGAGCTTGTTGAAACTTGCCTTCTCTTGTGAGACCATAAATAAATGCATGCACTGCCCAGACATTTTGGAGTATAACCCTTATCGAGCACATCTCTTGAAGCATTTCAACGGCCTCTTTCAGTGTCACTTCCTTGTAGAGAGCGGCAATGAATGTGAGTATCAATTCAACATCTCCTTGTCTTTTTGCTTGTAAACCTTTTTAGCCTTGCACATTTTTAAGAAAAGAAATTGTCGGACTTTAATTGTTCTTGGATATGTATTCCCACTTGCCACAGACCCCACCTAAAGGTAATAATTCCGGAAGAATGGACAACACTCGTTTATATTTCATTTTTTGTATTACAATGTGTTGACAACATTAAAATAGTATTTAGATGGAATTCAAGGACGAAGCTGGTAATTTTAGCCCTGCGATTGTAGTAGTGCAAATCTATAGGAAAGAGAAATAATATTAAGCTGCTAAGGAAAAATTAGATCGGAAAAAATACTTGGTTCAATGATACTTAAGCACTAAGCGATCGCGATCTTATCCTTACCTTCTAAGTAGTGAAAATCTATAGCAAAGACAAATAATATTAAAATGCTTAGGAAAAATCGGCTCTAATTTTGCTTTCTTGGGAAAATATTATAACGGAAGAAATAACAATTTATCATAAAGCAGTGTAGTCTTAAATACGCAATTACTATTTCCACATTTATGGGGTTGGATAGAAGAGTAGTAGTTTCAAACCGACGAACATGTGAAGCATACTAAAGACACGTGAAGGATAGTGTGTAACATTCAAAACTTGATATACCTCTCTTAGTATCTAAATGCAAGAACTTATACTAACTTGAATTTTTTTTAGTGAAAAAAAGTCAATATTTCAAATTTTACGGAACAAAATGGTGTACCCTCTCTTTTCAACGTAACCTAAACATGATAGCATCCTTAAATGAGAAACCGCCTCAAAACTCCTTGTTTCCTAAATATCATATCACTTTTTTCCCCATTTCATACTTTTTCAATTCTATGTTTCTATTTGCTCCAATTATGCAATTTTCCATTCCTTGCACTTCAATTACAAATATCGACTTCCTATCATCAATTATATCGTGCAGTTGTCGAGAGATTGCTATATTCTTATACATGAAATGCCAAATCATGTCTAATTTTGCTTATTTAGAAGGTAGGTTAGAAGTTTTATAGTAAGTTATTCTTTATGATGCCTCTTAGTTCCAACCTATTAAGAACATAGTGGCATATTTGTTTTACGAGGATCTTCTTCCATATTAATATGGCTAACTATTGTCCAACTTTATCCAAATTTATGGGCAAATTTATAGGAATATGTAATGAGAAAAACTACTTGGTTCAATGATGCTTCCTTTCCTTAGTTGCGGTCATATCCTTACCTTCTAAATAGTGCAAATCTATAGCAAAGAAAAATAATATTAAATGCGAGGCGAAATCGGCTCTAATTTTGTTTCTTGGGAAAATATTATAATAGAGAAATAACAAATTATCACAAGCAGTATTCTTGAATACTTCCAATTACTATTTCCACATCTATGGGGTTGGATAGCGAGTATGAGTTTCAAGTGAGGAACATGTGAAGGATAGTGTGTAACATTTCAAAACTTGATATACGATCTTAGTATCTAAATGCATGAACTTATGCGACTTGAATAAAATGAATGTAATTTCTTAGGATAGAATCTTCTATAGTGAATAAATTCAATATTTCTGAGTGTCCTTATGAATCACGAATACATATGTTATGAACGTGTACATTTTTCTTTCCTCACTTGAAACCAAAGGAAGTCATTGCCTATGTTAAAGGCTTAGTAGCATAAAATTTATTAACAACACAAAATGACATTAGCCTCTCTTAGCCAACCTAACCTAAACCTATTTGCATCTTGAGAAATTGAAACCTTGTCTCAAAACTCCTTTTTTCCCTGAATGTTGTATCACTTGCGGCCCCATTTCATACTTTTTCAATTCTATGTTCTATTTGCTCCAATTCTATATTTTCCATTTTCTTGCACTTGGATGCAGTATGAGCTTCATATCATCAATTATATCGTTATGTAAACTAAGTAGCATATGCTTGTCTTTGCAGTTAACATTTTCTCTAATGATCCCCTTCATTTCCAACCATATCCTTTTCTTACGTAGCATATTTTGTCTTTGCAATTAAAATTTTCTCTAATGATCCCCTTCATTCCAAACATAGCCTTTTCTTAAATGGCATATGCTTTTCTTGCAATTAACATTTTCTCTAATGATCCCCTTCATTCCAACCATAGCCTTTTCTATTACGTGGCATATGCTTGTCTTTACCAATTAGCAACATTTTCTCCCCAACAGTCCCTTCATTCCAACCATAGCCTTTTCTGCTATAGTTTCCAAAAAAAATTCTCTAATGACCCCCTTCATTCCAACCACCAGCACTTTCCTTATTTTGTAGTTTCCAAGATTCCTTAAATTAGGACATATTTCTTTCAAAATAACATCCCTTCATTCCAACCATTTGCCTTTTGTACAACATAGTCTCCTATGGTTTCCTAAATTCCTTAAGTTAAGACATATTCTTTCACACTAACATATTGCTTTCAAACATAGTTTCCTAAATTCCTTAAATTAAGGTTTACTAGTTTCACACTAACATATTACTTTCAAACTACATGTTTCACCAAATGTACACAACCAAACACCATCTTAGCACTTCTCAATTATTTCTCAATGAGTTCTTGACATATTGCATACCCGCCCTACCCCTATACCTACATTTTGTAGGTTCTCGCATTTCAAGGCATACTTGCAACATATCATCATAGAGCACCTTGCTCTAATAGAGAATATGATCGCTTTTCTACTTGGCTCTAAATCACTCCGGTCATCCCTTCAAATAGTCGAACTCAGCCTTATTCCTTCGGCAAAGACATCATCCCCACACTGCGGGTATCCCTTTACGACGGTGCTTTCGGCTAAAAATTTGCTTTTGTGCACTCTGATAGCCATGTCGCCTCACGGTGACCTCCAACTTGGATCTAGAATTATCATTCTCGAGAAAAACTACTTGCACTTTTTTTACATAACTATGCATATGTTCACACTCTTCACCCCATCCTTTGTGCATTCTTTCTAGTTTCATCTCTACCCCGCTTACACTACAAATAATAACCCATTGCTTTCTTGTTTTTTCTTTTCCTTCCTCCAGAGACTATAAAATTTCTTGAGCTTGAATTTTCCCATCATCATGCATCTTTGATTGGGGACCCAAACCTTCTTCAAATTATTCGGCTGTCAATGTTCCAATCGATTCTTCAATGTCTTAAAACCCCTCCATTCATACACCCACTCGAACGGAGGTTTCCACTTCCAAAATCAACACGGGGGTCCTTTTGCTACACTCACCATTCCATTCATGGCACTCGGCCCCTATCGTAAATATTGGTGAATCCGGGCATGAGTGTTGGCAAAAACAACCCTTCGACCGTAAAAAAATGTTCAAGGCTCGGAAAGGTCTTGACTTTGACCTTGTTGATTGTACTAGTTATGAGATCCATCTTCCTTCAATGAGTTGGAAGATTCCTTGCATGCCCACGTCCGGTTTGGTAGGTTTACATGGTCTCGAATGGCATAGTCAAACCTTGAGAAAACTAAACTAAAATCATCTAAATAGAGAAATGGCGGGTCTTCGTCTTTACGGCTTCTCACAGTCCAAGTTGGCTTAGATGATGCTCCAATATTCCTTTCCATAGCTTCCGATTCAAATATATCGGTGAAATTGGATCTACATAACTCGGCTCGCTTGTCAACATCATTGTTGCAGTGAGATCCGACTCTCAGGCCTCCACCGATGAGGAGATGGGATTGAAACAACCCCGATAAAAGCTCTCGTTGGAAGACATGTTTGGGTATAGCATTGAAATCACCCTTTGGGCGGCGTTGCCACTCTACGAGACGATGACCTTGCAATGCTTCACTCTTATGGTACATCGCTATTCTTGCAATCAAAAGGGGGAGTCGCACGTAGAATTTAATGGAAGGATATAGGGACCATCTCCACTAAGGCATATATTTTGAATCTAGACATTCAGGAGACTCACCGACTCAAACATGGTTCCACGAATGAGGTCACTTGATTTCCTCACCATCATTGAGTAGAAAGTTCTCTGGTTCTTCCACATGAAATCACCCACAATGTATGATTGCTAAGATGTTGTCCTTACAACCCCTTGAAAAAGCAAGATGGTTCTCCATTCGTGCAACCATAACATCTGTTGACATGCGAATTTATCACTTCCTTGCATGCCTTTCTTAGTTGATGGCATCAATGCATGAAAAACATTGTGCACCACTGGAATGGAATGTGGCACTCAGGTAAATGTGATGGCGACTTCCCGAGAATGTGGTCTACTATGTGCTCGGGCTTGTGCATGACCACACGGGCACCTTCAAAATTTTGACTTTCAATGATGCCGCAAGCGAAATCTTGGGTGTAAACGCCAATCCTTGTTTCTATCTCCACTAAGCCTACTATTATCCATGAGATATGTTAAAAGGTTTCATGCCGCCATTTTCTTTTCATTTTGTCAAGCAATTTGCTTCAATGGTGCCAACCACTTGAAGGTTGTCCTTATCATTCATAAAGAAGAGATCGACTATGGTGCAACATCTCATCTTCTCCTCAAAGATATAAATAAACTTTGCAACCCACCAATCACTATAACCAACTTTAGACCTCCCTCTTCTCCCCCGTTTTCAACTTAACATCTACACAACATCTTCTATGTGTTTCTCCATTCATTTTCATATCTCCCCCCTACCACCTATTCTTCCATTCCACGAGATGATCTTATATGTACTTCATCGTTGTTCTTCTCTCTCCTGTGTATCTACATTTATTTACATGTTGGATCTTTACCTTTAATTATGATATACATCATCTTATATGTGCACTTCATCGTTGTTCTTCTCTCCTCTATCTATCTACATTTTTTACATGTTTTATCTTTTAACTTTAAATATAATATATATGCTCTTATGTTGTTCCTTCTAATCAACATACTATCTTTGTGTCCATGCTCTTATACAATTCTACATTTGTGTTACATGTTTGATATTTTTACCTTTAAATATAATATATATGCTCTTTGATTGTCCCTTATAATCAACGTAGTATATTTCTATCCTACTTATTTACAATTCGCACTCCATCTTCCTCATTTCTCTACGTAGTTCAAGTACTCTCAAACATAGTCCTTCTTGGTTTTCTTATGGGCTATTAAATAAAGTATTGGGGTGACAAAGACAAAAAAAGTAACTATACAAGGTTATTTCTTCTTTAAACATATCTAATTCATACGTTACTTAGACAAAAAACTAAATATACAAGGTTGTTGCTTCTTTAGATTAAATCTAATCCATCTTTACTTATGTTGTATCTTGCATATTTATACATGTTAACTACATATACAAGGTTGTTGTTGCTTCTTTACCTTAAATCTAATTCATCTTTACTTACGTTGTATCTTGCATATTTATACTTGTTAACTAAATATATAAGGTTGTTGTATTTACCTTAAATCCAATTCATCTTTACTTATGTTGTATCTTGCGTCTTTATACTTGTTAATTTGTACATGTCCTCTTCACCACTTTATGTTGTAGACCTAATATGTCGATGTACACTCTCTACAATTTACAAAACAATTTAAAAAATATAAAACAAACTTACTCCTATTTCCTTTCCCTTTAAATATGTACTTCTTCCTACTCCTTCATTAAACATTCTTCCTTCTATAGACCTCCATGCCTCTTTCTCTACGTTCAATACTATTCCCGCTCTCAACTGGCCATGCACTAATGTTCACACCCAATATTTGTATCAAGATGGACATGCCGGAAACACGAAAGCCCCTCAAAAAATGTTCACGGGCGGCTCCTCTATGCACAAAATAAAGACACCTCCAACAAGCATAGATGTCTCGGGTATAAGCGCTAGGATTGTCCCCCAAACGTGTCAGAATACCATGAAATCATGTGGATCTACCCCAACATCCTCACACTTCCTTCAACCCCATCCCCTTCAACAAATCCTTCGCTAATCTTCCTTCTCACCCTTCCTACCTTCCTCTGCCTCCCCTCGTCTGCCTCACACACCTCGCCATCAACACATGAAAATTCACCCTCTATCCTCAAAAAATCTAACCCTTCAACCCTGCAGATTAACCATCACACAACCAATTTAATGCAAGAATAGATGACCTATCTGTGCATGTTTGCTCCATATGAAAATAAGATTGCCCAAGTATGAAAAAACAAAGTTCTTCCATGGTAACATATGTTGCTTCCGATGTGAAAATACAAGTCAACCCATTGCTTCTCCCTTGAAAACAACATGGACCACGGAAACCAACCATTTTTCCTTACCGCTTTAACCCAAATAGAGGAAATTCTCATAGCACGTGTTGCTTGATCTTGCAAGTAACCCATGCACGTGGTGGCTAATTCAAAATACTGTAGGCATACTATTTTTTTTCCCGCGAGGACATAGCTTATATTGCCAACACACGGCCCCACCTAATTTCCGACTTAGACATCCTTGTTCTTACCAAACATGGCTGCGACCAAAAGGCATATGACTTCTTCTTAAGTAGGGCCCGTGTTGTTGCAACTTTGGACTATAGCTTCTATAGTGATGTACGTATCGACCAAGTTGCGGTGACGCCTTGCACTTCTCATCCTATGGATGTCTCCTTCTCTCTCCTTTGTCCGTCGGCTCGTCCTCTCCCGACCACGAATTTGACCTTACTTGTTTCAATCATGACCTTCCTACACCACCCACCGCAACAGACCTCCAACCTTCCTCTTTTGTATCTACACTCCCAATTTCCCATGCGAAATTGAAGAAATATGCAACTACTTACCTCTTCCCATCCTTGCTTCCACCACTTCGATTCCTTGGATTTTTATTCCTCTTAGCTATCAATGAATACATGATGGAAGGCCTCTTTGCTATGGCCTTCCCACACTCTTCCCCACGAGTTCCCATGCTTGCTCAACCATGCAGTTGAAATGCAAGAATTTTCTTTTCACCTCATCACCGCTATGATAATAGTTTGGCCAACACCCAAGATTCCGATATTACTTGCTTTAATATTATGTTGTGACATCGTAGCTTCATGACAATTGTTGTCTTTGTTAAAAGAAACATCGAGCAAAACTTTCCGGTAATCATTGAAGACCTTGGAACACGCCTACGTGAAATCCTTCATTCACGCCTTTACGAACAAATTATGTGCTTTGCTTCCGGCCCTTAGGGGGACACGCTCTTTACGGAACAAAGCATGGGAATGAACTCACTAATATGATCACACAAATAGGTAGTCCTACCTTCGTCTTCTGTAGTGCAACGACACCAAATGGCATGAATTGCATATGATCATGCAGAAACCTCATCTATTGTCGTTGAGCTATCCAGATGGAAATTCCACAATATAATAAAGAACCCGCATCTTGCATTGTAGTACATTCATTGTCATTTCACAATGTTCTCAAGAGGTGTTGCAAAGAGCTTCCTAAAAGACTGCGAGTCTAGATATTCACCTATCCATCCTTCTTTTCTTTGTTCTTAATTCTACATATACACTCGTCGACAAATTACCCTTCCTCCTCTTTCCAAATATGAATGGCAACATAGGGGCTCTACACACATACAAGGTTTCCTCTGGTTGAAAAATGCGAGTGATTTCGACAACTTTAACTAGAATGACCAAGTTGAAGTTGACAATGCAAAGTTCTATTTTGATCAAAACATTTGTGCTTGGAACCGTCGCCCTACTCAACAACGTGAACCTTATTTACTGCTTATTAACGGAGCCATGATCCATGGATCCTACTGCCAACACCATGAATATTTTCATCCTCTCACATTCGGGACTACAAATAAATTCTAAATTGTGTTGAAAGGCATAAATTCCATTCCTCATCCTGTCTTTGCAAGAAAGGCCACTTGCTCTTACGTCGATATGGGCCTCATGACTACTGACCCACATCTTCATTGGCTATTGATGGGGATGGATGAAAGGCATTCATCCCAACTTTGAAATGATAGGTTGAATGTTCACAATACACATGCTATCCATTTGGAGAGAAAACATCGATTGCCAACCAATTTTGTCTCAAAATGTTGTTCTCAACTACATCTCTCAATATGTAGCAAAGGAGAGAAAAAATCAAAAATATCTTTGCCCGAGATTCTATCACGTCTCCCAAAGTACGCACCTTTTGTAGCACCCATTCTCAATGTCATCCGAAACTCTTGGCGAAACAATTTCCGAGCAGGGACATAGGCGGACATGAGACATGCCACATGCTCCAAAAAAATTCCCCTCTCGCTTTCTAGCCACTCATTTGTTTCCCTCTCAGTTAGTCGGGCTTGTTTTAATACATGTTTCTCATGCTCGAGTGTCTACCCCCAAACACTACCCGTCATTGTAGCATACATGAATAGACCCTAGTCGCTTGAAACACTACCTCTTCTTGAAGCCGCACGTTCTTGTTCCTTCTCTTGCTTGCCAAAAGCATTCCCAATGAAACACATAAACCTCCCAAATATTGTTCTTGTCCTTCCTTGCTACAATGCCATCCATTTTCTCACCGATTCTGCTATGCTTCTTTACATTGGATTGAACTACTTCTATACTTCCTTTCACACACTCCCCAACGGATTTTCTCTCCTTTGATGAAGAAATCATCTCACATTGGGAAGTTAAAAGAGACACATATATTGCATGGCATGTTCACCGTGCCTCTGAGAACCCTCAATCCCCTTCCCTCTAATGATACCTCCACTTCCTCAATTTCCACACCACGATTCTGTCGACATGCATGAATGGAAGTTCCTTTCTCAACTAGACCGGGGAATAACCTCGAGGTTTGATGATCTTGACATGCTTAGACATCGTAAACTACTTGCTTTGCAGAGAAAGACGATCATTTAAGGAGGCATTCCCTTCACATCTAAATTTTCTTTTGGAAATCATTACATCATCCTCGTTGGTGATCTTGGGAAACTACCACATTGTGGAAGACATCCCCATGTATGTCGGTACCTCACATGGGAATGCCCTTTGGCGTAGCTTCAAAATGTCATCACACTTTCTATGATCTTTCGTCGACGAGGACCACCCCTTCTCAAGTTTATTTTCACCAAATCCTTGCAAATCTCATAAATGCAACACCTACTGCGAGAGTTGGAACCTTCTCTTGTCAAGGGCTACCTCCTCTTTATCAACGACGAAAACCATGCATTCGAAAAATCAATGCACACTGTATCCAACCAACCAAGTTGTTTCATTGCATAACAAAAAATGTTAAAACAATTGAACATGCCAATAACACGATCCTTTATGAAGAGAGAAAAAACCACCATCCACCTTGCTACTACAAAGGAAGAATATGAACAACTAGATGCAGAAATCACTGCCCAATGAACAACGGAGTGCTCCTCACATGCAACTGCAGGTTGAAGCCGAGGCCTTGTCAATGGAGGCCTTGGTAAATTTGTTTCCATTCTCTGTTCACGGTGCAAAGCCCTTTAAGTTGCCATCATTTGTTATTGTTGACTTCTTCAAATACAAAGGCCCACCATGGTATGACACGAACCCAACACGTGTTCCACTCCCCCCAATAGCACGAGTTCACCGGTTAAATGCCCATTGAATAGCATGGGGATTAATGAATACATAAATCACAAGGCATAACATTATGAAGAGGCGGCAGTGGATATTGGCAATGTAGACCATCCAAAAGGTTTAACATTCATTTCCATCTCTAGAGTTAGAAGCTTGTATTACCTTCACATCTCTCCTTTGTTTCCCTAACAGTCAGCTACTCCGCATCCAAGGCCATTTTTATGTGGCATGCATGCAACAAGAAGATTCATCTTGGCTTCAAGGTCTATACAACCACTGCGTGTGATCGCTACATCTGTTGCCTTCCAATATCCTTCCGGTAAGTTTTATTTTGACTCAATTGCCCCATGGCCCTTCTCTACAACTTCCTATACTTTCATCACTTTTTACATTTCCTCGATATTTTAATCTTTCTTTTACTAAAAAACACTAACTCCCACATGTCACATTCGACTAATTCAACAACTTATTTTCCCCCTCTTCCAGTTATCGAGATGAATCACAATTACTTGTCCGGAAGCTACTCTAAGGAGATAGATGACTAGCAAATTGTCTACTTGACATAAAGCCTCCTTCTCCTTCGTCTCCACCCAACTAATGACCTTCTCAAAAAGTTGAAGGCCTTGTTGCACCCATTTATACATCTTCATGGAAAGGAGGGGGGGGGGAGAAGTAAAGGCTAACAACGCTTTAGTTTCACTTCGAGTCCCACACTTATCATAATGGTGTTGTCGTAGATACATGCGGTGTTGTCGTTTCCATCGCACCCTCTCCGTATATGATTACCTACCGGATCAATACCACTTGTTCAATGGGAATGTATAAAATAGAAATTAACTTTTACTTGTTCTAAACACTTTTTGGATTGCATCGCATACTGATGTTATGCTATTTTTTTATACTATTACTCTTACCATGTAATGCAGTATAGTTTGTAAATACCAGCTGGTTCAATGGAAATGTATAAAACGGGAAATTAACTTTGACTTCTTCCAAACACTTTTGGTTCATTATATTACAATGTTATGCTATTTTATTTGTACTATTTCTCTCACCATGCTAGATCTGATGTATTTTACAACTCTTCCTCTATTTGAGAATATATTGAATGGATGTATTAGAAACTAAACACCATTTTTTTTACAACCCTTCCTCTACTTGAGAACATATCGAATGAATGTATTAGAAACTAAAAATTTTTTCATTTTTATATGTTGCTCCAATCTTATAAATACATAATTCTTGATTCGAAGTCTATACAGCCACCCACAATGTGATCTTTGCATCCATTGCCTTCCAATCCTCTTGGTAAGTGTACTTTCAACTCGGCAAACTGTCACCCTTCTCTGACTTCCTATACTTGTATTAATTTTTCATTTTATCGATATTTTATGCTTTCCTTTTACTTGAACACTAATTACGATATATCACATCCAACTAATTCAGCTTATGTTTTCCCCTATTTTAGACTACCAAGATGGATAGCAAGTACATGTCTCGACTTTATCGATACGCCCAGTGAGATAGATGGACAACGAGTTTCTCTTCTTGACATAAAGGCAAGACACCTTACGCACTTGATCTTCCTTCTTCATCATCTCCAACCAACTATTAAACCTTGCAGAAAAGCTAAATGCCTTGTTGCAACGACTTATACATACGCATGAAAGGGATACAATAAGAAAGCTTCGGTTGGATTGCTAGTCTGCAATTCATCTTGAGGTGTTGTAATAGATACAAATTGGCATTGTCGTTGTCGTTACCCTCTCCATATATGATTAGCTGCCATCTCAATACCACTTGTTCAAAAGATAATGTTAAAAAAAGAAATTGAATATGCTTCGCTCCAAACACTTTTGGATTGTAGTGAATGCAACACATTTACGCTCAGAAATGTCTTCATTCCAAACACTTTTTGAATTACCAATGAATGCAATGTTATGCTATTTTGTTTGCACATTTTCACTCACCATCGTGCATGAAATGTAGTTTGCAACACTTCATCTGTTTCGAAACATGTCGATTAAATATATTAGAAATTAAAGAAGGCATTTTTATAGGCGATAAATCCTATAAAACACATAATGCTTCCTTTTATTGATCTCAATATAAAGTCATTACTTCTTCGAATTTGATCAAGATCACTTTTATTTCAAAGCCTTTGAAAGAGCTTTCATATTGTCTTTATAATATAGCATTTCAAAATTAGTTGTTGAATGTAAAGGCAACCACCACTGTGTCTTAAAAGTTAGAAATGCTATATTCTTCCTTTATAATTGGTTTTATTCATTTCAATTTAGTAGTATCTTGTCTTTATAATATACACTACACAAATTGAAAATTAGTTATTGAATGTAAAGGCAACCACCCATCATGTTAACAAATTTATACATGCTATAATTGTTCCTCTACAAGCTGTTTTCTATTCATTTCAATTTACTAGTCATTGCAATGCCATTCATTCCCTTACATTTACCATCACTATAACAAAATCTTGTTCCAATGTCCCATGAACCTTCTCCATGCCCTAGTTGAAGAAAAAAACATGGGTGGTTAAAAATATTGGTTATAGGTTGTATGTAACTCCTTCCTTGCTAAATAATAACGTAAGCATACATTTCATACAACACACTACAATAACAATGTAGCATATATTTTATACAACACTAAATAACAACGTAGCATAGATTTCATGGGTATAATCCTCTCTTTAATTTCAACAACATTCTCCTTAGGGAAAAATTTTCTCTCCCATTACATGTTGTCTTTAACTTCAACAACATTCTCCTCTGATGTCTCTAATCTCAACAACCCATGTTTTATTTAATTTCAACAACATTCTCCTCTATTGTCTCTAATTTCAACAAAAATATCCTTGGAGAGAATTACATGCTTTCTTTAATTTAGACAAAACTCTCCTATGTTGTCTTCAATTTCAACAAAAATCTCCTTGGAGGGGCAAACACATACTTGATTGCTTGATAAAATGTCTATAAAAGTGACACATACATATAAAAAAAAATGTCAATATACAACTTTTTCATTCGTGCCTTTTCTATCTTCTAATCATCTTTTATTGCAAAGGTATCTTATAATCATATTTTATTGCAAACGACACCAAAACATAGTTCTTATTGTTGTCACACACAATGCCCTTATTCATGACTTCCCCTTTGCTTCTTTAAGAAAGACGAGTTTGCACAACTAAGAAATTCTTCTACGGAAGGAATGCCCAACAAGAAAATAGTCCCTCATGTTTTCACATCTGATGCATTTCTTGATGCCCATGTTAAGGAAACAAAGTTATTGTTGATTATTGAAAAGAAAAAAAACTTCATAAAACTCTCAAGGTTGTTACATATTCTTGGTGCTTGCTCTGAGGAAAGCCAGAAATTTGCAGCAAAAATTAAATTCTTGTACGGAATGCCCAACAAGAAAATAGTCACACGATGTTGTCACATGCAATGCATTTGTTGATGGCCACATTAAGGAATGGCAACACAAGGAACCCATTAATCCAAACCTTTTATTCGTAAAATCAATACCTTTCTTAAAATTTTATACATTTTCATTACTTGAGCTTGTATTTTGGATTTATTTCGATTCGGTTTTTGTTGATTTTATGGAACATAGAAACTTGTTTTAAGAGTTTCTCATTTCATGCCGATTAGGAAGTTGGACTAGTTAGTTTTCTCTAAATTTTCAATGACCTCTACCTCGACTTTTCCTTATGTATGTTTCCATTTCATTTCGATTGGCACTACCAAGCATATATACACCTATCTAGGATTAAAAACTTATCTTCTTAACCTACTTATTCACTATTCCCCTCGCTTGTAGTCTGTTTCGGTAACTTCCAAATCTGCACCCTTGTTTCCCCTAAAGCACCTCAACAACACTATACATTCCTTTACACTTCTATCGACATATTTTGTACCTCTAGTGCAAATGATAGTTATATAATTTATAAATAGTTAGTAAAGTGAAGTAGTTATATAGTATTTTTTTCATTTGCTCATGTCTAAGACACTAACGATTTTTTTAACCATCACATTTTATGTTTATTTTAAATCAACTAAATGATTTATTGCACACTTTCTAATGTTTGGTCATGATTTAAAGGGAAGAATTCCTCCCGATATTGGGCATCTTAAATCATTGCAAGTACCAAACCCTTTACTCCAATGAGTTCAACGGGTTTATTCCGGACGAATTGGGCACTGCTTTTGCACTATATTTATTTGCACAAACTCAAATTATGAATTCAAGGAGGAATTCCACGGGAGATTGTGACTTAAAGATTTGCAAAATTCACCTTAATAGCAATCGGATCAGTAGTAGTATTCTGGTGAGTTGGGCCACCTTAAAGCTTTGCGAGGATTCTGATGAGCTCAACGGTTCTATTCCATCTAGAATCGGGCTTATAAAACAGAGCAAGTGAATCTAAAAAACAATGAATTTTTAGGAAGTGATTATACCACCTTAGTTAGGTAATATGACATGACTTTCACAACTTTCTATTTCTAGATTGAATATTCTGGTTCTATTCCTTGAAATATCAGGGCTTCCCCTCTCTAATCTCTCTACAGTGTTATTTAACATCATAGGGGATCGCAGAAGCTATTACCAACTTGACCACCTTAACCAACAGTGTTTTACGAAAGTGGACTCCTTTGATATGCTGTATACATTTCCAATTTGACAAAATTGACCTCCTTAGAACTCCATGGCAACATAATCACTAACCTTTACCGAATGCATTTGACAAAATTGACCTCCTTAGATCTATTCGGCAACGGACTCACTATCACTAACATTCACAGATACATTGCCATTGACCAACTTGATACATTAGATCTTAGCTCTAATATGTTAAGTGGTAACATTCCTATAGCGGATACCAATTTGACTCAATCGGTTTATTTAGATCATTCCCAAATAGAAATTTAGAGGGACAATGCTAAAGCCATAGGAAAACTACATTTTGTTTGCTAGATTTAATTTTGCATTCAAATAAGTTAATTAGGCATATCCCATATAGCATAGGCCATTTAAGCTCTCTTTCTCTACACTAACCATATATAATAACAATATCTCGGGGAGCATTCCTAAAAATATTAATGGTTTGATTTCATTACGATTAAATTTATCAAAAAACAACATGGAGGGACCCTATTCCTAATACCATTGTAAATTGTACTAATATCGGGAATATTTTCTATGGCATTCTAATAGCTTTTACGGGACATTGCCCATCTTTGTGGCCAATTATAAACAACATTGTTAGGGAAAAATGCGAGAGGGGGGGGTGAATACGTGTTAGGACTTGCGAACATTTATTTTTCATTCTCTAAAAACCCATATGCTACTTTGATGAAGTCGACTAGCATATACATGTGTATATCCTTCATAAAACTCACGTATATACGAGAGATCTTATTATGCCATTAATTTTTTACTTAGATCTATGCAAAATTCATTCTTATGATGATTAGATAATAGTAAGCATTTGAAGTAATAACAAAATAAACCATCACACATAAGCATCACACAAGAACACCGGGATTTAAGGTCGAAACCCATGTCGGGAGAAAAACCACATTTGTCGTCATCTCGATCTTCAATATTTATTATATAAAAGAAAACATGTTATGACCATGTGCGGCGTGGCTCATGCAATGCCAGGCACCCACACACGAGAGAAGACTACAACCTTCTCTCATTTACTAGCTATCTCTGGAAGAACTACAACCTACTCTCATTTGCAGCCTCTCTGGAAGGGAGCTACGACCCCATGCTCTGCGTTTACCGACCTCTCTGGAAGGAAGAGCTACAACCCCTTGTTGAAGGCTACAACCCTCGGCACCACCATGGACCACGTTTCATCAATTTTCAGGCGGATGCAATAGCTTCCACACAACATACCTTGTAGGCCGCCAAATTTACTTATTTTCTTCGAGAGGTGCATCCTTAATTCGGTAATCGTACCCATTCCAAACGGATATAATTCGGAAGTGGTATTCATTCACAACCCTTATACGTTCTTCATGATTGAACCGAGGAATTAATCATCATGCGATCTAAAGATCTTGATCAATCATCATATTCACGAGTGCGCCATGAATTCAGATATATCGAGTTTATTCATACAGATATCTCTAAAAAGGGTCGTTTATTATAGACCCTTTCACACGCACACACACACCTTCTTCCACGATTCTCATCACCTTATATAGTTTTTGCTTTCAATAAAATCTTGGGTCAAAACCACGGAAGCGCACTAATATGGTATTCTGGATGGGGTCCAACAATCTACTATAGTCATGACTGACCTCCCCAAAACATACAAAAATTGATTTTACAACACGAAACGACCCAAAAAGGAACTTTATTTCCGCCATATAAGTTTATGATTAATAAATCATTTACAATGGATTGGCGTGGTCATAATCTTTAAAAAATTAGCTCAGGCCCCCCACCTATATGGTTAACAAGCCAATCAAATTCCCACACCGTACGATGGATAATCCTTCGTGCATCTTCATCAAGCAAACACCATTCGATGACCCCTTCCCGGATCAATGGTGCTCCTTGATTTCGTGCTGGACATCCTTGGTCGAACAATAACGCGCGATGGCGTGTAGTGACGAGCGGTTTGTAGAGTCGTACGGACGCGTGTCGCACGATCAATGGAATCGCTACCCAACCGAAATAGCCTCTTATCCCCAAAAGGCGGTGCGAAATGGGAAAATCGCTTCTAAACACGCTTTCACTATTTATTCCACATGTGATTCCTTTCCTTCGCTTAGTGCCACTAACTCGGCAATAAAATATATTCATATAACCTTTCGGTTATTTTAAAACTTTACCTTTGCCCCGTAACATTAATTTTAATCAAATTTCAATGAAATTTTAATCCGGACTTCAATCCTTGACCCTGGGCCCACATCGTAGTCGGCCATTTGCGATGTGAGATATGCGATAGTGCGATCGAGCAAAAGTGCTCAAATTTAACATTGCGATTTGCGATAGGATATCATCGCAAATTAGCGATCAAACATAGGGCAAAACACTTTGTAATATGCGATGGTGTGATACGTCTCATTGATAGCGATAGTGCGCATATCGCAATTATCCCATCAACAACACATTTAAACACAAAAACTTGCGATCTTGCGATTTGTGCCAAAGTGGTGGGGACCACTTGTCCTCCCTTTTTAGAAATTTAAAGTGGATTGTTTTTATTCAAATTTCTTCTGCAGAGGACTTTCCAGCCCATAATAAAAAATTAATTCTCCTCTTGATATTTATTGCGGCCCATAAAATCTATTCTTTGTCTGTTTTTTTCCAAGTCTTTACCTTTTTCTTTTGCAATTCATTTGTTGTTCTTCCGTTGCCATGCATTCTCCTTTGCCACATCTTTGCCATCGATGACAATATTCCAACAATATCTCCCTTTGGCATTGATACAGCAATATCTTCCTGCGGTAGAAGCCTTATGATTACCTTTGTTGCTTTATCCCCCTTTGACATCAATGGCAAAGAATTTGAGCAAAACGATGCCATGCTCCCCCGAGATCCAATACGCATCTTCAAACATAATATGACCAACAATTCATCCTTCTCATATGACCAATGCTCCTCCACGAGCTTTGTGCATTTTAGATATGCCCTATGACACTTCACGATCGATATAGTCTTAAATAATTAAGTAGAGCCGATCTCTTGCATGGCGAGGGCTTCTCCCAGGTTCTGTCAAGAGATATTCGAATGCTTCCCTGGTAGAGGTTTGGTAAATATCGACAACTTGTTCTTTGGAGGAAACATATTCTAATTTCACCTTTTGCGCAAGCACTTGTTCTAAGTAAGTGATATTTGATGGGAATGTCCTTGGTATTGGAATGCATAACGGGATTCTTTGAGATCTTGATGGCACTTGTATTATTACACATAATGGAGATAAGGGGGTGAACATTTTATTTGAAAATCTTGTAGGGTTTGCATCATCCAAAGAAGTTAGGTGCAACATGATCTTTTATCACATAATGCAGCTTCTATTGTAGATAAGGCAATGGAGCTTTGCTTCTTGCTAAACCAAGATACTAACGAGGCCCCACCAAGAATGCACACCACTAGTGCTTTCTCGATCATCAACACTTCCATCCCAATGCATCGGTGTATGCGTGTGGAAAAGTAAGATTAGCTTTCTTTGGATACCATATTCCAAAGTCTTGAGTTCCACAGCTAGATATTTGAATATTCTTTTCACATGACCCTAAATATGAGATTCTTTTGGATTGGCTTGAAATCATCCAACCAGTCTGGCCCATGCATGATGTACGGTCTTGTCTAGGTGAGATAAAGTAGGCTTCTATCATGGATACGTATTTGATTGATTTACAGGTGAAGTCATCATTATAACTGGTGCATCCGGTTATCATTGGTGTACTTATAGGTTTGCAATATTCCATACCGTGCTTCTTCGGGGATTTTTCTTGAGATACTTTTTCTGTGATAGAATATACCATCTGTTGCTTGTTGCACAGAAGCCAAGAAATAATGTTAGTTCCCCATGTAAAGAAATTTCAAATTCTTCTTTGCATATTAGAAGCAAATTTAGAGCTCATAGACTCTTTATTACTTCCAAAAATGATATCATCAACATATACAACTACAATCAAAAAGTTGTCATTTTCAGTTTTTGTGTGCAAGTTGCTGCTCCCATTGAGACCACTTTGAAAAATCCTTGTTGATGAAGATATTTGTCAAGACTATAGTACCATGCCCTTGGAGCTTGTTTGAGACCATATATAGAGCCTTTTTAAGTCTACGAACAAGTTTTTCATCATTTCCCAAATGAATCATACGGTTGTTCTATATAAACTTATTTTCTGAATAGCCATTGAGAAAACTGAGTCCCAACATCCATTTGATAAACTTTGATTTGTTGGAAGCAGCGTAAGAAACATTCTCTTATGGCTTCAAGTACGGCTACGGGAGCAAAAGGTTTTCTTCAAAGAATCTATACCTTCTTGTTAGGCACACACTTGCACACAAGAGTCTAGCTTTATTTCTTATAACATCCCCATTCTCATTTAACTTGTTTTTGAATATCCATTTAGTTCCACTAACATTTTTGTCGGGGAGGCCTTCGTACTAACTCCCAAGTGTGATGCTATTAAATTTGATCAAGCTCTTCATTCATGGCTTGAATCCAACATTCATCTTTTCTAGCTTGGTGACAACTTGTGAGGACTGTGATGGATAAGTACGGTGCTAGAAGATCCCACAAAGAGTCCTTCTTGTTTGTACACTGATTCCTTTTCTCCCAAAATTTGAGATTACGGATGATTCTTTTGAACATATCTAGATGGAGCCTTTCGGATAGCTCCTCTTGGTTCTTCATGGGTGCATTGTTTGTATCATTCTTGTTGATGTAGAAGGATATGTGTCCTCATCATCTTCATGTTGTTTCTTTTCTTCTTTTGAAATTTGTGGGAGACTCATCAATAACAACATCAATACATTCAACAATCTTTAAATTCTTTTATTGTAACATTTATATGCCTTACTCCTATAGGAGTAACCAAGAAATATTCCCTCATCTGCTCAGGTTCAAACTTGCCAAGTTTTTCATCATTATTCTTTGCAATTGTTGTTCTTCTTCGTTTCCAGCCATTCTCCTTTGCCACATCCCCTTTGCCATCGATGATGTCATTGATGGAAAAGGATGTGGAAAAGAGAGGATGCATCGGCAATGAAGAACAACGAATGCCGAAGAACAAGGTAAAGACTTGGCAAACTAGGCCAGTGATTGTTGATGGGCCGCAGCTAAATATTGCGGAGGAGAATTAATTTTTGTTATGGGCGAAGTCCTCTTGTAGAAAAATTTTGAATAAAACAACCAAAGACTTTAAATTTCTAAAAGGAGGACAAAGCGGTCCCCACCACTTTAAGCATAAATCACAAGATCACAAGTTTTTTTTTTTTTGATTAAATGTCTTATTGATGTGGATAATTGCGATATGCGATCATCGTGCCATCGCATATTACAAAGTGTTTTGCCCTATGTTTGATCGCCAATTTGCGATGAGATCCCATCACAAATTGCAAATGTTAACTTTGCGCACTTTTGTTTGATTGCGCCATTGCATATACGCACATATCGCAAATGGCCGGCGCGTGATGTGGGCTCGGGGTCAAGTTAAAGTCTGGATTAAAATTTCATTGAAATTTGATTAAAAGTAATGTTATGGGGGCGATTAAAGTTTTAAAATAACCGAAAGGTTATATGAATATATTTTATTTCTAAGTCGGCGGCACTAAGCGAGGAAAGAAATCCCGTGCGGAATAAACGGTGAAAGCGGGTTTTATGAAGCCGGTTTTGCCATTTTGCTGCCTTTTTGGGGATAAGCGGTAATTTCCGGTTGGGTAGCGATTCCATTAATCGAGGTGACACGCATCCTGTACGACTCTACAAAGCGCATTGCTACACGCCGTTGTGCGTTATTATTCGACAAAAAATGTCCGGTGAAATTGATGAGCACCATTGATACGTAAGAGGGGTCATCGGACGGTGTTCACTTGATGAAGATGAGTTATGCGTGCGATGCGGGAATTTGATTGGCTTATTAACCATATATATAGGTGGCGGGCGGAGCTAAATTTTAAGGATTATGACCACGCCAATCCATTGTAAATGATTTATTAATCATAAACTTATATGGCGGAGATAAAGTTCCTTTTTGGGTCGTTTCGTGTTGTAAAGAAATTTTCTAAGTTTTGGGAGGTCATGACTATAGTAGATTGTTGGACCTTGTCCGGGGGTATTAGCGGTTCGTGGTTTGACCAAGTTTTATTAAAAGCAAAAACTATATAAGGTGATGAGAATCATGAAGAAGGGTGTGGGTGCGAAAGGGTCGATAATAAATGAATCTCTTTTAGAGATATCTTGTATGAATAAACTCAGTATATCTGAATCTATGGCGCACACTGTGGATATGATGATTGATCAAGATCTTTAGATCAGATGATGATTAATTCTGGATTGATCATGAGAAGAACGTGTAAGGGTTGTGAATGAATACTTCACTGCAGAGGTATACGGTTTGGAATGGGTAACAAGTGGCAGATGAGATGCACCTACGAAGAAAATAAGTAAATTTAGTGGCCTACAAGTATGTTGTGTGGGAAGCTATTGGATCTAGTCTAAAAATTGATGAAACATGGGTCATGGTGGTCTTGAGGGGTTGTAGCCTTCGGTCGAGGGGGTTGTAGCTCCTTCCGGGGAGAGGCGGCCAAACGAGAGCGAGGGTCGTAGCTCCCTTCCGGAGGAGGGCGTGCGTGGCCAATGAGAGCGGGGGGTTGTAGCTCCCCCTTCTAGGAGGCTGGTAGCGAGAGAAGGTTGTAGCCCTCTACGGGTGGGTGCCTACGTGCTGGTATGAGTACGCGCTAGTACATGGTTGTAACATGCTTTCTTTATATAATAAATATTGAAGGCGAGATGACGACGGCGGTGGTTTCTCCACAACTTGGGTTTCCACCTTAAATCTGGTGTTCTTGTGTGATGCTTATGTGTGATGGTTTATTCTGTTATTACTACACATGCTTACTATTATCTAATCATCATAAGAATGAATGTTGCATAGATCTAAGTAAAAGTGTATGGCATAATAAGATCTTTGTATATATGTGAGTTTTATGAAGGATATCCACGTGTATACGCTAGTCGACTTCGGAAAAGTAGCGTATGGGTTTTTAGGGAATGAAAAAATGCATAAATGTTTAGTAAGTCCTAATCTTGATTCACCCCCCCCCCTCTCGATGTTTCCCAACGATTAGATGAGAGCGAGGTCCTTGAAAAAGCTTGGCAGTAGAAGGAAGATCAAGGCAAGGTAAGAAATCAAGATGGAACAACATCTGTCAGACCTCCGCTCTTTAACGAGAAAAAAATTTAATCTTACGGGAAAACAAGGATGAGATCCTATCTTCGATCTGCGGGAGCGAGTGTAGAGCGATTGTTGAAGGAGGATATCAATATCCGGTTGAATGCAACGGATAAATGGAAAGAAAAGAATTATGAAACAAATGCAAAGAAGCGATCAATTCTCTATTGGGAAGTCTAAACTGAATTATAATTTGTCAAATTCATGCGGTTGAATACGAGAAAAAGAGATATGGGACAAAATAATTCTAAGTTATGAAGGTGATGCAAAGGTAAAAAGTGCTAAACTCCAAACTCTCGAAATTCAATATGAGAATCTAAAAATGAATAATGAGGGAGGAATTTCAATTTTTTTTACATCTTGATGATATTGTAAATCGTATGAGAAATATAAGAGAATCAATTGCAAACTCTTTGGTTTTAGAAGTCTTAAGATCACTAACGGCAGAATTTGAGTCAAGTTTTATGCTCTTGAAGAAAAGCGGGATCTTCAAAACCTTCTTGTGGTGCAACTCCATGGCATACTGCTTATGAAATGAGAGGAGGACCATGCGAAGTCAAAGAAGCGATCTTTAGAACTTCTACAAAAGGGAAGGAAGTACAAAAACAAGAAGGATCGGGATATATCTCGGAAGAAGATGAGATAAACTTTGTGGCTTTCAACTTGGCACGGGGACGATTCGGAGGTAAGCTTCCTTTCAAATGTTTTGATTGTGGAAGAGTTGGTCATTATCTTTGGTAAGTGTCCTTATAAAGAAACACGCTAAAGGGGAAGGAAGTAGAAAGAAGGAACGAAATCGTTTCGCTAGAAAGAGTTACTATACTCGCAGAGAGAACGTTGGTTATACGATAGTGAGGAAGAATGTGAACAAGATCTTAGACTTCTCATGGCATTTGAAAACGAATCTAGAGAAGAAAAAGGATACCTTTGTGGATGCTCTAGAGAACGGTGATTTTCATAATGAAAATAATAAACTCAAAATTTGCTTGAAGAGAGCAAATAATCATTGAAACTGCGAAAAATCAGCTTAAGATAAAGAGAAACACAATGAGAAATTAGAGTGTGAAGTAGTGAATCTAGAAAAGAACTTGAGAAAATAGACTGAATCTTAGATTTTCTAAAGGTGAAATATGAATGAGATTATCGAGGTACAACATTCTCTTATAAAGACGGGTCTTCGATATATTGGAGAATCTTCTCGAGTCATGACACCAAATTATCTAAAAGCGATTCTGAAATTTGGTTTACAACAAAGTACCACTCGGCAAGGAAATAAAGAATCCCTACGGGTAAAGCATGATCATTTAAATTCAGGAACACTAACGGAGATTTCTTTCAAAGAAACACCAGTCAACGAGATGAACATATAGAAGATCTTATGATCGTAGAAATTTCTTCTTCAATGGACAATGTTTCTCATGTCACAATTTTTGGTCATAAAGTTGTTCAATGTGTAGCATATGAAACTATTATGACAAGAAAAGCAAGAAAAGAAAAGGATGGATATTGAAGCAAAGAAGAATACTTATAACAACTTTTCTCCTCTTCAAAATGAAGTTGAATGCACTTATTGCAATAACTTTGGCCATGAAGAATGCGAATACAAGAGAGCAAAAGAAGTTCAACCAAAAGAACATGTTCCTTCAAGCTCCAAAGTATGGAGAAAGAAGGAATTACGGAATGAAAATTGTGGCATAGTGTTATTTGTAGAAGATGAAGAAAACCAATTTCGTGATAGTGGATGCTACGAAGACACATGACGGGTGATAAAGTCAAACTTCACATATAGTGCTCTAGAAAAGGAGAAGAATGTCACATTTGGAAATACTCCTACACGGTCATTAAAAGGAAAAGTGTTTGTTTTCCTAAAAGACAAGGTGAAAGCTAATGAAGTCATGTATGTGTGGATGGATTAAAACATAACTTGTTAAGTGTAAGTCAAATGTGTGATCGAGACTGAAGTTGTCTTTTAGTTCAAAATAATGTGTGGTACGTGATCTTGATACGTTAAAGCAATTATAAAAGGAAAAAAGAACTCCAAACAACACATTATATATTGAAGAACCCCAAGGAACAATGTTATTTGAGAAAATCTTGAAGAAAATTGGCTATGGCATAGAAGGTTGGGCATACGAGCTTCTCTCTCAAATCAACAAATCAAGTAGACTTAAAGTTGTTTGCGATCTTCCCAATATTACTCTACTGAAAATATCATATGCAAATCTTGCCAATTCGGTAAGCAAACCGAGGTACAATTTAATGCCAAGGAAGAATCATCAGTAAGCCTCTGGAACTCATTCTTACTATAAAATATATGTGGACCTATGAGGAAAGGTCACCAGAGTAGTGAAAAATACTATATCTTATTCATTGATGATTTCTCTAGAATGTGTTGGATTAGGCTGCTTAAACACAAAGATGAAGCATTTGAGAAATTTCAGATTTTCAAAACACTAGTCGAGAATGAATTAGAATTAAAAATCAAGTGTCTTAGATGCGATCGAGGAGGAGGAATATACATCCGGAAGAATTTCTTGATTACGCGAACAACACGGCATAAAAATACAGGTTCTCTTTGTAGTTGGCACTCCACAACGAGAATGGTGTTGCGAGAGAGAATGGTAAGAATTCAACAAATGGCCCAGGCTATGCTTGATGATTCGAACACACGACACATTTTGAGGAGAAGCGGCACATACGGCGGCAAAACATTCTCAACAAGCACATGTTCGTGTAAATAGTGATAAAACTCCATATGAACTACGGCATGGTAATCCTCCCACTATCGCTTGTTTAGAATTTTGGGAGAAAATGCTTTATCGAGAATAATGATGAGAAAAACTTGGCAAGTTTGAACCCCGAGGAGCGAGATGAGGGAATATTTCTTGGTTACTCCTCTAGGAGTAAGGCATATAAATGTTACAATAAAAGACTTCGAAAGACCATCGAATGTATTGATGTTGTTATTGATGAGTCTCCTGTAGCCCCAAAGAAGAAAAGAAAACAACGAGATGAAGATGATACAAGGACACATATCCTTCTACATCAAACGGTAATGATACAAACAATGCACCCGATGAAGAACACGAAGAGGAGTTGTACGAAGAGCTCCATCTAGATATGTTAAAAGAATCATCCAGAATCTCAAATTTACGGAGAAAAGGAATCGGTGTACAAACAAGAGAAGGACTCTTGTGGGATCTTCTAGCAATGCGGCATTTTAAATCGCAGATTTGAACCTCACGGTGTTAGTCAAGCTAGCAAAGATGAATGTTGGATTCAAGCCATGAATGAAGAGCTTGATCGAATTGAAAATAATCACACTTGGGAGTTAGTGCAAGAGCCTCATAATTGTAAAAATGTCATTGGAACTAAATGAATATTAAAAAAAAGTTAAATGAGAATGGAGATGTTATAAGAAATAAAGCTAGACTTTTGTGCAAGGGTATGCTCAAAAAGAAGGTATATACTTTGAAGAAACCTTTTCTTAAACGTTTGAAGCTAACAATGTTTCTTGCATTTTCAAGCTTCCAACAAATCAAAGTTTTATCAAATGGATGTTTAATGCGTTTCTCAATGGTGATCTAGAGAAGAAGTTTGTATAGAACAACCGAAGGATTCATTTTGGGAAATGATGAAAAACTTGTTGTAGACTTTAAAAGGCTCTATATGGTGTCAAATAAGCTCCGAGGCATGGTACACTATCGTCTTGAAAAATATCTTCATCTACGAGGATTTTCAAAGGGGAGTCTGGCGATAGCAACTTGTACACAAAAACTAAAAATGACAAACTTTTGATTGTAGTTGTATATGTTGATGATATCATTTTTGGAAGTAATAAAGAGTCTATGAGTCGGAAATTTGCTTCTAATATACGTAAGAATTTGAAATGTCTTTACTTGGGGAACTAACATTATTTCTTGGTTTGCAAGTGCAACAAGCAACAGTGGTATATTCTTATCTACCATCAAAGTATCTCAAGCAAATCTTGAAGAGTTACGGCATGGAAGATTGCAATACAGTACACCAATGATAGCAGGATGAATCTCGGTTCTGAAAAATGATGATTCCCCCACCAGTAAATCAACCCGGAATATAGATCTATGATAGGAAGTCTACTTTATCTCCTTTGGGACAAGACCGGACATCATGCATGCGAGTTGGGATTGTTGGACGATTTCAAACGATCCAAAATAATCTCATCTTTAGGATGTGAAAAGAATATTCAAATATCTCTAAGAACTCCAAGACTTTGGACTATGGTATCAAATAATGTTGATCTTACTCTTCATGCATACAACGTATGATTGGGGCACAGCGTGTTGATGATCAAAAAACACTAGTGGTGGTGCATTCTTTATGGGGCCCACGGTTAGTATCTTGGTCGACAAAAACAAGCTCCATTGCCTTATCTACGTGACGAGAATATGTGGCTACGCCATCATGTTGCACTCAACTTCTTTGGATGATGCAAACCCTACGAATTTTCAAATCAAATGTTCACCTTTATCTCCATTATGTGTGATAATACAAGTGCCATTAGTATCTCGAGAGAATCTTGACCCCATACATTCCAAGACCAAGCACATTCCCATCAAATATCACTTCTTATGAGAACAAGTGCATGAGCAAAAGGTGAAATTAGAATATGTTTCCTCCAAAGAACAAGTTGTTGATATATTTACAAACCTCTACCCGAGAAGCATTGAGTATCTCGGACGAAGCGGGAGTAGTCTTTGCCATGCGGAAGGATCGGCTCTACTTAATTACGGAAGAATACATTGATTGTGAAGTGTTGTCGGGCATCTCTAAATGCAGGCTCGGGGGAGCATTGGTTATATGAGAAGGATGAATTGTTGGTCATATTATGTTTGAAGATGTAACATGATCTCGAGGGGGAGCATGCTTGCCTTCTGTGTTCAAACTCTTTGCCATTGATGTCAAGGGGAGGAAAAGAAACAAAGGGCGTCTATAAGGTCATCAAAGGAAGAGTATTGCCATCGATGCCAAAGGGAGATTGTTGGAATATTGTCATTGATGGCAAAGGATGTGGCAAAGGAGAATGCATGAGCAATGAAGAAAAATAGCGAGTGCAGAGAACAAAGGTAAAGACTTGGCAAAATAGACGGAGAAACGATTGTTGATGGGCCGTAGCTAAATATTGCGAGGAGGAGAATTAATTTATGTTTATGGAAGAAGTCCTCTTGCATAAGAAATTTGAATAAAACAATGAAATACTTGCTTTCAAAAAGGAGGACAAGTGGTCCCCACACTTTAGCGCAAATCGCAAGATCACAAGTTTTTGTGTTTAAATGTCTTGTTGATGTGGATAATTGCGATATGTGATCATCGCACCATCGCACCATCTTATATTACAAAGTGTTTCACCCTATGTTTTATCACCAATTTAACGAAGTGATATCCCATCGCAAATCGGAAATGTTAACTTTGCACACTTTTTTTATCGCATCATTGCATATCGCACATCGCAAATAGCGAGCTACGATGTGGGCTCGAGGTCAAGTTGAAGTCAGGTTAAAGTTTCATTAATTTATGATTAAAAGTAATATTACGAGGGCAATGTAAGTTTTAAAATACTTAGAAAGGTTATATGAATATATTTATGCTTAGTCAACGGCACTAAGCAAAGGAAAGATCACGTGCGGAATAAACGTTAGACGAGTTTTATCAGCAGTTTTACATTGTACTTTGCCTTTTTGGGGATAAGTGGTAATTTACGGTTGGGTAGTGATTCCATTGATCGGGTGACAAACGTCCCTATACGACTCTACAAAACCGCCTGTCACTACGCGCCATCGTGCGTTATTGTTCGACCACGGATGTCCACCAAAATTGATGAGCACCGTTGATCGGAAAGGGAAGGGGTCATCGGACGGTGTTCGCTTGATGAAGATGCACGGATGTTATCCGTGTACGGTGGGGTGATTGGCTTGTTAACCATATAGGTGGGGGGCGGAGCTAAGTTTTTAAAGATTATGACCTTTAAATCATTGTAAATGATTTATTAATCATAAACTTATATGGTGGAGATAAAGTTCCTTTTTGGGTCGTTTCGTGTTGTAAAAATTTTGTATGTTTTGGGGAGGTCATGACTATAGTAGATTGTTGGACCCCATCCGGGAATACCATTAGCGGTTCGTGGTTTGACCCAAGGTTTTATTAAAAGATAAAACTATATAAGGTGATGAGAATCATGAAGAAGGGTGTGGGTGCGAAAGGGTCGATAATAAATGAATCTCTTCTAGAGATATACGTATGATTAAAATCTGATATATCTGAATCTATGGCGCACCTATGAATATGATTATTGATCGAATCTTTAGATCATATGATGATTAATTCTTGGTTCAATCATGAATAGCATTATGAGGTTGTGAATGAATACTTCACTCTACGAAGTATGTCTGTTTGGAATGGAGTAGCAGGATTCTTGAATTAAGGATACTGTCACCGAAGAAAATGATAAATTTGGTGGCCTACAAGGTATTTTGTGTGGAAGCTACTAGATCCGGTCTGAAAATTGATGAAACGTGGTCCATGGTGGTGCGGGGTTGGCCGCCAGTCGGGGGGTTGTAGCTCCCTTCCGGAAAATTTGGTAAACGAATCAAGGTCGTAGCTCCTTCCGGGAGGGAAATTTGGTAAATGAGGAAGCGGGGGTTGTAGCTCCCTTCTAAGGGCGGTAAACGAAGAAGGTTGTAGCATACAGGGTGGGTGCACAACGTCTTGATATGAGTCTGTGCCGGTACATGGTTGTAACATGTTCACATATAACTAAATATTGAAGGCGGGAACGACGAGCGGCGGTGGTTTCTACTCCCGACTTGGGTTTCACCTTAAATCCTGGTGTTCTGTGTGATGCTTATGTGTGATGGTTTATGCATTATTCTGCATGCTTGCGGTATCTAATCATCGGAAGAATGAATGTTGCATAGATCTAAGTAAAGAATTAATGGCATAATAAGATCTACTTGTATATACGTGAGTTTTATGAAGGATATCCGCGTGTATAAGCCATTGACTTCATCAAAGTAGCATATGGGTGTTTAGAGAATGAAAAAGTAAATGTTCATTAAGTCCTAAATATTTGATTCTTACCCCCTCTCGGTATTTTTCCCGGCATTCGACACCTAGATTTAAGGAAAAATAGATTGGCCAAAAGGGAAAGCTTCCTCGGTACTTTACATATTTTCAATACTTGGAAGTGTTAAGCCTTGCTAATAATAATTTGCATGGTTGTATTCCTCAACATTTCACAAATCTAACAACTGCATATGTTGGATTTATCCAACAAAAAATTGATAGACTATCTTGGATTTTCAAGTGTGCAGATACATACTATTATTGAATTAAATGAGGAAATTATAATTGGCATGAAAGGAAATGACTATGCTCTGTGATATCTCTTGCCTAGAGACATTATATTTGATTTTTCTTGTAATAATATTACACGAAAAATACACATATAAACTTATAGGAAGCATGAGTAGCTTACAACTATTCATTATGGGAATTTTGAGGTCTAAGCAGTGCTCCTAAGGAAATAATAAAATAATAGCAAAACCAATAAATAATATTTATGAACTTGCGATTCACTTTTCCCTGAAATCCATGTAACCATGTTTAAATTCAATTCAAAATTTGTACCAAAATAAAATTTATAAAAAAAAATTGTATTGATATGACTATAAATAAGAATGAGATTTTCAAGAAAAATTCATTATCATTGCACAGCTAATGCATTTTGTCCTTTTTGCTTAAATAACTTAAAATAAAATATAAATATAAATTCATAAATTTTTAATTATATAATATACTATTAATTAAAATTTATATTGTTTAAATTATATAATAACATGTAATTCATATATTATGAGTACTTTACTTTACGACTTTAAAAGCAACGAGAGCACATGTTATATATTGTGTAGGGATATCCATTGTTTCTTTCAAAAAATATGAAATGGCAATAATAATATTCTATTCCAAAAAATGTGAAACGACATTAATTGCAGTACTTTACTTTATCACATTAAAAGTACTTAGAGCACTACTGCATAGGTTAACCATGAGATTTTATCCATTGAGAATGTGACATATAAGTACCTTTAACTCTTTGCCCTTTTTTGCCAAAAAGTTGGGTTACACTTTTTGCCCTTTTTTTGAGAAAAAGTTTCATTTTTTTTTGTTCTTCAACTTTCTACAAGCTAAGCAATGTTCTGTTTTAGAATTTCATTTGCGATAAAAATAAAAGTTGTCGGGAAATTTTTATTAGCTTTCTATTACTTATTTTTTGGGAATTTTTTATACATTTGATATGCTAACTTAGTGTTTCTTTGAGTGTGTGTTTTTAACAATCGAAAGGATTCATAAGAAGTCATGTTAATACGCAATGTTGTATTCTTTGAAACTTTGTGTTTTTGAGAAAAAAAATGTGTTACAACAATCTACAGACGAGAGTCTACTTTGGTTCCAAATCATATTTACAAAATAACGAATGCATATCATAATTACTAGAACAATTTTTGAACTAGTCCAATATAAAAAATTGCATATTTTGAATATGTTTCACGATGCAAGAAATTTCTTAACATATAAGTTATAAACTAAAAATCTAAAAGCTACCCATTAGAGACGACGGACCAATGTAATGCACACCACAATTTTTCAACCTTTTTTATAATGTATTTTAGATACAAAATTATGATTTCAACTGAATCCGCAATGACCTTCAAAAATTGTTTGCGCTTGTTTTATTACAAAATTAATTAAAATTAGTAAATATTTAAGAAATTCCATAAAAGTTATATTTCTTGAAAGTAGATTCAATTAAATTCGAAAATGTTTGTCTTGGTTCCGACGGTTAATTTAGAATGTTTCATGGAGTTTGATCGGTCAAAGTTGTAGATACGCATTCGAACAGATTATGTGTAATTGCGCGCGTTAGTTCGACCGAACTCTAAAGTTTGGCCAAAATTGTTTTTGCGCGTGGCCCATCAGAATCTAACGACATAAAAAGTTCGGCCGAATTTTGTATAAAATTTGGCCGAACTTTGAACCTCGTCGAATTTGGAAAATACCACGGAGTCCCTCTAAAGCATTTTCGCTGCAATATAAATTGCCGCGAAATCATTCATTATTTTCACATATTTTCACACATTTGGTTTGATTTTACAAAGGTCTTGGTCGATTTTGCAAAGATTTTTTTTGGATTTAAGGACTTTTCTTGGAGGTACATTCAAGAACATTTTTGCAAAGGATTGTTTTTGGGTTTAAGGACTTTTCTTAGAGGTACATTCAAAAGACATTTTTTTGGAGGTATGTGATACATTTTGGATGTTTTTGGGCTTCATTTTTTTTGAAAGTATGGATTTAGGCTTAATTTTCATTGCTTTTGAAGGTATGGATTCGGGCTTAGTTTTGAAAGGACTCTTTTTAGGCTTAATATTCAAACGACATTTTTTGGACATTTTTTGGAAGTATTTTTAAGCTGATATTTTTTAGAGGATTTTTTGAGCTCTTTTTTAAAGTGACATTTTTTAAGAAGTTGGAATTAATTTTTCAATGGACACATTTTTGGAGGCATTTTTTAGTGACATTTTTTAGAGTACATGTTTTTGGGTTGAAGTAAATATTTTATAATGATTTTTTAAAATGAGTTTTTATCTAACTTTTTAAATGAATTTTTTTGTAGGACTTGGAAGGAAATATTTTGAGCTTCATTTCATTTTTATAAGAACATTTTTCTCGGATTTTTTGAAGTAAGTGTTTTGGACTGAAGTATATTATTTTTAAAATTTTAAAAATGAGTTTTTTAAAATTAAATATTTTGTGATGTTTTCTTTAATCAAGTTTTGTCTAAATTTTTGAAGGAAATTTTTTGAACTTCATACTCTATTATCATGGGAAATCGAGAAGGAATTGTATGAGAAAGTATGATCGAAAAAGAGACCACGAGGAACGTAGAGAGAGCGAGACAATCTTGCCAAAAGAAAGATAAAGCACTCTCAAATATTGAAGGGGAAAATCAACCTCAACTAGAAGTTGAAGCGGTATGTAAATGTAAATATTATGAGTTTTATATATTTAAAATTTTCCTAGTGTAAAATGTAAAGCTTAATTTTTTTTTTGATGAACTAATTTGAAAAATATTTTGCAATGTAAATAGAAGATATTCCTCAAAAAAGTTGATGATGAAAGGATAGAAAAATTTTGAAAGAGAAAGTGAAAGAGATATTGAACCAATGATTGAAGATGGTGAAAATGTTGAAAAGAAATTCAAGTGAAAGAAATTGAATCACAAGGTATATATATATATTGAACACATGCATGTATTATTGAAATTATACATATATTTATTAATTTAGTTATTTATTGAATATAAACTTATTATGTACTATTCATTTGGAAATATGTACGGATGAAATCGATATCGTGATGAGATGTTATAAAATGTTGACACTCACACATATGGAGATGAAAGAGTTAACCATTATATACAATATCATGTTAACCACATTTTTGATACATACTTCTTAAAGGGAAAATGTGATAGTTCAAGCCCAAATGTTGAAAGGTATCCTATCATTAAGGAAATTAAAAAGAAGCTATGAATTTATTGGGTATTCGAAAATCAACCAAAGATAAAAAATGAAGGAAAATGTGATACAAAATATAAATAGTGCTATAATTAAATTAGAAATCTAGACGGAAAAATGTTTCAATTGTACGTAGATCAATACATATCGCGGTGGTTTCATCAAGTACTAAAGAGAATCACTTGGTAAAATCTATATGCTTCACCGAGCATTAGGAACCTCACGAAAAACTTTACACAAACATTGGAAATTTCAGTTGAAAATTGATGTAAATGATGAACTAAGCTTGTTGGAGAGCTATTTGTAGGCAACCATACAAAGATAGACTTGGAGAAAATGTTAAAAAAATAATATGAATATCGGAAGAGTAATTCGCGTGTTTCGCCCGACACCAAAGCATGTGATGCAAAGAAGAATAACACGAAATCGGTACGAACAACATGAAAAACATTTTTTGGGCTCCTTAAGATAGAGTTGTTCAACAAGTTAAAACAAGAGAATCATGAAATTCATGTGTCAATCAATTCTTTGTTCAACAAAATCCATGGTATGTAAAACCTATCACCGTACGCGACACTTGTTGTTGTCGTTATCATGTAGATTTGAGTTATATTATGACACATTCTTTAATTTTGGTAGAACATTTTGGGAAAGATTCACCTCCTCCTTCCACTATACGTGACTTCATATCTCAAATTCTATTTGAGACAAAGCGATGAACCTTTTTACGAAAAGAAATGTGTTGGTGGTAAAGCTTGAAAATAATGTTTGCCTTTTATCCCAAATGACAAAATATAAATGAAACAAGAGGATATTTTGGTATTTCCAATCGTGATATACTAATTATAACCTTAATCTTTACCTAACCTTTAGTCCTTCAATTATGGGCAACATAGGCAATGCCGGAGTTATAGAATTTAAGTGGTAAAATATATTAAAGATGGGAAAGGGGTAGGTTTTAATGACCAAGTCCAATATGGATGAATTCTTGGTATACATCTATATTAATATATCCCTTACGATACAACGAGAGAGATAATCCTTGATCCAAGACAGTAAATATGAATGGGAAGTGGGTCATCCCCACACCAATCCCGTGAGAAATGGAGAAATAAACCATCACATTGGTTCAATTGTTGTAGGGAAGGACCAAAGCATTAAATCTACTAAATCACTATCTCTAGCATTGCATAGTAGTTTTTACCCGATTGAATAAAATTTAAAAATGGAAATCATATCATATTCAAAGAGATAGAAAGGTTATATATTGCATAAGCATTTCACTAGTTCAATAAAATTCAAAAAAGGAAAAATCTGAAATAAAATCTTATTCACAAGATAGAAAGGGTTAAATTTCTTCTCCATATAATAACTCGAGGCGATATTATTTTGACAAAGTCACTCATCCAAACTTGTAGATTTAGGTGATTACTAATGTCATCGATTTGCAATTTATAAATCAACAAGGGCTACCTAGTTGATTGCATTCAACAAACATATATCTACTTCTTATCTTTCCAATAAAAATTAAAGGGATTTATGGAAGGTAGGCCATTTATATAGCCCATCAACTACATTTTAGAGGTCAATGAAGGTATCTAGTGAGATGGAAAAGGTCGAGAGAAGGCTCAACTTGATAGGAGGTTTCATCATGTGGGAAAATTTTTGGAACACTTGATTGTACTCAAGTAATCCTAAGATTGCTTTTGATCTCCCCATACTCTTGTTTGGTGAAAAATTCCCAATGGGAAGAACATAATTTTTCAATCTAACTAACCATATCAATTGAGCTCTATTTGAAACAAAAAGAGTAGAAAGTAACATCTTGACAAAATAACATCCTTAGTTCTCATTTTTTATTAGAATAGCTAAATCATATTAAGGATTCTCCATCCAAAAAAATTTCAATGAAGATAATAATAAGAATCCAAAAGTTTCTAAAAGGAATTATTGTCTCTTTATTATTTTTAAGAATAAAGATAATTCTTCTTAGAAAATTTTGGATTCTTATTAGTCTCTTCATTGATTTTTTTTTGGATGGAAATCTTAATATATTTAACTATTCCTATACAAAAATGAAAACCAAGGATATTATTTATTAATAACAACTTTTTAACACTATTTTTAAAATGAACCTCAATTGATATGGTTGGATTGGGCTGAAAACTGTGCTCTCTTCCACATTGAAATTTTGCTTCAAACAAGAATATCTAGGAAGATCAAAAGAAGTCATTTAGGATTACTTGAGCAATCGATTGTTCTGAGCGATTTTCCCACATGATAATTCCTGGTGAGGCCTTCTCTGACCTTTTCCATTCACTAGATACCTTCATTGACCTAAAAAATGGTTGATGAGCTATATGTTATGCCTCTCTTTCCCATATAAATCCATTTAATTTTGATTGGAAAAGATAAGAAGTAGATATTTGTTTTTTTGAATTGGGGTCAATGTCATTAATGCACTCAACTAGGTAGCCTGTTGAGATAATGCATTATTAAATTGATGACGTGTAATCACCTAAATCTACACTGAATGAGTGACTTTAATCAAAAGAATATTTCCTTGACTATTTATAGCATGGAGAATAGAAGACTAACCTTTCCTATCTTGTGAATATGATTCTATTTCAGATTTTCTTGCTGAATTTTATTCAACTAATTAATTCTTATGCAATATTTAACCTTTCAATCTCTTTGAATATGATATGATCCCTTTTAAGTACATTCAATTATTAGTGAAATACTATGAAATTCACAGAGTAGTGATTTAATGATTTGAAATGCTTTCCTTCCTTCTAGCAGTTAGGCCGATGATGAAGTTTCTTATTTCTCATTCCTCACAGGAGTAATTGTGGATGACCCACTTCCCATTCATATTTTGGTCTTAGTTGGAAAGTTATCTCTCTCCTTCTACATCATGAGGATGTATGATAATATAGATGTATACCAAATTCATTCATGTTGGACCCAGTCATTAAACCTACATATATATTTAATATATTTTACCACTTAGTATACCTTGCATTTACCTATGTTACCTACATATTGATGGGCTAAAGTTAGGTAAGCAAGGTTATAGTGAGTATTATATCACAGTGAAATACCAGCAATCTCCCCTCTTGTTTCATTGCTATTTTGTCATTTGGGATAAATAAACATTTCTTTTCAATTTTGAGGCCTTAAAGCAAGAGAAATGACATTTACATGCTTTGCAAAATTATTTTATGCACTTACAAAAACATGCTTTAAAGTTAATAGGAGAAAGCCAACATAGAATGCTACATGCTTTAAAAACTTTGCCTAAGAATTTATAGGAGAAATGACACATATACACGAGATTTCCTTAAAGTGGTTGAGGTTTATGTATATTAAAACAAAGAACTTCTAGTTATATATGTTATAGAGATTGGTATGGGGGCATTTGCTAGATATGTCACCTTTGAGAAAAGATGAGATCCGGAGGCTACCTAGCCTTTCTGATTTCTGCCTTTGAACTTGTAGAAGTTAACACTCAATAAGGCAGGACTAAAATCCTATGAGTTCAAAATTCTATGAGAGGTTTAGCCACTTTAGGTTCAATATTTTAGGCCTTAAAGCTTGAGAGAAATGACATTTACATGCTTTTCCAAAATTATTTTATGCACTTACAAAAAACACCTTTTTGCAAGTTCTCCTTAAAGTGGTTGGAAGTTTTATGGATATTAAAATGAAGAACTTCTATTTAGATATGTTATAGAGATTAACTATAGGGGCATTTCTTTGAATTATGTCTTTTGAGAAAAGATGAAATCAGGCTACCTAGCCCTTTACATACTTTTCCTTTAGAAGACATGAAGTTAACACTCGGTAAAACCAGACAAAAATCCTATGGAAGTTCAAAATTCTATGAGAGTTCAACCACTTTAGATTCAATATTTAGGCCTTAAAGCTTGAGAGAAATGACATTTACATGCTTTGAAAAATTATTTTATGCACCCAAAGCATGCTTTAAAGTTAATGGGAGAAATCTAACATGACATGTGCCGTACATGCTTTAAAAATTTTGCCTTTAAGAATTTATGGGAGAAATGACACATGTACACAATTTGCGCTAAAGTGGTTGAGGTTTATGGATATTAAAATGAAGAACTATTTAGATACATTTACGAGAGAGATTGAATGTAGGGGCATTCTTGGATATGTCACCTTTGAGAAAGATGAGAACGAGAGGCTACTTGGCCCTTTGAGACTTTGCCTTTAGAACTTGTAGAGATTAACGCTATCATAGAATTATATCTTGGGAAGGGTGTAGATGACCCATTGAATCACTCACACTACTTTACTTAGACATAAGGAGTGTATAAGAATGCATATGTTTTACATTGAATATTTTTCATTTATTAAAAATATGTTGAAACAATTAAACTATATAATGTTAAAACCTATGTTTTGTATCAAATCACTTTTGGCTTCGGTGGGAAACTTTTATGGCTAATTTGTGTTTTTCTCTAAATGTGATACACCCCATTAAAATGGAAGATATATCGAAATGATTCCTATGGTGTAATAAAATAGTTATAGTTTCAAGTATTTTAAAAATATAGATGCATAAATTCAATGAGCATAGTTTGAGATATAAAAATCCAAAATGGAAGAGTTGTTTGTGAAAAAATATCGGGGGGGATCTGTATGGATATATCTGCTTCATTAAATGGATTTTTCTAGAAGGATGTCCACTAAGTTGGAAAGAAGGGAAAGTATCACAATTATATGTTAATGTGCATGTGTTTTACATTGAATATTTTTTTTAATTTTATTAAAATTCTATTTGAAACAATTAAACTATATAAGGTTAAAACCTATGTTTTGTATCAAATCACTTTTGGTTTCAATGGGAAACTTTTGTGGCTAATATGGTTTTCTCGAAATGTTGATACACCCCATTAAAATGGGAGATATATCGAAATGATTCCTATGGTGTAATAAAATAGTTTCAAATGGTTAAAAATATAGATGCGTAAATTCAATGAGCATAGTTTTGAGATATAAAAGTCAAAATGGAATAGTTGTTTGTGAACAAATATGGGTGGACCACTATGGATATATCTCTACTTCATTAAAAGGGATTTTTCTAAAAGGATGTCTACTATGTTTGGAAGAAGGGAAAGTATCACAATTATATGTTAATGCATGTGTTTTACATTGAATATTTTTCATTTTAAATTAAGAATCTATTTAAAACAATTACATATAAGGTTAAAACATATGTTTTGTATCGAATCACTTTTAGTTCAATGAGGCTTTTATGGCTATTGTGTTTTTTTCTCGAAATGTGATACACCACATTAAAATGGGAGACATATCCAAATGATTCCTATGGTGAAATAAAATAGTTATATTTTCAAGTATTTTTCAAAATATAGATGCATAAATTAAATGAGCATAGTTTTGAGCTATACAGCCCAAAATGGAAGAGAGTTGTTTGTGAACAAATATCGGTGGATCACTATGGATATCATCTTGCTTCATTAAAAGGATTTTTCTAGAAGGATGTCCACTAAGTTGGAAATAAGGAAAGTATCACAATTATATGTTAATGTGCATGTGTTTTACATTGAATATTTTTCGTTTTATTAAAAATCTATTTGAAACAATTAAACTATTTAAGATTAAAACCTATGTTTTGTATCAAATCCTTTGTTTCAATGGGAAACTTTTATGGCTAATGTGTTTTTCTTGAAATGTGATACACTCCATTCAAATTGGAGATATATGTCGAAATGATTCCTATGGTGTAATAAAATAGTTTCAAGTAGTTTAAAAAATATAGATGCATAAATTCAATGAGCATAATTTTGAGATATAAATTTCCAAAATGGAATAGTTTTTTGTGAACAAATATCGGTGGATCACTATGGATATATTTGCTTCATTAAAAGGGATTTTTCTAAAAGGATGTCCACTAAGTTTGGAAGAAGGGAAAGTATCACAATTATATGTTTTTGACAAAATCGGTTGCTAGTTTGTATTCCAAAAAAGAGAGCAAAAACTCCAAAATTACATGAAAAACTACTTGCTATTCGAGTGTAGAGAAAGCTGCAACTATGCATTACATGTCCTTTGATTCTAGTATTCGAGTGAAAATATTTTGAAAATTATATATCTGTGAGAAAAAGCATGAAAGAAATAATACATATTTAAAATTCATGCTAAAAAGAGAGAGGAGTAGATTAGTCAATATTTATGTCGCAGAAGAGGCTCATTTGGTAGCCTTGATGGGGTTCTCAGTTTTCTTCATTCCCCACATTCATATGTTGTTGGAACTAGTACTAGGGCTTGACAAATTTTTCTATCATGTATTTTAGGATTTGAATCGATTCTTCGAACGTGAGATAATTTGTTAGAAATATTGTCAAAATGAGCTTGAAGAGATGACAGCCTTGAGAGAAAAAAATTAACATCGGCCTCGTGCCTATCCTCGGGCTTTAACATCATTTTTTACTTTGCGTCGAGAGTCCTTCGATGTTACAAATTTTCTCGATCTCTGCTACAAATCCACAGGTGAAGATAGTTTCCACTTCGTGCCATGTTGATTGAAGAGTATCGAGGCCAAAGAGGCCGATAGCAAGAGCGGAAAAGACTACGCCAACTTTGCATAAAACAATGGGGACTTTGAGCTCCATAGCTATGCCCAAGAGCGAGACCGGACTTGACGCGGTCGCGACGGAGAAAGGAGAGGCTAAGAAAGTAGGAAAGTAAAAGGATGACGTAGAAGGCGGAGATATTTGGAATAAATAAAGTTGCACGAGAAGAGAAGGTGCCTTGTTGGGTGAGGTCCAAGATGAAAGAGTCACGGGAATGGAGTGATAAGTAGTACAAATGGCACAAGCGGAGTCGAAATGCGAGTTGGAGATCGAATAATATCTTCTTGCGGCGAAATTCATGATCGAGGCGGAGGGATTTGGTGTATAGATTCGTTGCACAACAATTGACTTGGAGTTCGCGTGAGCAATTTTCCAAAAGATCTACTTCTTTGTTTGTGTGTTTGGAGGATGTGAAAAAGGAGGCTTCTTTCATTTCGTGTATGAGGATTCGACATCTGCTGATGGCTTGGTCAAGTGTTATATTGGCAACCAAGACGATTGTGAACCATAAGATTGATTATGATTGTGAGTCTCCAAAATCATATGGCGTTTTTTGTTTTTAGTTTGTTCAGCGATATAAGCATTGAAAGAGAGATAGAGCCTCTTGCTCTCTTATTGAACAAAGAGCCTAAACTCCATTCGAAAGGTTAAGAGATGATCCTTGCTTTAATTTCTTATCATGCCGACTGTGACTATTCCTGAATTGGATTAAAGTAGACATCAAAAGAAAAGAGTGGGTTTGCCAACGGCCTTGATCAATCCCCAAATTCATTCTCTCTGAGTCAAATTTTCCGAGTAATATTGGATACGCAATGAAGTTTAAGGAGGGGTTATTCTTATTGCTGCGGTCGAAGAGCTTGAAGGAAGATCTTTTCCTCTGCCCTGAACATTAGGATCGATCTTGTAGTTTCTTTTAGCAGAAATTGCTTCAAGGGTTAGGCTCAAGTTTTATTACAAAGCTTCCTATAGGAAGGCTCTTTGCCTCTGAAAATATTCTTGTTACGGAGAGCCATATATTCCATAAGGCCACATATGGAAGGGTGTTCCATACCCTCGAAGAGAGTTTGTTCTTCTTGTTTTTCCAAGGAAAACTATTTTTCCAAGAAAGAAGCAACTCAACTATAGAGCGAGAGGAGTCTATTGGGCTAAAAAATTTGGTGAGCCTTTTTCTAGCAAATTTTGGTGAAGGGACACCAGATGAAGAGATGAGAGATCGTTTCCTCTTCATTTTGACAGTTTGGGAAAATTGAAGGTCATGGCCTCTTTTTTTGGGGTTTTGTTATAACTTTTTACCTTTCCAAGAGGAGCACAGTAGGTATCTTAGGGTGAGTTTCGACTTCAAACGGTCTTCCACTCTTTTGTCAGTTGGTGATGGATAATTCTCTTTACATGAATGCGATATCTTCGACTTGATGGTGAAGGCATTACACGAAGGAGTCCCTAGTAGAAGCCATCGATGCTATATTTTTTAATAGGGTAGAGATATGCGAGGGTGGGTTTGCAAATTCTTGAGCTCATCTTCAAGGTGTGAGGGAATGTTCGAAGTTCCATCGGTCCACATTTTGGGTTTGTGCATCCCATTTGAAAAGCTGATTCGAGAAAATTGAGGCCCATGTTGTTGTAGAAGTGGAGAATATTCGGAGTGTTAAGCCTATCCATGATGGGAATTTGTCCCATAATTCGATCGATTCCAATATTGATGGTAGTACTTCATTTAGGTAATTTTGAAATATTTTGAGCTAGAAGAGGGATGGCTTTTTTACATGAAGACCAGATTTTGGAGCGAAGTCTATTAGGGATTTCTTGATGTAGGTCTATTTTGCCTAGTGGAAATTTTAAAATATTTTACTTCCCGAACTTTCCCACGGAGTCTGGGTCCCATTGATAAATCTCCACACAATCTTCCCTTCCAAAATTTCTATTCATGAGTTTGGGAAAGCGAAATCCAGTGCCTCCATGCTCTGATCTTGTATTACTTGATTCCATTTGACGAGATTATATTTTTTTTTTGTCATTCTTTCCTCGTGCCATAGGAAATGCCGATGATTGCTTCAATTTTAATATGAACAACGGCGGGGGCTTGAAGAAGAGTGAATTGATATATAGAGAGGAATATAACGGACTTAAGAAGAATGAGATGACTGCCGGGGTTGAGCCAAGATGAGCCCCATTGATGAAATTTCTGTTCATTTTATCGATAGGCAACATTCAGGACTTCAGCCTTCGAGAGATTTGATACTTGCAGAGGCATACCTAAGTAGTTAAAATGATCCCAATTTTTCTTGCAAGTAACACCAAATATATTGGCAATGCTATGCAAAGATTGACTAGAAGCATTCCGACCATAATTTTAACTTTTGAAATGGTTGACTAGGCCTCCGAGAGAAGAGCATAAATGTATCCAATACATTTTTAAAGCGTTGAGCAATAATATTGGATGCTCCTCCCATTAACAAAGTGTCATCTGAAAATTGGGAATGATTCATATTTATAACTCCATTGCCATATTTCTTTTTATGGAACCAACCATCTCATATGATCTAGAGCTACTATTTGAAAGGATTCCACCATAAGAATGAACAAATAGGGAGAGAGGGGCAACCACCTTTGAAGTCTCTTGTGGATTGAAAGTAAGGAGTTGGTCTTGGATTGATGAGAGAGGAGATATCTAGGGCCCAAAGATGTAAGATTTGATAAAGTCAAGAAAACTTGATCGAATCCCATTTTTCAGAGAACAACAAAGAGAAAGCGATTCTGACGCTATGAAATGTGTTAGCGAGATCTGAGTTGAGATGAAGCTTTTTCATTTTGAGATATCTTTTAGGTGGATAGCTTCTTAAGCAAGGAGGATAGAATCAAAAATTTGTCTTTGAGATATGAATCCTCCTTGGTTCTCCAGGGATAGATCTATTCATGTGAGGCTTGAGGCAAGTGGCCAAGATTTTTGCGTGGAAGACATGAGGAATTGTAAGAAGATAGGCCTAAATCTAGAAAAGGTCAAGGGCGATTTTCTTTAGGAATGAGGCCTAGGAAGGTAGAAGTTAGTATATCCTCCAATTTGTTTTCCCGATGTGCCGAGTGTATTATTTTCATAAGGTCTTTTTTATGAGATCCCAATAAGCTCTCTTAGAAAGAGATCCAAAACCCGTACGAGGACCCGGGGCTTTATCCTGGTGCGGGGTCCAAATAACATTTTCGACCTCATCTTTAGCTATTTCTCTATTGAGGGAGTTGTTAATCTCTTCGGTGATCGGGCGAGAGGTGCGAAGCGGTCCGAGTAATCTCCACGCATTCGATCTCTCGGTGAGAGGTCTTTAAAATACGAAGTTGCGGCTTGTTTATTGCTTCTTGATGTGTTTGAGTATTTTGTTTCATCATTTATGGAAGCAATGTTGTTTTTAGCTTTGTGAACAATGGATTTCTTGTGACATAAAGTTGTGTTCTTATCACCGACTTGAAGCCATAAGTTTGGATTTAAGGCGTAATTTTCTCCTCCTCTTTCTTTTTGTTTATATAATAAGGCTGGCAATAGAGATCCTTTTTCTACGATTAAGGATATGTGACTTGGGCCTTGAGAGTCTATATTGGTATGAACATCCTTTAGTTTAGCTTTAATTTCTTTGCAGAGTCTTATCGGGTTCCTTATAATGTGTTTTCGCCCATTTCGATCGACGTGAGAGAAAGAGTAATGGGGTAATGATGCGATGTAGTGAAGGTGAGCACATTGGCGGCGAAAGAATTGAGAGGAGTGTGACGACTACCAAAATTTTGTCAAGCCTTTCCATAATATTTCCTTTTCCTATTCTCCTGTTACTCCATGTATATCTATAGTTCTTTGAGTTATATCCACCAATTCTTGTTCTTGCATTAAGTTTCCAAAGCTGACTTGAAGGGATCATCCCCAAAACAACCTCGTCTTTTCTCATTCACATGAAGGATTAGATTAAAGTCTCCTCCCATTATGATGTTATTATTTTCCTCATTGTTCATGTCTTTCTTTAAAGAATTCAGCATAACTCTTTATCTACTAGTAGTGATTTAGATGTTTGTACACATTGTACACAATGATTCTATGTTGGTCTTTCCTATTTTCTAAATCAATTTTGAGCCAATTTTGATTTGTTGTAGTGTATTTATGATGCCATGTGTTAGTTGACCAAAGTGTAGCTAATCCCACAGAGGCACCTCTTGATTACGACGCGGTGTGCCTTCATATTGCTTTTCTTTGCTTATTATTTTCTTCATATCTGTCTCTCCTTGTTTAGTTTCTTGAAGGAGGATAATTTCGGGCTTTTCTTGATTTATTTGATCCCTTAGGGCTATTGTTTTGGAGGGATGCCATAAAACCTTGCTATTCCAAGAGAGAACATGCATTTATGAAGTTATTTCGGAGAGTTTCTTTCCTCCCTACTCCTTTTTGTCCTACATCTTTACTATCCTGCCCCAATATATAATTTTCAATGGGATTTTAGGTTCCCAATGCTATGTCTTTTTGCGCATTCTCATTCCGTTGTTATTTTATTGATTTTCTTCGAGGCCTTGCTTCTTATACGATTCGAGAGATGCTCCATGCTCCTTAGACGAGCTTCTAGTGATACGAATGGAGGTCGTTTCTTCGAAAGATGTAGTGATATCGTGAATGAGGGGTGAGGTGTTGGGAGGTCTAGATGGGAAGGAAGAGAGGAAAAGGGGATCATCATCGGGGGGGATATGGTTGAGAAGGGGTTAAGACAACGGGCTTGAGAGAGGGAGTTGCGGAGAGGAAGAGGGAAGAGATTTCATGGATCCGGGACCTTTTCGGAGGGAGGGAGGCAGGGGTTGGACTTGGCGTGGGGGGAAGCTTGAGGATTATTCTTTGTAATAGGATTAGATTTATTTTTTTTAACGGTATCCATAGGTGATCGGTTTCCGGACATTCAACATCAATATTTTGAACAATGATTAGCAAAGTGACCATATTCGTGACATACCTTGCATTTGAATGGAGATATTCTCCATAGTCCGTCTGCTAGATGTGCATCCAATTGTTCACTTTTAGCTTAATGGCTTCTAGGAGACCTTTTCCCAAGTCTACTTTGACACAAATCCTGGTGCAACTAGAATGTTCTCCTTAGGTTCACTCCTATCAATAAATGTGTCGATAACATTGCCAATATCCCTAGCAAAATCATCCCCCCAACGATGCAAAGGGAGGTGCGGACGCACCCAAAACGAGGATAGTATTCGGCACATCAAGTTGTAGATCAAAGTCAAGAGTCCATTTTAAGATACAAGCCCCTGGAGTCCATGAAATAGGGCCCCTTTTACGAGATCGGAGTCTTTATCTTCTTTACATTCGAAGTGGAAGGTGAAATATCCCTTTTCACAAAATGCAGTAGAGATTTTACCCGGCGATCTTATCAGACAGTTTCGTTACGATCATCTCTAAACCATCTTCGGGGATGGCCGGAGGCCGGTGAATTGACCTATTAATCCCTTCTCATCCAGGAAAGAGCTTCCATATGAGGGAGAGAGGGAGGAGGAAGAACAACTTCTTCGAGCCATATAGCTTTTTAACAAATCTTGATCTGCACGGTCGAGGTTAGGGGTCCTAGAGAACATATAAGGTCGGTAAAGTGAGCACAGGTCATCATTGTGGTCACCTCAAAGGAGGGTCTCCGGGATGCCTATGCTGGAAAAACACGGTAGGGAATTTGGGCCCAGGCCATAGGCATAGAGTGCGAACTGAGCGCGGTGAGGAGCCCGAGGGCACGGGGATGAGGAGCCCGACTGGCAGGTGCGGAGAGCGCGGAGGTGCGGTGCAGTCCTAGGTCAACATGCTCATTGCTCCTTCGCTCGTATAAGCTTTATTTTCATTAAAAATCTTTATGCTCACAATTATATATTATTGCATGTGTTTTACATTGAATATTTTTCATTTTAAATTAAGAATCTGTTGAAACAATTACCTATATAAGGTTAAAACCTATGTTTTGTATCGAATCACTTTTTGGTTTCAATGGGAAACTTTTTATGGCTATTGTGTTTTTTCTCGAAATGCGATACACCCCATTAAAATGGGAGACATATCGAAATGATTCCTATGGTGAAATAAAATAGTTATAGTTTCAGAGTAGTTTAAAAATATAGATGTATAAATTCAATGAGCATAGTTTTGAGGACATAAAAGTCCAAAATGGAAGAGTTGTTTGTGAACAAATATCGGTGGATGCTATGGATATGTCTGCTTCATTAAAAGGATTTTCGAGAAGGACGTCCACTAAGTTGGAAAGAAGGAAAGCATCACAATTATATGTTAATGTGCATGTGTTTTACATTGAATATTTTTCATTTATTAAAAATTTATTTGAAACAATTAAACTATATAAGGTTAAATCCTATGTTTTGTATCAAATCACTTTTTGTTTCAATGGGAAAATTTCAATGGCTAATGTCTTTTCTTGTCTGATACCCCATTAAAATGGGAGATATATCAAAATGATTCCTATGGTGTAATAAAATAGTTTCAAGTAGTTTAAAAATATAGATGCATAAATTCAATGAGCATAGTTTTGAGATATAAAAGTCCAAAATGGAATAGTTGTTTGCGAACGAATATCGGTGGATCACTATGGATATATACCTTCATTAAAAAGAAATTTTTCTAGTTTAGGATGTCCACTAAGTTGGAAAGAAGAGAAAATATCACAATTATTGGATATGTCATTTCCTGAATATGTCACCTTTGATAAAAGATGAGATCTAGAGGCTACCTGGCCCTTTACAGACTCGACATTTAGAACTTGTAGAAGTTAACCCTCAATATACAAGACTAAAATCCTATGGAAGTTCAAAATCCTATGAGATTTCAGCCACTTTAGGTTCAATTTTTAGGCCTTAAATCTTGAGAGAAATCAAATTTACATGGCTTGCAAAATTATTTTATGCACTTACAAAAAACATGCTTTAAAGTTAATGGGAGAAAGCCAACATGAGATGTATGCTTTAAAAACTTTGGTGAGTTCGCGACATATATTATGTATATAATTTAATTATAATAATGAATAACGAACAAAAAAACTGAGAGAAAGGAAAATTTTAAGGTTAGAAATTTATTTTAAAGTTTAGAAACTAATAATTTTGTGTAGTCTATATTTAAAAATTTGGCAAAATTTAAGGTAAAAATAATTTATACTATTTAGGCTAATAATTAAAAAAAAAATGGAAATTAACAATTTGTTTTTTTGGAAAAAACATGGAAAATAAGGTTAATCAGATATTAGTTCCATTCCATTTATTTTATTGAAATATATGGGTTGTGTTTTGTTGTCTTAAAAGAAGAAAAATAAGAGGTTAATATTCTACCCAACCCTTCATATATTTGAGAGGGTAAATCCTAGAATTGATATTCTAGGAAGTAAATTCCAAATTATTCTAGGACTTCGACTCAAGTCCTAGAACTTCGACTTACACAATTTTCCTTAATGTGGTTGAGCTTAATGGATATTAAAATGAAGAACTTCTATTTAGATCTATTAAAGTGATTGACTGTTGGGGCATCTACTGGATATGTCACCTGAGAAAAGATGAGATCCAGAGGCTACCTGGCCCTTTACAGACCCTGCCTTTAGAAATTTTAGAAGTTAACCCTTAATAGACAGACTAAAATCCTATGGAAGTTCAAAATCCTATGAGAGTTCAACCACTTTAGGTTCAATTGTTAGGCCTTAAATTTTGAGAGAAATGAAATTTACATGGTTTGCAAAATTATTTTATGCACTTACAAAAAAATGCTCTAAAGTTAATGGAAGAAAGCCAACATGAAATGTATGCTTTAAGAACTTTGCCTAAGAATTTATGGGAAAAATGACACATGTACATAGTTTACCGTAAAGTGGTTGAGGTTAATGGAATTTAAAATGAAGAACTTCTATTTAGATCTGTTATAGAGATTGACTGTAGGGGCATTTACTGGATATGTCACCTTTGATAAAAGATGAGATCCAGAGGCTACCTGGCCCTTTATAGACTCTGCCTTTAGAACTTGTAGAAGTTAACCCACAACAGACAGACTAAAATCCTATGGAAGTTCAAAATCCTATGAGAGTTCAGCCACTTTAGGTTCAATTTTTTGGGCCTTAAAGCTTGAGAGAAATGACATTTACATGGTTTGCAAAATTATTTTATGCACTTACAAAAAATATGCTTTAAAGTTAATGGGAGAAAGCCAACATGACATATATGCTTTAAAAAATTTGCCTAAGAATTTATGGGAGAAATGACACATGTACATATTTTGCCTTAAAGTGGTTGTGTTTTATGGATATTAAAATGAAGAACTTCTATTTAGATCTATTCCAGAGATTGACTGTAGGGGAATTTACTAATATAGATGCATAAATTCAATGAGCATATTTTTGAGATATATAAGTCCAAAATGGAATAATTGTTGGTGAACAAATATTAGTGGATCACTATAGATATATTTGGTTCATTAAAAGGGATTTTTCTAGAAGGATGGACTAAGTTGGGAAGAAGTCAAAATATCACAATTATATGTTAATGTGCATGTGTTTTACATTGAATATTTTTCATTTTATTAAGAATATATTTGAAACAATTAACAATATAAGGTTAAAACCTAAATGTTTTGTATCAAACTACTTTTTGTTTCAATGGGAAACTTTTATGGCTAATTTTTTTTCTCGAAATGTGATAGACCCCATTAAAATGGGAAATATATCGAAATGAGATTTGTTATATAGGTTGCATGTAAATGTTGTTTTTTTGTTCAGGTAGTATTCTTAATGTTAAATTAGCCATAGAGTAAATGAATCTCTGTAGAGATGCAGAGGGTTATCAGATAGTGATGCAGCTGTTTGAAAGAGAAAACTAGTTAATTGACCTGTTATTTTAGAATTTATGTTATCCATTCTTCTACTATAAATATCTTCATGTATAAGTTGTGTTACATAGTCATCTAGTGGTTTCACCACAAACCATTCTATAGGACCCGTGACTTTGATAAGGGAAAGTATACTTTGGCAAATTCGCGACATATATTATGTATATTATTTAATTATAATAATGAATAACGAACACAAAAATTGAGAGCAAGGAAAATTTTAAGGTTGGAAATTTAATTTAAAGCTTAGAAACTGATAATTTTGTATAGTCTCTTTTTAAAAATTTGGCAAATTTTAAGGTAAAAATAATTTATACTATTTAGGCTAATAATTTGTAGAAAAAATGGAAATGAACAAATTTTTTTTTGGGGAAAAAACATGGAAAATAAGGTTAATCAGATATAGATTTCATTCCATTTATTTTATTGAAATATATGGGTTGTGTTTTTTTGTTTTAAAAGAAGAAAAATAAGAGGTTAAGATTCTACCCAACCCTTCATATATTCGACTCAGGTAAAGTTTCTATCTGCAACTATGAATTTTGAATAATATAATTTGAGTAGTTTTGGAGGTGAGTCAAGATGTTTCAACAATATGTCTACCTACAACTTAGTTGTTGTGTATAACAAGGAAGAGAGTTTATATATATATATTGGAGACGAGAATTTATCACCTTAGAAACTAGGATTTAAATGTCTCGTTAACTTAAATCTCATAAATTACAACATTCGAATGTTTATTGAAAATTAACTGATTCCACGGGTAATTTAAATCCTATAAAATAAGGGAAATATAAGAAGTAAAACATCCTATAGATACATTTATTCACAACAGACATAATTTAAGTAACTAGAAATATATGTGGCTCATAGTTTATCTAAACTCAGTAACCATACAATATTACATATTAAATCGTAACTATTCAATGAAACAATCTGGCTGCATAGCCATAGTTCCAATTCTGGAAATATGTAATAAGTTACAATGAGTATGAAGCTACATGTTTAGACATCTGGAGTTTGAGGAAGTAAAATTCAAAAGAAAACTGCTAGTAAAAGGAAACTGCATTGAGTTTATATAGCCACTAAAATAGAAGTCAAGAAGGCATGACACAATAGAATAGAGTAGATTCTCAACAGATCGGTTACTGGAACCGATCAAGTGAACTTGTATAAAATAAGGGAAATATAAGAAGTAAAACATCCTAAAGATACATTTATTCACAACAGACACAATTTAAGTAACCAGAAATACATGTGGCTCATAGTTCATCTAAACTCAGTAACCATACAATATTACATATTAAATTGTAACTATTCAATGAAACAATTTGGCTGCATAGCCATAGTTACAATTCTGGAAATATGTAATAAGTTACAACAAGTATGCAGCTACATGTTTAGACATCTGGAATTTGAGGAAGTAAAATTCAAAAGAAAACTACCAGTAAAAGGAAACTGCACTGAATTTATACAACCACTAAAATAGAAGTCAAGAAGGCATGACACAGTAGAACCGAGTAGATTCTCAACAGACCGGTTATTGGAATAGGTCAAGTGAACTTGTATAAAATAAGGAAAATATAAGAAGTAAAACATCCTATAGATACATTTATTCACAATAGACACAATTTAAGTAACCAGAAATACATGTGGCTCATAGTTCATCTAAACTCAGTAACCATACAATATTACACATTAAAGTGTAACTATTCAATGAAACAGTCTGGCTGCATAGCCGCCTTGCCTTAGTAGACTACATAAGTTTTCATCTCCTTTCTCTTATTCCTTGGTTTCCTTTCCTTAATTCATTTTGATCTGCTGGTAATGAAACTACTATTGAACCATACTGAATTAAGAAGAGTTACTACTCTTTTGAAATAAGACATAAAGCCAGACCAATAATTCAAGTATCTATCTTTCAATTCAAAATAGAAATATAATCATGTATAATATGTAACCAGCTTCTCTTTGTAATGAATAAAGCATGATTAACTAGATTCACTCTGATATTTTCCAGCACCGCATCTACATTAAAGATGATGTCACTCCAATTAGACAACCACAGATAAGGATGAATCTAGCACGGAGGGATATTGGAAAGGAAGAATAGGAGGAAAGGGAGAATAATGTAAGCTAGCTTCTTATCTTAACGAAATCTAGAAAAGGGCAGCTAGGTGGGAAGAGTGCCTACCAGGAAAATGGGTTAAAGGTGGAGAGTTTCCCTACCGGGCAGGGAGAATCATGAACGGAGTCGTGCCTTCGATTCATGGCACAGTAGTTGTTGGTGGGGGTAGGCCTGAACACTGATGGATTTATGAAATTGATGGGGCATAGTAGAGTAGTTTGGGTAGGCCGGTACAACGAACGATAAGCTGCTACATTGGCGATGCATAAACTATGTTCGTTAACCAATTTTGTTCACCCCAGCTATAAAACACTCCAGACAACCACAATGTAATAGACTAAGATGAGGCAACATTTACATCAGGACTTAAATACTTACTTGGAAATTCGCAGAAATTCGTCGCGCCGCAACTCCAAATCACAATAGAGTAGCAACAGAGTGCAACAGAGCTCACTAGAGCAGCAACAAAGCACAACAGAGCTCACCACAGTGCAACAGAGAAACAATAGAGTGCCACAGGGAATCATAAAAGAAACGCGCGAACGAGATGTGAAACCTGTAAAAGTTCGCGGGCGATATATTTATAAAATATAAGTCCAGCCAAACTATTTTAAAAGTTAGGTCGAACTAATGGTCCAACCGAACTTGTGTTGTCGATTTTCCCATCTCTGGCCAAAAATCTGTTTGCCCACGCCATCAGTACACCATCAATGTAAACGACATAACGAGTTTGGCCGAACTAATTTTGAAAGTTCAGCCAAACTCTCTAATAGTTTGGCCGAACTTTCTCAAAAGTTAGGCTGAACTATTGAGGAAAAAAAATTTCCGCCCCCGATTCTCACAAAATTGTAACCCAACTTCACATCTTCACCCATGCAATTTATATCCATGGCACGTTAAAGAATATCATGAAGATAAGAATAATTAAAACGAATTAAATAACTAATATGCGGAATAATATTGTTACGTATATAAACAAATCAATAAATTAAACATGTAATTTACCAGAGAAAACTCCTGACCCTGGATAATCACGTGTCATGTAAGCACATATTCCATACAACATAAAACTCCTCTTTGTTGCGATGGGTCTCGATACATTGTATACATTTATCCCATCCCATAATTCCTTCAATTCATCTACTAGTGGTTGTAAGTAGAAATCCATATTCTTCACTTGTCTTCTACTAGGGACTATGAGAGCCAACATAAGATGTTCATTCTTCATGGACAACCATGGGGGGATATTGTTATTGATCACTACTACAGGCCAAACATAATAGTTGGTGTTTTGGAGGGAATATGGGTTGACGCCATCCATGGATATGCTGAGTCGTAGACTTCATACTTCATCCTTGAATTTTTCGGGCCATGTATCCTATATATGATTCATGGATATTGAATCTGTTGGGATTCGCATAACTCCCAACTCACTTCTGTGTGAGGCATGTCATCCCTGCAAAATATCTAATTCTTTGCAACGAAAGAGCCTTTGAATCCTTTGGATTATAGGCATGTGCCTCAATATCATAAAAGGAGGACCATGTGATTTTCCCTTCTTTTTTATTTATCATACCTGTCATGCCCACATTTTAGACATATCTCTTTATCTGCATATTCTTCTCTATATAGAATACAATCATTTCGACATGCATGATATGATATGTACTCAACACCCAACATTTTCAACAATTTCTTTGCCTCTTCGTAGCTACCGGGCAAGACATTATTACTTGGTAGAACCTTATCTTTGAATAAATTGTAGTTGGTCATGGAAAATATTAAATGTACATTAATTTCTATATAATTATTAATGTTCATAAAAGTTACCATTTTTTATTTTCATTGTGTGATTATATTTCTCAAAATTATATAAGGGAGGACTTTATGGTAACTTACCTCAAAATTTCCGAGAAACATGCATTCGACAAGCCAAAATTTTCTTTCAAGTTGTACAGTAACATTGTTTTCCCCAACTGGGTAGACTTTTACTAACCGGCAGGTCCAAAGAGAGGGGTGATGGAAGCAAATTTAAGGCTTTCAAAAAAGGTGTCAGTGATATGAGCATCATCCCCTAGTTGATCATCATTTTGGAATGAAAATAACAACATTGTCTCCATGGTAGTCGTATCCATTAAGTAATCATCCATACCAACCTCTATTTTATTGCCTCCATTTCCAACTTGTGAAGAACTACTGCTTTTGTCGTCATTCCTAATTGGTGAATCTGGATGTAATGGGAATTCAATATGTGGTTGATTCAACCAGTCTTGGTATCGTTCCTCTTTAATGTTTTCTCATCATTAAGTCTTCTCTTGATTTGACATTGTCATGGGGTGCAATGGAAGATGTTATGTAGGTCTCTCATCATCAGTACAATCCTAATAATTTCAAAAAATATATTTAAACATGATTAGCACAAAATATATGATATCAATTCATAAGCACGTTGACAATATTTCATGACTAATTGGATTGACGTTGAAATAATTACATTTATTAATATACCAAATGATTATTATTACCATCATTTTCCCGAGATTGTGGCTAGAAGATGCAATATTGTTACAATTAGCAAGGTGAATAGGCTTTCCATTTCAATCTACCAAATGTGCCTTGTAGTATGCTGCTCTTGACAAGAGCTTCCGACATTTTGGATCTGTTTGAATATTTCGTGCATCTGAACTCGATTATGAATCTGCATGAACCTTCAAATTTGTATACATTATAAATTCTATTAAGCTGATTGAGATGGATAAAAAAACATAAATTAAATTAGATAATGAAAATATAAATAAAATCTAAAGTAAATATTATGTCTCGAGATGGATAGGGATAACTCCATGATGGACTTTGAGAAATATTATGGAACGAGCTAGATTTTGAAGAATTGTCCATTTGATATCATTATGATATTTTCTCCCTGCATTTGAGCAAAATCAACAATAAATTTTGGTGTACACACCTAAAAGTAATTTCAGTGCCTTAAAAGTGGACTTATTGTTATCAGTGCTAATGTATAGATAACCACATCGATGTGTTTTAGTTACTGCGCACCGATGTCATGTTATTAACTGATGCACTGGTGCGGTGTTATTAATTCACGCACTGGTGATGAATGTCCGCAAATAAAAAAAGTGAAACTTTATTTTTTTTAAGTGAAAAAAAAGAGGTAAATTGAAAAATGGGTGGCAAAATATTTTCGAAAATCTAATTTCATAAAAAAATTATTTAAATAGTAAAAACTTTTCATTATTTCACTATTTTTGCAAAAAACTTTCAGCCAAATATTTGCACGAGACATACCAGGAGCAAGAGATCATGAGGGAATTGTGGAGAAGCGAAATAATTTCGAGCATAACTACTTAGACAATCAAAATTCCAAACCTCTGGTGATTCAAACCTTGTAGCATAGAGTTTCAAACAATCTTGTGATTAAATTTTATTATTTTTTTTTACATTTTTTGCAGTATTTTTTACATAGTAAGTAAAAATTTTAAATTTATTGTTCATTTTCAGAAGGAAAAAGAAAAATCCATTTTACCCTAAACCCTTGATTCTTTTTGTTTCTTCCCTTGCTTCTTCCTGTTTCTGTGATTTTAGAATTAGGGCTTTTCATTTTAGATTTATAGGGTTTTTATTGCTATATATATAGGCCTATGACATCTAACCCACGTGAAAAATTTCATAGTCGGATCCCAATCCATGTCGATCCTTGCGTGAATTTAAAAAGAATGAATTTCTTTAATCGGTGTGCCCTATGTAAACTAGTGCACCGGTGCATTGTCTTATCACAACGCACTGCACACTACTGTTTGATAACAAAAAATATTTTTTTTTATCTGTGCACTATATGTAAAATATGGCAACGACGCGCTATTTCGTTACAACGCACCGCGCATGTACTGTTTGGAAAAAACAAATTTTTATTTGGTGTATTAATCAGTGCATCGTTTAACATATCATGCACTGGATTTCATTTTTGAAAGAGAGCATTGTATGGTGGTCCCCTATTTTTGCGGTGCGTTTATAAGAATAGGCCGCACTGACCCCTCAATGACACCTAATGCTACAAAAACTAACACTAGAGGATTTTTATTAATTTGTCTATGTTAATCGGTGCGCTGGTTAACATATAATGCACAGATGCTCCTTGTGAACATAGAGCATCATACGGTGTTTTATACTACTTTTCTGGTGTGTTTATAAGAACATAACACACCAACGTCGGTGCATACAACATTAAAGGCGCACCGGTTTCTTGATATTTTTTTTACCTAAAAAGCTAATGATTTATTTATAAAATATATTAATGAATGATATGGTATAGGTTTCATATTGATAAAAAAATGGCTGACAAGAGGTGAAGTAACAAAAATATTGATAGCACATCAAGAAAACCAAAAAATGCAAGTTCTTTGTAAATTCTTTACAAAAATATTATTTTTGAACTATATGTAAGTTTAACTAATATGTATTGTTTATTGTGTATCAAGTAGAGCCACAAAATGATGAAGCTCGATAAGATTATTTCTAATCTAGGGCTAGAAGAGCGTAAAAGCTTGATGGAAAAATTGCAAAAGGATGAATCAGGTGAATGAAAAAATACTATCGATCTAATATGAGTTTTTTGTTTTAATTTTCATTAATAATATACTTAAAATTATTAGATAACATGTTTCAAACCATCTATTAATTCACATATGTTTAATGTTCTACAAGGACCAACAACTCAGAAAGGAATGTTGTTCTAAGAAAAGAAAAAAAGTATGACATGCAAATGAAAATGAATTTCTCCTTAGCTCATCTAGAGTGGTGTTGGAAGTTAAAAAAACGGGGAAAATTGTTTTATGAAAGTTTGAGGGATCTAGTGGAACGAATGTATAGACATTATTTCCAATTATAATACAAAAATCAATCCAATGATTCCAAGAACCAAATTTTATCTAAACGACGTGAAGAGTTTCCAGAGAATTGGTCAATGAGATGTGTCAAACTTTTAATAGAAAAAACATACAATAACAGTAAAGAAGGAATGAAAAATTAATATTCATTTAAATTCTTTTCTAGAATTATTTATAAATATCACTTTTTTTATATTTACTTTTCATATATCAATATAAAAATTAAATAGTTTATTTTCATGTTACATTTTCAAGAATATTATGCAAATCTCAAAAGATGAATAAGCTGATATCAGAAATATGCCAGTAGGAATGTCCAAAAAGGTGTAAAAGGAGATGGTAAAAATAATTCACATAATTTCATTGCACGAGGATCCATAGCAACAACAACGTGCTTCAAATGTAATATGTAATCATTGAATTTTTCAATTAGGTAGAAAAAATAAAAAAAATAGCATTAAATATTTATTTTCAAGTATTTTCTTGCAGAAAATAAAAGAAAATGGAACCCATTCCGGACATAAAATAGGACGACAAGGAAGAAAAGGTTTGATATCTAAGTTTGTGAGTAATTGTTACTTCCTTATAACAACTTAACTAGATTTCATTTTTGTATATTTTAAGTTGTTTTACAACAATCATCATTGAATTTCTTCAAACAAATGCTAACATAAAAAGAACAACCATCAGACGAATTGATTAACATTGGGTTAAATATGGGTTATCAGTGTATGTTGGCATATCATAAATTAATTGTGGAATTTGTAAGAATGTATCGATCCTGTTTTACTTAGCTCCATCTATAATTAATAGAACAAAAAAATATTTTATATTAAATATATGATCTGTTACGGGGTATAAAACTTGTAGGAAACAAAGTATGGAACTGTGGCAACAGATGAAATCTTGAAAGATGGCATGAAATTTGGTTTTGAAAGAATGTGAATAGTTCATGAGTCAATTATTGCTATGGTACATCATTTTTTTCGATTTACATTGATGTATATTATTTAGTATTTCAATTTTAATTATTCTCACCAATGTATACACACACATTACAGTTTATTTTTATGTTTGTAGATGGAAGGTGAATTAGAAGAAAACAATCAACACCATGAACAAAAAATTCATCAAGATAACCCAAGTCATGGAAGTAGCTCAAGCAGTGACAACAGTTGAAGGGAAGAATGAAGATCATTATGTTTGAATATCAAAGCAAGGCATTGTATTTTTTGAAATATTTGTCTTTGAAATTAGACATTTCATTTAATGTAATGGACATAGTGTCCCAATTGAAAGATCAAGGGATACCAATAACTGTCCCGTTTTGTATGACAGAGAGTGTCTTATATATATATATATATATATATATATATATATATATATATATATATATATATATATATCTAATAAAATATGTTTTAATTTATTCTATTGTGTTCTCCATTGTCACTGTGAAATGTAACACCATTGATTAAATATATGTATGATTAAATATTATGATATAATATAACAAATTAATACAAACATCACATTCAAATGCACTAATAAAAATTTAATTGATATGAACAGTGTTATTATAATGTGTCATCTTTTGATGAATAATGAATTAAAAACAATCAAAATAATTATGATATTATATAACAAATTAATCCAAACATCACATTAAAATGCACTAATAAAAATTTAATTGATGTGAATATTGTTATAAGATATGTGTCAACTTTTGATGAATAATGAATTTTAAAAAATCACAATAATTGCACAATCACAAGTCGATGTTTCTAAAAAATACAAAATGAACACTGCTGTGTGTCAGTTACTCTACACCAGTGCATTTCTATGACCTATGGGCATCACACAAATACCAATACCAATAATAACTCTCAGTGCATTTGTACGATACTGAACACCAGTGCATTTATGCGAGACTGCTCACCTGTGCGTTTCAACGACCTATGTGCACCACACAAATACCAATACGAATTAGAACAATCAATGTGTTTGTGTGATACTTCGTACCGGTGTGTTTCTATAATACTATGAACCGGTGCATTGATACAACCTATGGGAAATGCACAAATCCAAATACCAATTAGAATGGCTTGGTGCGTTGTATCACCTACAGTGTGCCTGTTGTGGTTTTAGACCTGTACGGCCTGGTGCATGCACCTTCGACCACCCCGGGGAGACCATCTGGATGACGTGCATCAGGAAGTTTCTAAACGTCCTAGGGAATCCTTATTTTTTTTTTGTCGAGGTACTTGGTAGGTTTTCAGAACCGGTGTATTTACTCTAAAACACACCAGTGCATTGACACTTGAATAGTGCATCAATGAGAAAAACATCTGTAATAACCTCCGACTGCCTAGGTTTCTTAGTTGTGTTGAAATTCTGTTAGAAGCTCCGCCAAAACCTCCATTACCGAAAATGGATGTTGTAGCAAATGATTTTTTGAAAATTTTGGCCAATTTCATAACCATAAAAACCTCTGTTATAACCTCCGCTAGAGGGTTTTTTTCCTTGTAGTGTTGCATCAAGGAATGTTGGTTAAATGCCTTTCTTTCTTGCAAAAACCCTATACATAATGGCCCAAGGTGGGAAGAAATCAAATTGGTCACTCGAAATCCTATCCCACAATTGACTCATTAAAATTTTGGTGGTTTTTGTGCTACAAAGGGAAGGGAGAACTTGGGATGAACTAGTTGGAAGGCCATTTCATGTTGAAGCTGCCACCCCGCTAGTAGATTCTCTGGCTACTGCAACTCCGCCCCATGACCTCCCACATGAAAAATTCCCACAGAACCTTTACATATGGAAACTGAGTCACATAGTGTTAAAAATATGAGGGTTTATAGGGTTTATGCTGATAAATCCCCACAGAAAGGAGATAGACACGATGATGATGATGACATAATTATTGGGGAGAAAACCCGGGACCAGAAGATTGAGAGGATACATGAAATTCCTGACAGTAGTGTCAAAAGCCAAGTATAATCAGAGAAAGTGAGGTCTTCTTTCTCCAGTTCCTGAAACCCTCCATGTTTTTACAGAAGAACTCCCATAAGAGACAACAACAGAACAAGAAAAAGAGTAAGAGCAAGAGAATCCACAAGATGTATTTATTGAAGGAGTCATGAAGAAAGGGTACATGTACCAAAGATTCATGGAGCAAGGATTAGGACACCTTACTGATATAGGAGAAAATGTTGATAAGGTTCTATCTCCTGATTTTGACTATGATTACATAGAAGGAGTAGTCGATTTTTTCAGAATAGATGGCCTTTCCTAAATTCAAAATTTTTATCGGGATGATGAGGAGACCAACCAACTGCACTACCAGAATTGTATGGGGAAAAATATGAGGACCAGCCAACTACAAAACCATAATTGTATGGGGCTAGTGAGGAGGACCGACCAATTGCACCACCAGAATTGACATAGAACCACATTGTAACATTAATTAACCTTAAAAATTTTCCTTTGTATATTTCATTGGTAAGGAAGAATAGGATTCTCTAGATGAAAAAAAGGCAACTACATGTCAAATTTAAAACCCTAATATATGAGCTTAGTCAAAAAGAAACTTTTATAGATTATATTTCTTGGCCCAAGTTACAGAGTCCATACCCATTAATGTCATAGATATACCTTCTCCACGGGTCCAACAAAATATACCCCTTGGAAAAAAAATATTGATGACATTGTTCTACGAACAGGATGTACCAAGGAACATGAATCATAGATGAAAATAACAAAATAAATGGTTGTAAAAATAGAGGAACAAAAAACAACCAGATATGAAACTAAGAGAGGATGAGGAACTTGAGATCAAACTTACCAAAGACGTTGTGCAAACAGAGGGTGATGAACCAAAGGATAAATCATTCATGTGTAAATTCTTAGATGAGGGAAAACTAATACCTTACCATTTTCACAAAAACATACTACGTTACCTTAGAAATACATGCGAAGAATATAAAAACAAAGTTTTATGAAAACATAAAAAAAAGTGGATGTGCTGGAAATGAAGGTGAGAAATTTGGAGAATTATAAGAAACAACTTAGAGAGATAATGGATGGTGTGCATATATGCAGGAATCCTTCAACCAATTAAAACGTGTACTTTACAAAAAATTCTTGATGTTTAAAAATAATGCTATCATAAAAAATAATCCTTTACCAAGTCAAATCCCGTCTAAATATGGAATATTTGATATCCAAATTGGAAACTATTATTGCTCACTGGGGTTCCAATTCAACTCTATTATAATGGATTAAATTTAGGAAAATTAAAAAGCTATCCTCTGAGCTCTCATTTTCAATAAACAACTTGAAACATGAAGATAATTATGGACTTGTTGTTGGTTTAGTTTTCAAAAAATAATAGCTTTCAGTTTGTGGCACGGGGTTTTCATAGGTAGAGAGAGTTGGCTATGAGGATACCATTGCACCAGTTTCTCGTTATACTTCTATTAGATCAATGATATTTATAGTAGCTGAGATGGGATGGAGGATTCACCATATGGATTTGAATATTTTCTTTCTCAATGGTTTTATACAAGAGGAGGTGTAAATTGAGTAGTCTGAGGGATTTGGGCTACATGGGAGGGAGTATCATGTATGGAGGCTGAATAAAGCCTTGTATGGTCTGAATCAGGCACCGAGGGAATGGTACGAGAGGAGAACTTCCTATTTGAAGAAAATGGGTTTCCAAAAGAATGGTGTCGATCCAAACCTATACTTTATCATGATCGGTGACGATCCACTTGTTCTAGTTATATATGTGTATGACTTGTTTATTACAGGGGAGCAATGACACATCCAACACTGCAAGAGATATATTTCTTCATATTTTGATATGAATGATATGGGGTTGGGGGTTTAGTAGAAGGATGGGAATATATTCGTGGGCCAGGGTAGGTATGTAGGTGATATCTTGAGGATATTTTGTATGCATGTTTGTAGGCATATGGCTACTCCTTTTATCACCATCTGGAAGAATTTGCATCCATCTGATTCAGAGTTGGTGAGCCCCACTTTGTATCCACCGTTGATCAATTCATTGATGTATCTAGTCAACACTAGACCAAATATTTATTTTGAAGACAACACATTGAGTCAATTTATCATGGTTCCCAAGATATTAGAGTATGTGGTTGTAAAACATGTGTTGAAGTAAAAACATGGCACAGTGAATTATGTCCTAGACTATGTCAGGTGTAATGAAGTCAGCTTACCTCATATTTGGTTGGAAGTGTTAGTGACTGGAAGAGAACATCTGAATGTTGTTTCTAGTTGGGCTTGATGGTTGTGTCATGGTTAAGAGGGAAACAAAGGTTATTTCCATTGAGAAACGTAGAGGCATAAGTCAGGGTGAGAGGCACTGTAGCTTCACAAGATGATTCATGGTTTATTTGGTCATATTCAGCAACCAAATATGATTTACTATGATAATCAGAGCTGTATTAAAATTTCAGAATCTAGTATTTCATGACTGATCAAAGCATATATATATCATATACAAATTCATCAAATACTGGGTTCAGTGAGGGGAGATGAAGCACGAGCATATATCCATTGACGAATAGTTAGCACACATTCTCACCAAGTATTTTCCAAGTGGAAATCATGTATTGTTTAGAGACAGGATAGGAGTGGTGAGTAACACCTTCCTCAATAAGATGGAGTTTTGAAAATGGTACCAAGGAGAGGTGTTACTAGGATTTTATCCCTTTTAGCCAAATAAGCACATTAATGACTTTTGTCTAAATGCCATTTATGAATTCAATTAATTTCATGGCTGGAAAATGTACTTATAAGTGTTCTACCATGTATTATTTCTAATATTAAAGTTCCTTGTACTTTATAAAGTTCCTTTATGTGTAAAGTACTAATTTTCCTTTTCTAATATTAAAGTGAGGTGAAAAATCACCTTATGAGAAAAAATAGAAATGTTACACGACTTGAAAAAGGTGCTAGGAGACTTTGAAGTGATGGGGCCAATGTATGAGAGGGTTCATTTGGGAGAAATGATCTCAACCACACTCATGAGATTTTGGGATGAAATATCAACCATTTGATCCTATATTTAGGGATTCAATATTTTGCAAGGAGACAAAAGAGGGAAAAGGTAAATCATTATTCACTTCACACTTGAGATAGAGCATGAGGAGAAGAGAAACTTCATGGAGGAGGAGATATTGCATCAATGATAAGGGGGCATAAATTCCAAGGAGGAGGTCGTACCATAGCATGAAAATTGAGGGGAACAATAAATACAATTCAACACAAATTTGGAGGTAAGGATGCACAAATTTCGATCTGTTGTAGCATGAAATTCGAGGAGAAGAAAACTCAAATTTAGAGGAAGAAACTATTGGTGTCACGCCTGAAATTTGAGTTATGAATTTTAAGACCATAGCTACATACAAATCGAAAATCGAGGAGGGTTACTATAGTTTTCATACATGATTTTGGAGGATGTACAATCATCCTTCATCAAAAAATTAGGATCATCTTCCAACATCGATTTCAAGGTAAATTCTAGGCACATTTTTTGAGGAGATGGGAAAAGATAATTATCTAAATTTATGGGCATGTAATTTTGTGGAAATATGAAAATTTCAATGGGAACAAATTTCCATAATGTGAGCAATTAATGCTACAAACAAATGGAGATAAGTACTATGTTTTATGTACTTATTTAAATATTCTCAAGCAATAAAATCATCCTTTGAAGATTGGTTTTCCCCAAGAGGTTGTGGGGTTTTTACGAGGTCATATTGACCAAAAACTAGTGTCTCAAATGTGTTGAATGCTTCCATATTTTTTGCATTATTTATCAGTTGTTAGGAAAGTGAAAAATTAGTAGAATAACTCTTTATATCTGCAATAAATCCATTCTAAAATTTATATAATCATGACAAAACATGTGGGTTAGGCCTAAAAAATTACATACAAAATTGTAAATTGGGTTAAGGGTGTGGATCATTTTATTTTCTATAGCCTTAACCATACCTCCATCAATTTATCAATTAGGTATTTTAACCTCATGACTAAGATCCACATGTTGTTTTCAGAAAGCATCCACCATCCAGTTTTTGAAGCAAGGGCTAAAGCGAATTGCTGCATAATTCTGAAGCCCCAACCTCCAAATGGCTAATTTTAAGGAACCAAAACCTATGTCCAAGTATAGATGGCTAATATAATTCCTATAGATGCTCAAATAGATTCAAAACACATGCTTCCTTAATTAAATGATTTATATTATAAATCATTGTTTATGATATAGGTAATTTAGAGCATACAAAAATTATTACAACACTAATGAAAACATGCCACCATTAAGATTAATCAATAAATAATCAAAGTATTCTTTGTAATGACATAAGGGAAAATATTAGAAAAACTTTTCAATGGAAAAAAATGTAAACTTAAAACTACCAAACCCTAGATGTAAGCCCTAAAATTATGGCTTAAAAGTGCATAAAAATGATTTTTTTCCTTTTTAAATTTAAGATATGAAAAATACTAACCCTAGGACTATGAAATCTAAGGTACTTTACCCTGTTGAATGCAGATTTTGTTGTAACCTAACCCTAGTTTACCATGAAAATAAGAAACAAATTAAATTTCTTAAAATATTGGCATACAAAGGTTACTACGTTATCAATATTGTGTATATGGAGTAACGAAAAAATGTAAGGTCAAAGGTGGAAGACCTTGGTTGGAGTATGAGAGGGAAATACTCATAAGAAGACCTAACGATTTTCAATTAATTGGAGATTTAAGTTCAAGGCAGGATATACTAAGATTCCTTGATATATGTAGGTGACAAATATTGCAAAGGAGATTTTAGATCCACGAAACATCAAACATATCGTGAAAAACTAATATAAATCCTAATTCTACAACATTGAAAAATGGAAAAAATACTCATAATAAAATAACACAATTCGCTATAGAATTACTTCATTAATCAAAGCAAATACCCCTCCAAGAAAATGTATCCTCCCCAAGCCAATTCACTATCTTTTAGTGATTCATTGCATCAAAGAGACAAGAGAAACTAGTGCACACTCTCTCCCAAGAGATATAATGAGTGTGTGTTACAATGATCCTCCCAACTCAACTTCCTCTATCTATCTAAGGGAAACTAAGTTGCTTTAGGGAAAAAATAGACTAAAATACCTAAAAATAATATTTATTGTGTTTACAAGTTAAATATTTCATAATAAAAGATAACTATCTCAATAACAAAACATAATAAAAGGCCTCCTTTTAGGCCACATGTGAAAAAAATGTCCTCAAATGGTGACATCATCTTTCTATGTTGAAGATCTCCATAAAAAGTGTTCAAAGAATGGATCAAAATATTTTTCCTCCATCCAAACCATATCCTCACCATCAAATGTGAAATCAAGTAAAATCCTCCCCATCCTAAAGTTATCATCAATCAAAACCCACATCATCACTCTAGTTCTGATGAGGGTGATGTCCCAAGCTTGGGGCATGATGTCGTCATCTAAAATGGTGTACCATCCCATGAAAAAGGATATCAAATCATCATTATCATCATCAAACTGGCCCAAGAATAGGGAAATTTCCATCTAGAAGGTGCAATGGTAACCTAGGGTGTGCTATCTCTGGGGAACATCCTCTTTCTAGCCAACATTTTGGCCTTAATGATCATTTTTTCAGGATTCAGAGGGAGAAGAGGTGATCATCATAAATGATGGATCCATCCCAAGGTAATTTCTCTTCTCTAAATTTTCAACATTCTTCCTATAGTGCCCTAAAATTTCATCAATTGGAGTTGTATGTTGATTTGTAAACTATTGTGGACATTCCACTAGATAATTTTTCACAACATATTTGATAAAAAAAATACAATGAGGGTTAATTTTTATTATTTTTATGTATTTATTAATTAATTTTTTTTTTCTTATGCGTGCAATAGGTAATTTGCGAAAAATAGAGAACAATGAAATACAAGCACACACCAATCATACCGAATACCAATATATGATTTGGAAAATTAGAGAGAACTAAAATCGAAGGTGAGTTTTCTTTGTTGTATTTTGTCTGAATGGAAATGATTTAAATAAAAAGGAGTAGGAACTTTTTATGGTGTTACTTGAGACTTATTTCTTGTGGGCCATTAGAGAAGACAAACCCACTGTGTTTTTCTCTCTCTCTCTCTCTATCCACTCTCATATACTCTAGTCTAGTATGGAAAAAAAATGCGCTGGAATAGAATGGAACCCATTTTCCTCCTAATGGCCTCCATTCAAGTGGATGCAATTAATTTTAGTCCATAAATTCATCAAAAGACATGGGAAATCCACCTATATTGGGTAAGGTAGGTGGGGAATTTTTTCAATTGAAAAATCAATAGTTCGTGGGACTCAAGCATGATTTCATGCATATGGGTTGAGTCTTGAATCACTGAACTAAAATAGGAAGAAATATTTGGTTAGAGTGAGGATGGGTGCAAAGCCCCCACGCGAATCTAGTGTTGAATGAAGGAAATAGGAAGCACATTTTAAATGAAGTAATTCAAGATGGAGCCCAATCTTAAATGGATTAGATCCTTGGAAAGCATTTGTGAGGAGCATTGAATCTCCATCATTGAGATTGATAGAATGAAAATGTATATATTACCTTGGCAAGTTTATATTTAAACAAAAGAGCACGAAAAGCTATTGCTATAAAATTGTGTAGTTTTTCAACCACCCTAAGGATCACAATCTATCAAGTTTTAAATCTTCTTTCTCTCATTAGGGTTTTAATTATCACCCAACTCATGATAATATTTATGTTCACTATGCGATAATATAAATAATGAGCATAGAAATAAATATTGTATTTTTCTAATTTATGAATATACAAAATTTACTTGTATCACTTCAAAGTGTTTCCCAATATATCATTTTCATTGTGAGAATAAATCACTTAATTTTGTTGATCATATATTTGCAATATATTTGTCTTTTATTGTAAATTTTATAGCTATGCAAGAATATTATCACTAAAGAAAGATGAAAAATAAATGATAATATGTTAAATTTTTTAATGGTTCATATGGATTTTATTGTTATATATCATTTTATATGATATCAAATGGAAATTATTTTTTTCTTGTCTTTCCATGTCTATTGGTGATTGTGGAAGGTACTCACAACAAACTTCAAATGGTTATGTGAGTTGATTGAACTGCCCTATTGGATTATTGTTAAATGTAATATTTCATCTCCATGTTTTGGGGTGCTTGTGATTATATCCCCTCAATAAATGAACAAGTATTGTGTTTAGACCTTTTGGTATCCATTTAATTGGGTGGAATGAGTGGATTTGAATCCATAACTTCTCAAGAAATTTCAGTTGTCTCTTGGGTTTTGATGCTATTTTTAAAAGGAGTAAGAGAAAACACTTCTTGAATCTATCCACTGCCACTATAGATTAGTCATTCTCACTCTTTTCCCTCGCTGAATCTCTCAAGAAATCCATGGTAATGATTTTTGTGTTCTAGAAGGAATATGTAATGGTGTATACAATCCCAAGAGGGAGGTCCTTGGTTTTCTTATATCACAAAATGTGCTTTCACTAACATATGTTGAAACATATTGATCTATTCTCAAGTATTTTCAACAATTTTACTTTGATGATTCAACCTCCATGATGCCTCCTTCTCCTTTTTTGGATGTCAACACCTTTAAAAGAACTTTTTACTCACATTTACCAACTATTTGGCTTGTTTGACACACCTAATGACATAACTTGACATTAAATTTGATCAATATAATTTAATATAAAATATGAACATGCATTACTTCATCACTTTCATATTGTTGTCTTTGATCTTCCAATCCAATGGATATTATGGAGAATGAGCATGAATCTCAAAAGCAAGTTATTGTATCAGTGATTTGGAAATAAAATTTATCTTAGAAGTGGAATAAAAAAAGAGTTGACACCACCTTATTTCCGATTTAAATATTTGGTAGGAAGAGTATTTCTCTTTCCTCTTCAATTTTTTCCTTTCCCGTATTTTTCCATATGTTAGGCTGATTTTTGTGCTTCATTGGTAGATTTTTCTTACTCATTGCTAGATGATTTTTTTCCTCTTTCAACAGTGATTTTATTTTTCTTGTGGATAGGTCTTCTTCCCCATACAGGACTGATTTTTAATAATTGAAAGTATTTGTTTGCATATTTTGCTTTGAATTTTGGGCGGAGCATGCAAATTTTATAGTTTCTCTAAATTGCATTCAGTTTCTTCACCTTCAACTTGACCAATCATTGCTTGTTTCACATATTTTTATTTTTATTTAATCCTTTCCAAGTTCATTGATGATGTAGTGTTTACAATGATACTTTGGGCCTCTACATGTTTGAGATGTTGGAAATGCATTTTATTTATTTTTAATTGTAATTTTGTGTTTAAAATTGCTTCATACGCTTTTCTTATTTGTCCTATCTATACTTTTTCATGGAAACATCATAAAAAATCCTTGGACAAGAATTATGACTAATGGGACAACATTACATTTTTTTCATAAATATAAATAGAAATAATAGAAAAGTTTAACCAACATTTCTTTCTCACATGCATATTGGGGTTGTCGATCAACCAATCCAAGGTCTATGCTTGTGGATACGAATGAGTCTCCATGGAAATTTCTTGCACCAATTATTTAGAAATCATTTTTTCTCAAACATGTGATCAACAAGAGTTAGTGATTTGAGTCTTTGAAAAGAAGAGTCTGTATTTCCTCTTCAATTCATTTTTCTTTTCCCTTACTTTTTTACTTTCACGGTTTATTTTTTTCCTTTATTAACAGGTTTCTCTTGGTTTGTTTTTTGACAATATTTTTTTGGGGCTTGTTCATAGGTCTTCTTGCATATACATAACTTATTTTTCATGCTTGCAACTTTTTATTTTGCATATATGGGGTTGATTTTAGCTCCATACATGTAAGTTTTACATCTCTAAATTGCTTTCAATTCTTTCTTTGTTTTTATTTTTTAGATGGGTATGGGGATGGAGGTTCTAACATGTATTCCTTTTATATCCATTATTGCTGCAAGGCTCACATTTATGTTTTGACTCTCTACATGCTTGATAATCTTGCACATGTTTTTCTCTTGCCTTTGAACGATTAGGAGTCTTTCTATCACTGCTTCGAGTGAGCCCCTACTTATCTTGGGTCCCCAACTTATTTAACCACTTTATGTGGGTGAGGTGTTAGAGAGTGTGATCTCCACCCAATATATCCTTGATTCATGACACTAAAATGACATTGGCTACCTTCCTTGAGGAATGAATAAGGGTTAATTTTCTATAGCGTGAGGGGTTTCATTGCACTATACCTTTATTTTTGAAGTACATTTCAGCCTAGGTACCTTCATTCCCTAGGGAGCTTTGTAGGTAAGATATGTTTTGGGTGGGAATGGCTACCTCTTGATCGACCTAGGTCATAAATGGTAACATATGGGATGATCCATGATTTGAGAGTGAAAGTAATATATGGGATACGTTATGTATTGAACTTGTTTCCTTTGACTTTATTACAAACTTTGATGAACACAAATGCCTTGTGGTCTCTGAGGCACATGTAAAATTTAATGAAAACTCCATATAGAGGTTGAGGTAGGGAAAATCACTAAGGCTCATGGTAGATAAATTTCCTTAGAGGGGACAAAATCAATAGGGAAAGCCATAAATTCAGTGAGAGCCCTCTGAAATCCACATTGAGTAGGTGGGAAATGTTTTCAATTGAAAAACCAATAGTTGAAGGAGGGGTGCAAATATCACACATCCGGAAGCACTATGTGACATAATGATATTTTATGTGTTGGTTGAGCCTGTGATGTAATCTACATGAACATGTTGAAGTAATTAAAATGGATTATAACTTTGGAACAAAATTTTAAGGATCTATCTAGACTCATAAAACGATTGATTACATTTTTTTAGTGTAGGACATATTACCTCTCTTATATATATATATATATAAACAAAATTAGGCCATAACTATTGCAATAAAATTATGTAATTACTCAACCATCCCAAGGATCACAATTTGTCTTCTTTGTGATTAAAGTTTTAAAGATCAGCCCAATTCACCAAAATAATTAATGTTGTTCTTATATTTCTCAAATTCATGAATTGAGATATTTCATATTTGAGTACATAGCACATGATGTTGCATTCACATTCTACAAATTATTTTATGAATTGAGTTGTTTCATCTTTACTATTTCAACGTTGAATTTACATTTTTGAGTTATTTTTTCCTAAAATAGTATCATTGAGAGATATAGCTAGAGATAATTTCATATATTTATAGTATATTTATGTTTTTTTGGTTTCTTTTCACTTTTAAATCATTTATTATTGTTTAGTTTCCTTGATAATTTGTTAAATATTTTAATTGTGTATATAGATTTTAGTATTTTGATTGATAACTTGTTATATTTTTTTAATGTTGTTATGTTAAATATAAAATGGAATGAAAGCTTTAGTTTTTATTGGTTTCTCTATAATGCATGTAAAAGAAGGATCAAATATTAGATTATGGAAAGGAGGGAAGGAAAAGCTATACTTTTATATAAGTTTTGATCAATGATTTAGGAATTTTTTTTAAAGTTGTAATCAATGACTTTGAGACTTGTTCTTTGATCCATAATATTTACAATATCAAATATTAGATTATGGAGAGGAAGGAAAAAAAAGATATATTTCAATATAAATTTTGATCAACGACTTTGGACTTGTTTTTAAGTTCTAATCAATGACTTCGAGACTTGTTCTTTGATCTATAATATTTATAATATGACTCCATCTTTTAGACTTGTTCTTTGATCCATCATAGTTACAATAAGACTCCATCTATATTTTTAAGGTGATTGTACATTTGTAATCACATTGAGAATTGATTCTATCCATAATTTTAATCTTAAAAACAATTAAATATGAATAAATAGTTATTTCTTGAAATTCCATTACTCTACTTTATTTTGCTAGAGCACATTGAGACCTTTGAGTTTGTTTAGTAATTAGTGTATTTGTTTTAATTTGTGAATTATATTACTATAAATATTTATTTATTTATTTTATAGTATATATGTTAATTTTGATTATGTCAGCTTTATGAATTACAATATTTGATAATATATTAATTTTTTAAAGAATTATATAACAAGTATATTTTTAGAGCTATATAAGAAGTATATTTTTAATTAATAAATTATTTTTTTCTTCTTAATAATGATTATATATGAAATCATATTTAGAGTGTTGAAATTTAATCTTATAAATTGCAATGTTGCACATATATTAGAAGTTATATAATAAGTTTATTGTTTAGTAATAAAATAAAATTATTGAAAAGAGATTAAAATTATAAAAATTTTAATATGATGATTATATATTAGAAAATTGAGTGATGTTTCTCTTGATTTGTTGATGTCTATTAGTAAATTGGAATACATTTCATGTACATTTAAAAAAAACAACTTCAAACTGTATATATTATCATTGGTTTAAAAATGAAAAAAATAAAAACTATAATATCAATTAAAATATATTTTGCAAAATAACTTATTCTTAAATGTTTGAAAATTAATATTGAATAGTTTTTTTTTTTTTTTTTAAATAGATGGTAGGCCGTTTTTTAACGAGTACAAAAATGCTTAGAGTTATAGCTCTATCATCTCAATAATTTAGATCTAATGAGTCATATGAATCTTTTTCAAAATAAATGATTTGTGTTATTGAACATGGATCATAGTGTAGAGTGTTATGTGTTTTAGGGATGAGCATAGTGTAGAGTATTATGGAGCATAGTGTAGAGTGTTATGTGTTTTAGGGATGTGCATAGTGTAAATTATTATGTGTTGTAGGGATGAGCGCCGAAAATTTGATTTAGGCATTGCTAGATTATAAACTTGAACATTGTTGGAAATAAACCGCATGGATATCCAATTCCACTACAAAGTAAGTGATTTCAAAGAAATTAAGATAAGATAAATATAATCAACCCTTAAAAGTAATGGTTACAACTTGGAAGGTTCATTTTAAAAAAATGTAAAGTAATCTTTATAAGCTATTTTGCATCCAATGGTAGATAATGATAATTAGTGATTTTAGTACCAAAATAATATAAAATATTCCAAGAGTTCCAATGTTTATTTTGATTATTAATGAATATCATATATATAATATATAATAATAATACACATCAATTATAGATTAGATAATTAATTTTAATTATATATAATAATTTTTTTTTCTATACTTTATACTTGAAAAATTAAGTGATAGACTATATGGACAATACCCATAATTGAAACAACATATTCAAGTAGGAAAACGTTAGTTAGTTATATACATATATAGAAAATGTAGTGATTAGTTTTTCTTATAAATATTTGTCAAATGGTTATTACATATTATTCATTAATGTTCTTTTTAAATATTTTTTTATAAAATTTAATTACTTACTTATAAAATCATCTTATAGAAAATATTTGAGCATTGTGCATATTTGAAAGATATTCAAGTAGAAAGGATCATATGTTATTTATTTGTAAATAAAGAGAATTTTTTATTTTATTTTTTTACCTCATTAGTTTTACTTTAAAAATTTTATGATTAATTTTGTTTTAAAATATTTATCTAGGTTTATGGTTGATACGTATTGTTAATTAAAGTTTTTATCTAATATTTATTTATCTCGATTTATGGTAGGTACATATTGTTCATTATTATTTTTTTTGTATTTATTTATCTATGTTTGGTACATTATTGTTAATTAAAATTGTTTATTAATATTTATTTACCTAATTTTATGATTGGTACATATTTTTCATTAATTTTTTTTTTAAATATCCATTTATGTATTGTAAATATTATTCTTAAATATATATTTATCTAAGTCTATGCCATTAAAGTTGTTTTTCAATGTTTATTATAATGTATTAAAAATTAGAAAGACTTCTCTTTCCTTCGATATTAAGCATTTCTATTAATATCTCTCTTGACAAGGTCAAAGGTGGAAGCTCTTTGCCCCAAAAGCTGTGCATTGTTGATATGGGGTTCTTAACATATCAACAAGAAAAAAAAATTTATTATATTTCTTTGTGATATAAATATAGTTGTTTCAGTAGATTGTTAAAAATATTAAAAATAAGAATTTTATTAGATTAATAATATTTACATTGTTTATGAAGTTTATTAAGAGATTATTATATTTTTATTTAGATGAAGGTTTTATGTTTGTGAAGTTTATAAAATATAAATTAAATCAATGTAATATCAAAATAGACCCCACATATATATATAATATCATAGAGAAATATAAAAATAAAATAAAGAATAATAAATAAAATAAATAAATAATGCTATTTAAAAAAAATATTTTATAAAATCATATATTTAATTAAGATAATAACTAAATACACTACAAAAATATATATACATATAAATTAAAAAAAAAACATAATTTATAAAAATATATGAATAAAAAAATACTATTATAACCCATCTATAAAAATTTAATAAAAAAATATGTTACTATAATAGTAATGATAATCTAGTTATAATAAAATATATAAAACAAACCTACACTAATAAAATACACACAATTTCAAAACACATGAATCTACATCAATACACATAAGATATAAGTAAATCAATACAGAATATAAGCAAATGTCATACAAATCGAAGTCAAAATACAAACACACATAAACATCATTGTCAAAATCACCAACATGCATATACAAAGAATTTAAAATACTCTACAGAACATACAATTTCAAATAAGAAAAAATCAAATCAACAAACATTATACAATTCCAACTTAGAATACAAACATTGTGAAAACCACATATACACACTTACATATGCAAATTCAATTAAATAAATAAACACATCATACAGTTTAATATTGTGGCAACTGAATTTAATGATAACTAGTTGTTAACTAGTTAAATGACATTTTATTATTGATTAAGGAAAAGACTAAAACAATTATTGTTTTGCTGAAAAGTTAATTTTCTTTATTGTTAATTATGAATAATAAAATTAGTTATGGAAAATAATTCCATAAAAATTAAAAAGGGTTGAAGGTAAATGTTTTCAAAGAAATTAAAGGTGGTTGGACAGTTGGGAACAGTTACCTGTTCCTCTGGGGATAAGAGACTCATCCCAGTGAAGAATGGGGGTTCTCTTCATGGACTAAGGAGAGAGTGTAGATTTTCCTGAGCTGGTAGAGACCAGTGGAAAAACACTTAGAAATCCTGATTTTATTTCTGGTACTCACTAGACTAGGAATCCTAAGGTCACAGCATAAATTTTCCACTATCAACCCGCATCTTTTAGGAGTGGAACACGGGGGCAAGAGGAAGAAGTAATCACCTCTCTTTAAGGTTGGGAGGACCTCAGATATGAAACTGCATTACCAGATAATTATATGTGCAAGTTCAGTGATTTAAGAACATAATTAGCTTAGTCTAAGTTGTAAGAAGGTGTTTATCCACTAATGACAGAACAATAATTTATATGAAAGACAAGTGTTGGAAATAATGATATTTTTTATTATTAATATTTCAATATATACCTCACAAGATTATATTTGTATAATACTTATATTGTAATTTGAGTTTAGTATTTATGATTATGGTAAAGAAATATTTAGAATGATTACTATTGCATTAATCAGTAGAGACTGTGTGCTGTTGGAACAGTGGAAAACCAGATTGGGGTTTTGACTATCATAAATAGTGAATTTCGTGTTGTAGTAAACAGTAGAAGTTCGTTGTAGAACCATGAAAACTAGTGTGTAAACTGCACCAAACGGACTTCAAGATAGTGGAATAAATAGAAAAGCTGTATAGAAACAAATGTGTTTAAATAAACTGAAGGAGATTTTCTTGAGAATAAAAACTGCTGAGCGGACCGTCGGTTGAGGGTATAAGGTGAAAGATCCAACCCTCGACACATCATCCCTTAGGCAAGGCTATCTCAGATAAGCAAGGAAGGTGGTCCGATCACCTGAATAAGTTACCAATCACAAACCTAATTAACGAGAATCTGGAATGTTAGTGCCGAAAAAAGTAAATAGCCAAGAACAGTAAATGAGTAATTCCATTTTTGTTTAGAAAGAAAACAGCTAAGCATTTCAAGAAGGAAAAGATAGCATCTTATAGAGTCTCTTTACATACTAGAAAATTACACAGAGAATTTAGAAAATATACAGTGGGCTCGAGGCCCAAAACCTTCAGTAATCAAGAAGAAAAAACTCTTTTTTTCTTATTGAAGACAGAAACAATCAAACCTATAAATTAAAAAATTGTTCATTTATTTGGAAAGTAATTAAATAAATTTACAAAGTCGAATTCGAAAAAGAAATGGCGAGTAGTGAGAAAAATACTCTATTGTTCCTTTAAAAGAACCTTCTCTGAGAATCTGAGAAGAAAAATACTACAAAATTCCAAATTCCAAAGAGAAATAAACCCTTAGTTATTAACTAGAATATGGGAAGGAAACTGGAATAAAAATTACAACAAAAAAAGCTTCAAATTCAATTAATATTATATAGTTTAACTGAGTTCCAATCCCATTCAAAACTCGGTGGAAAACCCCGAGAAGGAAGAATACAACTTGGACTTTTTAACTTAACCAAATATTAATACAGAGTCTCCAAGAAAGACAAGAAAATACTGCTCTCCAGAGCCAAACAAGAGTTAACTTGTAAAACAAAAGAATAAAGACTCGTAGATTTCCGAAGTTCATAGTTGCACATCAGGGTGCTAACCTTGATGACAATAACATTGGTCCAAAAAGGTCGAATTAGAATACCTGGAGGGAACCAAGGAAGGTTAGCCAAGACTATTCTTCAAGAAAAGCACCAAGGTTGTGTCAGCGTGGAGCTTACCTGCAAAAAGCCCAGAACAAGGATAAAATGTGAAAAAGGATAGCTGGGTGAGGCATTAATAAACTGTGGTAAATATTGAGGATGGGGGAAATATATTTTTCATACCTTTGGTTAAAGAAACCTCACTCTTGGATGCCTAACGCCAAACTGCAAGGAAGAGTAAGAACGTTAGAAAGTGTAACATTACAACCCCAAGATAGTAAAACTGAAACATATAAATTCAAGAACAAAGTGAAAAACCTCGAATTATCCCCTTACATGAAACGAAGAGGAGTTACGAGGCCAAGATTTTTTAAAGCTGGCCAGACAACTGGGAGGAACAACTACCAGATATGACGCACCTCTGCATTGATAGCTGGAAGGATTAGACCCAGTATCGTTGAAGAGAAGAGTTATGGCCGAAGTGTTTAGGCCGAGAAGCCTTGACAGAGCCAACCAAGCAGTAAGCGGCGGTGTAAAATGATAGCAAGGAGGTGAGTATCGAGTTAACCTAGTCAATTCCTGCCATTTAGAAATCATTGTTGATCTAAGAAGTGATCAAACAGGGACCGTGTGGGTAGGTGGCCTGTACATAGATCTCACATACAAACAACTAGTGTGTTATTAATGAGGATAGGTTGTAACAAGATACACGTACCACCAGTCATAAATATCTTAGATCATGATTTAATTACCAAGGAAGGTAGTCATTAAACTAAAAAATCGAAAGGAGCAACCATAGGTTTAAACGCATGAAACCTAAAACTTTGTTAATGTTGGTATTTCATAACCATATTAATAATTCCTAAATGAGATATATTATTAATTTACATTAGGAGCATGATTAAGTAAAAATGAAAATATGTCTAGTATTAAATATGTGATGTGATAATACGGTGGGGTAAATAATTTTTATTTTTATTATTATTTTTTATTTTTATTTATTTTTTATTTATTTTTTATTTATTTTTTATTTTTTATTTTTTATTTTATGGTATTTTGATGAGTGTTACAAGTGGTATCAGGGTATTTTTCATACGCTGGGACACTAAGGGTCAACTAATGATTAAGTTGTGTGTATACTAATGCACAGAAAAGAATCATAACAGGAAAACGTCATGAGAAGAGGGTCAACACAACAATTACCTAGAACACAGGGGATCCCCAAACACAATTAATAGTGAACCCTAAGATGTGGGTTTAGCTGAGTGTTGATCAGCACCAACAAACAAGTAGACAACTGGAGGAACAACAACACCAAACTGGCATACTATTGAATAGAATACAGATTCAAGGGGATAATGAACGCTTGATGCAAGAGCAAGAAAAGATACTGAAGAGCCTGTCAAACAAGCAAAATTAGGGAATGCAACACCCCGGTGCTGATAGGGACATGCATGAATGTGATGAGCAACAAACAAGGGACTACACTACTGACAGAGTGGAAAGAAGCCCATCCTAGCGAAGTAACAAGAAAAAAAACTATAATGAAATAGAATCTGGCAATTTTTCAGATTAGCACGAAGTTAAGAAGCAAAAAGTGGAGCTTTAGGGGGGAGTTTCAAAAATAAAACCACTAACATTTGATGGTGAAGCTGAGGAAGTGGCAGAGGCTTGGTTGATAAACATGAAAAAGTATTTTCAGGTGTATGAGTACAATAGAAACTTGAAGGCCAGATTGGCCATATATCAATTAAGAGAGAAAGCCACTATATGGTGGGAAGAAGTAAAGAATGTTCGCAACATTGAGGACCAAGATGTTACCTAGGAATCTTTCCATCAATACTTTAATGACAAATATTTAACAGAACATTTCTACGATGAGAAGCCTAAATAATTTCATGACTTGAAGCTGGGAAAAATGACTATGGACGAGTATATCACCAAGTTCACCTCCCTGTTACGATATGTTCCATACCTTCAAGAGTAAAAGGCTAAGGTACAAATATTTCTGAGCGGCTTGCCAACACATATGAAGGAGTGAATTGAATTTGTAAATCCCAAGACCATGGACGAAGCCATTTGTAAGACACGAATATGCTATCAGTAGTCCAAGGCAAAAGGGGAGGTTGGAAAAAGTTGGCAGCCAAGAAAGGGACAAAAAAGTGGCTTAAACTTCAAAGGCGCCAAAAACAGTAACTTTGAGAATTCTGCATGAAGTTCTGCCAGTAAACAATTTGGTAAAAATCATCAAAGAACCTGATGGCCAGTGGAAGAGAAGCCTACAGAGGCATCTAGAAAACCTGAGAAAGGGTAGGTGACCAAAACACCTCTACAGTGTTGGGGGTGTGGTGAGGCACATTATTATAAAAATTTCCCATAGCGAGAAAGAAGCGAAATGGTTGCAAATTTGCAGGAGGATTTTACAGTAGGTGATGTGGCGCAAAACATTCCTTGTATCAACGCAGCATTGGAGGATCGATAGGAAGATTATTATTCAACAGTGATTGAATTGGAAGGTAAATTACCGTCTCAATATGTTTCTATTTTGGTACACCAAGTGTAATTCTAAGTTATGTTAGTCCCAAACTAGTGGAAATTTGTAAATTAAAAGGGAAGAAATTCAAAAACCCTTGGCTGGTACAACTAGCCAGAGGAGCAAAAAGAAAGGTAACTACCAAATTTCCAAACTGCACATTAGAAATTTCAAAACAACAGTTAAATGTGGAACTGAACATACTTCCATTGGGGTCCTATGATGTTTTACTGGGCATGGATTGGCAAGAAAAACATTGGACCTTAGTGGCCTGCAAGGAAAATATTATTTATTACATAATGCAAGATGGAACATGTAAGGAGATTCAGGGAATCAAGAAGCCGCTACAATTATGTCCAATTACAACATCCCAAATGAATAAACGTATGAGGAAGGGATGTGAAATATATGTTATTCAGGTGGGATATGCTAATTCCAAGGAAAAATAACCTATGATGGAAAACATACTAGTGGTACAAGATTTCATGGATGTTTTTCTAGAAAATATCCCTGGATTACCACCAAGGCGAGATATTGATTTCACCATAGAATTAATGCCAGGAGCATCTCCCGTGTCAAGGGATCCTTACAGAATGAGTGTTCCAGTATTAAATGAATTAAAAATGCAGTTACAAGAACTCCTGGAAAAAGGCTATATTCATCCAAGTGTGTCCCCATGGGGAGCACTTGTGTTGTTCGTTAAGAAGAAATATGGAACCATGTGAATGTGCATGGACTATAGACAGCTCAATAAATTAAAAATTAAGAATAAATATCCTTTACCAAGGATATATGATCTGTTTGATTAGGTGAAGGGGGGCATAGTGTTTTCCAAAATAGACTTAAGATCTGGATATCACCAGATCTGAATCAAGGATGAAGATATTTGCAAGGCTTCTTTCCTTACCAGGTACGGGCATTATGAATTTGTGGTGTTACCCTTTGGGTTAAAAAATGCACCAACAACCTTTATGAGGTTAATGCATTGTATATTCCATCCTTTCCTGGATAATTTTGTACTTATATTTATAGATGAAATTTTAATCTATTCTAAAAACCGGGGAGAACATAGAGAGAATTTGAGGATTGTGCTGGAAATGTTAAGAAAACAATAGCTATACGGTAAGCTCAGCAAATGTGATTTATTTAAAATAGAAATCTAGTACTTAGGCCATGTCATTTCAGCAGAAGGGATTGTTGTTGATCCAGAGAAAATAAAGGCAATCATGGAATGGGGAGTACCCTAGAATGTGGAAGATATTCGATCCTTCATGGGATTAGCTGGGTACTATCGGAGATTTATTGAGGGATTTTCCAAAATTTATTTTTCCATTACCTCCTTGCAAAGAAAAAGAAAAGTATTTAAGTGGAATGTTGAGTGCCAGAATAGTTTTGAGAGGCTGAAGAAATTATTGACCACTGCACCAGTGTTAAGGGTAGATGACCCCAATAAAGAATTTGAAGTATGTATAGATGCTAGTAAAGAGGGTGTTGGGGAAATTTTATCTCAGGAAGGAAAAGTAGTGGCATATGAGTCAAGGAAGTTGAAGGAACATGAACAAAGGTACGTAACCTATGATCTGGAATTAACAGCAACAGTACATGCATTCCGGGTATGGAGACACTACTTGCTGGGAAAAAATTTGTGCTAAAGACAGATCATAGCAGCTTGACAAGTTATTTCAAACAAGTTGATTTAAACTCCAAACAGGCAAGATGGAATGCATTTCTAAGTGAGTTTGACATGGATATACAACACGTGAAAGGTAAGGAAAACCAGGTGGTTGATGCTTTAATTAGAAACTTGAATTATGTTTATGAGCTTTACTACAATCAACTTGAATGTAAATTCTTAACTCAAGTAAAATAATAAGCACAGAAAGATTTAGAATATCAATTCCTATGGAAGCAAATGGAAGAAACTTGAAAGAAAGGAAGTACTTCTGAATATGGAGTTGATAAATATCAGATGCTAACCTTTAGAGGAAAAGTGTATGTACCAAATCGTGTGGACCTACAGGAGCTAATCATGGATGAATACCATCGCAATAATTATGCAGGTCACCCAGGATACTAGAAAATGTTAACTGCTATTAGGAAAGTATATTTTTGGCCTAGTATGCGTAAAAATATTGCTGAGTATTTAAATAAATGTTTGGAGTTTCAACAGGTCAAGCTGGAGCATCGACATCCTGCAGGATTGTTGCAGCCCATATCGGTACCTGAATGGAAGTTGGAAGGCATATCCCTGAACTTCATTACTATTTTACAGCGGTCAAGGAGATAAAATGACTCCATCATGGTGGTAGTTGACAGATTGAGTAAATTTTCACATTTTATACATGTACAGTCTACTTACAAGACTGTACAGATAGGGAACATCTTTATGAGAGAAATTTTCAGACTTCATGGCATTCTGAAGACTGTTATCTCGGACAGAGATGTAAAGTTTACCACAAAATTTTGGAATAATCTATTTACAGGTCTGGGGACCCAAATCAACTTTAGCACTACTTATCACCTCCAGATAGATGGTCAGACAGAGCAGGTAAACCAAGTTTTGGAAGACATGTTGTGCATGTAGGTGATGCAATAGCCGATTAAGTGGGGAGATTACTTACACCTGGTTGAATTTTCTTATAATAAGGGATAACAAGAGTCCCTTAAGATGAGTCATTTTGAAGCTTTATATGGGAGGCAGTGTCACACACCCATAAATTGGAGTAGCCCAAAAACAAAACCAATGTTGGGACCAGAAATGCTGGCGGAAATGGAATCAAAAGTGAAGAAGATAAGGCAAAATTTGAAGGCTTGTTACACTAAAATTTTTCACCTTAACATTCTGTTGATTGTATGAGCTCACTAAACACTCATACATGCCTCCTTTGCAAGTCTTAAAACCTTTGTTCCTCATTCCATGCCCTGAAACTGGAGAAAAAACCCTAAAAAGCTCAAAAACTTTGAGTACGCAGTTAATATGAGACTTTTTTGCATTCTTAGCTAGGGTACGCAGGTAATGTGAAGAGGAACTGCGTTCTAGAATGCATTTTTCCAGTGTAATGCCTACGGTACCCCTGTAAAGTCAAAAATCGCAAAAGACAAAATTAAAAATTTGAATTTTGGTCAATTCTGGAAGGTTCTGGATGAGATTTTTTGGGGATGAGTACACTTTAGTAAGGTGCATGTATCCCACACCTTAAGGAACTAATCCCTTGATGTGAGGAGCCTATCCCTTTGAAGGAGGATTCTATCCCTTTAAAGGTGGAATTATAACCTCCTCATCTGCTCTATAAAAGGAGGCATTGGGTAGCCTCAAAGGGTTAAGAAAAGTGAAGTGAAGAAGATTGAGTTGAAGTGCTGTTAAGATTTAGACTTCTTTCTGCTGAGATTTTGAGAGGAAAGATCACATACCTCTTTGTGTTCCTGAAGGAAGAGTGCAAGGCTTATCAAAGTAAAGGGACTCCTGCTTCGGACCCCGGGAAGGCCTTTCGAACATCAAGGCTAAGGTTGTAAGGTTCTTCTGTATATTTTAAGATTAATACAATCAAGTTCTGTTTTTCTCAATAAATTGTCGTTCGATTGTTTATTTCAATAAGCTGTCGTTTGATCATTTATTTCATAGATTCCTTGATCACTATGATAGATAATTTTTATGATTATTTGTTATACATGTGCTATTGATATTTTCTTGTTTGTGATTGCATATCAACGAAATATGATACTTTCTTGCGACAAAAGAGCTCTTGTTGCGACGAAGGATTATTGATAGGACAGAAGCACTACGACCACAAATAAGCATTTGGATCTAAGGTAGGATCGACACCTTCATAGCATTTATTTGTAAAATGAATATATCTAGAGAAAGACAAACTTAGTTGTTCGTTTGTTGCTAGATTGTCTTCTGACACTAGGGAGATCGATCTTGTCTGCAAGAACGATTTATCCGGCCAACAAATTGGCGACCATACTGGGGATCGAACCCAGAATCTCTGGTTTCGCAGACCAGAGATCTTTTGTGAGGAGAGTTCCTTTTACTGTGTCAACCTCGTTAAAAAATGAATTAGTGAGTGCGAGGAGAGTTCCTTTTACTGTGTCAACCTCGTTAAAAAATGAATCAGTGAGTGTGAGGAGAGTTCCTTTTCCTGTGTCAACCTCGTTAAAAAATGAATCAGTTGGTCAGAGGATAGTTCCTGTTACTGAGTCAACCTCATTAAAAAATGAATCAGGTATGAGGATAGTTCTTTTCTTGTGTCAACCTCGTTAAAAAATTAATCAGTTGGTCAGAGGATAGTTCCTTCTACTGAGTCAACCTCATTAAAAAATGAATTAGGTATGAGGATAGTTCTTTTCCTGTATCAACCTCACTAAAAAATGAATCAGTAGGTTATTTAGGTAGATTTTAGAGAGTAGATACGAGGACAGTTTCTTTTACGGTGTCAACCTCGTTAAAAAATGAAACATGTAGAAGAGGAAAGTTTCTTTTACTGTGTCAACCTCGTTAAAAAATGAAACACGTTGCCATGAGAATAGTTCTTTTCCTGTGTCAAGCTCGTTAAAAAATGAAACAAATCCTCCCCTAATTGAGTCGAGTCTTTGAATAGACCTCGTAAATGTTAAGTCATATATTTAGGTTAGTTTTTAGGTCGGGTCTTTCATATGATCTCGTAAATGAACCTTCATTCCATCCAGCTATTAATTACCATCTGTGTACTTAGTTGAATGAAATGAAGCTGGGGGGGCATGCACTCTAGCAGTTACGCTTAGGGGGCATCAAGCACAGTTTTTTCTTTGTTTCAAGCTTGATTAAAAATGAAACCACTGTGAAACCTATCTTGAGTCAATTTTCTCTGTTTCAAGCACAGTTTTCTCTGTTTCAAGATTTTGTAAAAATGAAACCTATCTTGAGTCAATTTTGGTTATTTTCAAGACTCGTTAAACTCATGAAAATCTCGAGATTATTTTGCTATCTTTCATTCTCGTAAAAAACATGAAAATGCTGAGTTCTTTTCGTCTTTTCCTGCTCGTAAATTAAATTGAAAGTCGGCCACATGAGTACATTTTTATCCCTTTTTCGAACTCGTTAAAACTTATGAAAAAGTGAAAACCATGAGTACATTTTTATCCCTTTTTCGAACTCGTTAAAATTTACAGAAAAAGTGAAAATCAAGAGCATACTTTTATCACTTTTTTGGACTCTTTCAAAAATTTAAGAAAAAGCGAAACCTTGGAGTTCTCTTTTAAGCCCTTGATTAGAGCACTTGATTATTCGAACTCGTTAAAGTAAATGAATAATCGTCCCTTCATTATAAGTTTACCCCTTTTACGAACTGAAATGGACTATTTACGAAAAAGGTATACATTGAATAATTACGGTCAATAGAGTTCTCTCCCGCATTATTTTATCCTTTTTTGGGCTCGAGAGACTAAATTTACGAAAAAGTACACCCATGGAGTTTTCTTATGTTTTTTCTTTTGACTCCCTAAAAATGAAAAACACCGAGTTTCTCCTATACTGGACTCATTAAAATTTAACAGTAAAGGACCTGTTCAAATTTCAAACAGGAACGAACCACTCCTTCTTAGGGTTCGAATTTTAAACGAAGTTGGACTCATCCAAAGGATGAGCTTATAAACAAGAAAATGTTATCCTCCTCAAGCTTGTCAAAAATAAAGAGGTACTTGCCAGAAATGGTGTGGGTAAAGAGAGAAAAATGAACCTGTTTGTTACATCTTGATTATTCAGAAAACCGTTAACCACTCTCGAACACGACACTTTTTGTCCACCTGGGTTGGGAAATCCTTTTCCTAACAGTTAATCAAACCACATTGAAAGTCTTCAGCCAGTTTCTGGGTATTAGCTTTGGGTCAATTGTCACCAAACCATCTTCAGTGTCGTTATGTGTTCAAGAGGACAGTTCAAATAAACCATTCATCTGCAAAATATCTGTCATCCATTTTGACCATCCCTGAGTCAGTCCTTTCCAATATATTTCTTCAAAACTTGATCTATGATTTCGTGTTGTGGGCTTGCCTACGACGAATCACTTTCTATCGACTACAGCTCATTATCTAGGAAGTTGATCCAGAAATCGTCAGTACCTTGAAATCTGCATGCCTCAATGGCAGGTTTCTCGCCTTCGATGACAGGTTGCATCATTGACCTTCAATCGAATGATTCCATGAGATGTTCGACTTCAGCTCATTCATTCACATTTCATGGATTGTACTGGGTACTTTGAGAACCATTGACATTACTGGTGGTTACTCTCACACTTGTTAACAGTTTACATCATTGACTGGTAATCAAGTGGTTTCTACCATGTTCGACTTCAACACATTTATTCACATGGATAGAATCATACTAGTTCGAGAAGCGGAAATAAAAACCCTAGATCTAGTTTCTACCATCCAGGCTGCGAGGAATTTTGTTATCATTTATACAGTAGACTATTTATAAACAAATGGATGCGTCCATACTGTGTCTACACATGTCTATACTGTAATGTATTAAAAATCATTCTTGTATCAAAACAATTTAAGTTAGTTCTAGTTAGTTTTGATCTGAGTATGGGAATGCCTACCTCAGCGATAATATGATTACATATATATATATTTTGCATTGAATGTTTTTACAGGTTCCGACTGGGGTGTCCACAGGATGATCCTTGAAATGATAAAGTACTTCACTCTTCAAATATGACAGACTTCATCTTCATCTATTTCAGACTTCGTACTTTAGGGGGCAATCTGTTACAATAAAAATTGTCACCTTGACATTCTTCTGACTGTATGAGCTCATTAAACACTCATACATGCCTCCTTTGCAACTCTTACAACCTTTGTTCCTCATTCCATGCCCTGAAACTGGAGAAAAAACCCTAAAAAGCTCAAAAACTTTGAGTACGCAGTTAATATGAGACTTGCCTGTGTTCTTAGCTAGGGTACGTAGGTAATGTGAAGAGGAATTGCGTTCTAGAACGCATTTTTCCAGTGTAATGCCTGCGGTACCCCTGTAAAGTCAAAAAGCGTGAAAGACAAAATTAAAAAGTTGAATTTTGGTCAATTCTGGAAGGTTCTGGATGAGATTTTTTGGGGATGAGTACGCTTTAGTAAGGTGCATGTATCCCACACCTTAAGGAACTAATCCCTTGATGTGAGGAGCCTATCCCTTTGAAGGAGGATTTTATCCCTTTAAAGGTGGAATCCTAACCTCCTCATCTGCTCTATAAAAGGAGGCATTGGGTAGCCTTTTGGGAGGTTAAGTTAAGCTGTTGGAGATTTAGATTGAAGTGCTGTTGAGATTTAGAATTCTTTCTGCTAATCTTTTGAGAGGAAAGATCACATACCTCTTTGTGCTTCTGGAGGAAGAGTGCAAGACTTATCAAAGTAGAGGAGATTCCTGCTTCGGACCCCGGGAAGGCCTTTCGAACATCAAGGCTAAGGTTGTAAGGTTCTTTTGTATATTTTAAGATTAATACAATCAAGTTCTGTTTTTCTCAATAAATTGTCGTTCGATTGTTTATTTCAATAAGCTGTCGTTTGATCATTTATTTCATAGATTCCTTGATCACTATGATAGGTATGTTTTATGATTATTTGTTATACAGGTGCTATTGATATTTTCTTGTTTGTGATTGCAGATCAATGAAATATGATACTTTCTTGCGACAAAAGAGCTCTTGTTGCGACGAAGGATTATTGATAGGACAGAAGCACTACGACCACAAATAAGCATTTGGATCTAAGGTAGGATCGACACCTTCATAGCATTTATTTTTAAAACAAATATATCTAAAGAAAGACAAACTTAGTTGTTCGTTTGTTGCTAGATTGTCTTCTGACACTAGGGAGATCAGTCTTGTCCACAAGAACGATTTATCCGGCCAACAAGGCTTCACAAGATCGGCAGAGATCTATGCAGATAAGAAGAGGAATTATCGAGAATTCAGAGTGGGAGACCATGTGTATGTGAGGATGAAACACAAGAGGAGTACCTTGTGGTGGACCTCTTGTTCGAAGTTGGCTCCTAGGTTCTGTGGACTCTTCCAAGTTTTGGAAAGGGTAGGACCTATGACCTATTGGTTGGCTTTACCCAGTCACATTTGAGTGCACAATGTGTTCCATGTGTCCCTTTTGAAGCATTATGTGCATGATTCGAAGCACGTAATTCATTAGCAGAATATAATTAGGATAGAATTAAAAATCCTAACTTGGAATATGATTTTTTTATGAAAATTTGACAAGGAGCTTTGTTATTTGCAGGTAGAGTCAGACGAAGAGTTTCTGGTCAAGCCGCAACACATACTTGACCGGAGAGAAATTATGCTCCGGAAGCGAGTCATCGCCCAGGTTAAAGTGTAGTGGAAGCACTTCAGCCCGGATGAGGCTACTTGGGAGGATGAAGGATTTGTGCACGAAGCTTACCTAGAGCTCTTTTCTGATTTGGAGTGAAACACTGAGGATGGTGTTACTTCCACGGGGGGAAGTTGTGACAGATGCATTTAATGATAACTAGTTGTTAACTAGTTAAATGACATTTTATTATTGATTGAGGAAAATACTGAGACAATTATTATTTTACTGGAAAATTTATTTTTCTTTATTTTTAGTTATGAATAATAAAATTAGTTATGGAATGTAATTCAATAAAAAGTAAAAATGGCTGAAGGTAAATGTTTTCCAAGAATTGAAAGGTGGTTGGACAGTTGGGAACAATTACCTATTCCTCTGGGAATAAGAGACTCATCCCAGTGAGGAATGGGGGTTATGTTCATGGACTAAGGAGAGAGTGTAGATTTTCCTAAGCTGGTAGAGACTAGTGGAAAAACACTTAGCAATCCTAATTTTATTTCTAGTACTGACTCGACTAGGAGTCCTGAGGTCACAGCAGAAATTTTCCACTGTCAACTCATACCTTTCAGGAGTGGAGCATGGGGGCAAGAGGAGGACGTAATCACCTCTCTTGAAGTTTGGGAGGACCTTAGTTGTGAAACTGCATAACTAGATAAGTATCTATGCAAGTTCAGTGATTTAAGAACATAATTAGCTTAGTCTAAGTTGTAAGTAGGTGTTTATCCACTAATGCAACAACAATAATTTATATGAAAGACAAGTGTTGGAAATAATGATATTGTTTATTATTAATATTTCAATATATACCTCACAAGATTATATTTGTATACTGATGTTGTGTATAGTACTTATATTGTAATTTGATTTTAGTAGTTGTGATTATGGTAAAGAAAGATTTAGAATGATTATTACCACATTAATCAGCATAGACTGTGTGTTGTTGGAACAATGGAAAATGAGATTTGGGTTTTGACTATCATAAATAGTGAATTTCTTGTTGTAGTAAACAGTATAAGTTTATTGTAGAACTGTCAAAAATAGTGTGTAAACTGCACCAAACGGAACTCAAGATAGTGGAATAAACAGTAAATTTGTATAGAAACAAATGTGTTTAAATAAAATGAAAGAGATTTTCTTAAGAATAAAAACTGTTGAACGAACCATCGGTCGAGAGTATAAGGTGAAAGACCCAACCTTCGACACATCGTCCCTTAGGTACAGCCATCTCAGACAAGCAAGTAAGGTGGTTCGGTCACCCTAGTAAGTTACGAATCACAAACCTAATTAACGAGAATTTGGAATGTCATTGTCGATAAAAGTATATAGCTAATAACAGTAAATGAGAAATTCCATTATTGTTAAGAAAGAAAATAATTAAGCATTTCAGGAAGGAAAAGATAGTGCCTTATAGTCTCTTTACATACTGGAAAAATTACATAGAATTTAGAAAATATATAGTGGGCTCGAGGCCCAAACCCTATAGTAATCAAGAAGACAAAACTCTTTTTTCTTGTTGAAGACATAAACAATCAAACCTATAAATTAAACAATTGTTCATTTATTTGGAAAGTAATTTAAGAAATGTAAAAAGTTGAATTTGATAAAGAACTGGTGAGTAGTGAGACAAATACTCTAATTTTCATTTAAAAGAACCTTCTCTGAGAATCCGAGAAGCAAAATACCACAAAATTCCAAATTCCATAGAGAAATAAACCCTTAGTTATTAACAAGAATATGGGAAGGAAACCAGAATAAACATTACGACAGAAAAAGCTTCAAATTCGATTAATAATATATAGTTTAACTAAGTTCCAATCCCATTCAACACTCGGTGGAAAACCTCGAGGAAGAATACAACTTGGACTTTTTAACTTAACCAAATCTTAATACGGAGTCTCTAAGAAAGACAAGGAAATACTGCTCTCCGAAGCCAAACAAGAATTAACTTGTAAAACGTAAAAATAAAGACTCGTATATTTCTAAAGTTCAAAGTTGCACATTAGGTTGCTAGCCTTGACGACAATAACGCCTTTCCAAGAAGGTCAAATTAGAATATCTGGAGGGAACCAAGGAAGGTTAGCCGAGACTATTCTTCAAGAGAAGTACCAAGGTTCCATCGACGTGGAGCTTACTTGCAAAAATCCCAGAACAAGGATAAAACGTGAGAATGGATAGCCAGGTGAGGCATTAATAAGCTGTGGTAAAGACTAAGGATGGGGAAAATATATTTTTCTTACCTGTGGTTAAAGCAACCTCACTCTTGGATTCCTAATGCCAAACTACAAGCAAGAGTAAGAACGTTAGCAAGTGTAACATTACAACCCCAAGACAGTAAACTAAAACATATAAATGCAAGAACAAAGTGAAAAACTTCAAATTATCTCCTTACTTGAAATGAAGAGGAGCGACGAGGTCGATAGTTTGTAAAGTTGGTGGGACAACTGGGAGGAAAAACTACTAGATATGACGCACCTTTGCGTTGATAGTTGGAAGGATTAGACCTAGTCTCACTAAAGATAAGAGCCATGGCCGAAGTGTTCACGCTGAGAAGCCTTGACAGAGCCAACCAAATAGTGAGTGGCAGAGCAAAATGATAGCAAGGAGGTGAGTATCAGGTTAACCAAGTCAATTCCCACCATTTAGCAATCACCGTTGATCTGAGAAGTGATTGGACGGAGACTATGTGGGCAAGTGGCCTGCACATGGATATCATATACAAACAACTGGCGTGGGATTAATAAGGATAGGTTGTAACAAAATACGCATGCCACCAGTCATAAAGATTCTATATCATGAGTTGATTACCAAGGACGGTAGTCATTAAATCGAAAAATCGAAAGGAGCAACCATAGGTTTAAATGCATGAAACCTCGAACTTTGTTAATGTTGGTATTTCATAACCATATTAATAATTCCTAAATGAGATATATGATTATTGTACATTAGGAACATGATTAATTAAAAATAAAAATATGTCTAGTATTAAAGATGTCATGTGATAATACGGTGGGGTAAATAATTTTTTTTTATGGTGGTTTGATGATGTTACAGATTTCAACATACAAATTTAATTTATCCAACCAATAAACATTGGCATAATACAAATTAACAAACATAATACCATTTAAACTTAGAACACAAACATTATGAAAATCACCTATACACACATACATATGAAAATTTAATTAAATAAACAAACACACCATACAATTTCATATAAAGATGCAAATTCAATTTATCAAACAAACAAATTTACATAATATAAACTAACAAACATAATACAATTTCAACTTAGAATACAAACACTAAGAAAACCACCTACACACACATACCTATGCAAATTCAATTAAATAGATAAACACATCATATCATATCAACATACAAATTCAATCTTCCAAATAAACAAACATTGTCAAAACAACTTATAGTTAATTAAAACGCACATGCAAGCATCAAGTAAACAACATTTCAAAAAATTTAAATAGCAAAAATTCAAATTAACAAACATAATATAATTTCAACTTAGAATACAAACAATATGATAAACACCTATAGGCACACATAAAAAGAAACACAAATTAAATAAATAAACACATCATACAATTTCGTACTAACATACAAATTCAATCTACCAAACAACCCAACATTTCCAAAACATCTAATATACAAATTTTCAAAACATACATAAGTAAACATAATTTCAAATAAGTTCAAATACTCAACATACAATTTCAAATAACAAAATTCCAAATTAACAAATGTAATACAATTTCAACATAAAATACAAATATTATGAAAACCACTTATATACACCTACATTTGCAAATCCAATTAAAAAAAGAAATACAACATAAAATTTCATAACAATATACAATTTCAATCTATCAAATAGCTTAATATATTATATATAATTATTAAATTAAGTTAAATTAATATACAATATATATATAAAAAAATATAATATAATAAATGAAATAAAAAATAATATTTAATATAAAAAACATAAAAATAAATAAATAAACATATATATATATATAAGAAAATAAATTTAAAATTTAGTTTATTTATGAAACTATTTTAGAATTTTTTACTTCATATATGAAATCTATCTACAAATTCTTTAACTTCTTTTTTAATGAATTGAAATATTAAATTATGAAATCATATAATTGTGTATGTATCTACAAATTATTTAATATTTTTTTTTTTAATGAATTGAAATATAAAATTAAAGATAAATTAAATTGAAATATTACTAGTGAATTGAAATGAAAAAAAAATGTGTGTATGAGAAATGCATTTTGATATGTATAAGTTTAATTAAAAATAAAAATAAAAACATGGAAACAATAAATGCTACACTACTCTAAGGAGAATGAGACCTCATCCTTCCTAAAGCATTTAGGAGAATTTTTACCCCTCCCATAATATATATATATATATATATATATATATATATATATATATATATATATATATAAAATTAAGAATCATTCCTGGAAATCAACCCAGAAATAACCCTGCAAAATCACATATAAATATAAGAAAAAAGACATTAAAATACTGAAATATTTCTAATAAAATAAAATAAAAAATACTATGTAGTTTATCTTACCCAATTGAAAAAACATAATTAATTCTAAATAAATCTAAAAGCAGAGAGAGTAAATAATTCTACAGAGAAGATGAAAAGGTTTGTGGAACAAGTCTTAACCCTAAAGATCTAACCAAGTGCACCCTGCAAAAGATAGGGTAGAAAGAAGCAAACGAAGCACAAGTTATTCAAAAGATAGCATATAGAGAAGCTGAGGAAGCATAAGCGGCCCAGTTGTACATCCAAATCCATTTTCATATGCAAATTGAGTTCCCTGCTATGGTTAAAAAAATATGAAAGAAAACAGTTCAATGTAATGATAAAAAAAGTCAAGATTTTAGAATATGGAGTTAAAATTTGATTATTTTTTTTACCAAGTTAAAAATGATAAAAGATTTAAACATTCATTTCAACTTCAGCAATAATATTTCCTCACCAACTGATTTTTCAAATATGTGTGGGTTTTTAATCATGAAACTTATTATATCAACCATTGATTTCAATTTTAATTACGATAAATTAACAGGATCATAAAAGTGCATGGACAGTAGTGGTGTACGGAAAGCACCAATCCAAGGGCAATGATGCCAGTAAATTAAATTAATCCCCTCAAATTTTAATTTAATTTTAGAAGGGTTGATGTACCAATCAAATTTAATGAAATCAGTTACAACAATTGAGAGAGGGAGGCAGAGCTAGCGAGGGAGATAGAGCTGCAGTTTTTGTTTTTTAAGAAGAGCTTCAGGGTTTGAACAATAGCATGAACAAAGAATTTACCAATTAAATTTAATAAAATTAGTTACAACATTTGAGAGAGAGAGGGAGGCAAAGCTAGCTAGGGAGCCAGAGCTGCTGTTTTTTAGAATAGCTTCAAAGTTTGAACAATAACAAGAACGAAGTTCAAACAAGAACAAAGAATTTTGTTAGAAAAATAGAATTATAAGAGCATCTCAGTAAAGTATCACATCACAAAAACACATAGCAACAGAGATTAGAGGAAATAAAGAGGAAATGAAGAGAAATTTGAATACAGTAGAGTGTGATTGGTTATGATATTGTTTATGATACATTAGATTGAAAAGATGTTTTTCTTGAATAAAGTGAGGACTAAATTTTTTTTTAATGAAAGGCTCAAAATTCAGTTTAAAGAAAAAGGTAGTAGGGTTTAATCATTTTCTTGGGTGTGGATGTTTTATGGAAATTGAAAAAGATAACCCAATATTTAGTAATAAGCAAATTCCAAATTAAGACACATATAATATTAAAGGCTAATTTTAATATTATATTTATTATATTTTAATTTTAAATTATAATAAATTAAAATAGGATCAAAAGAAATACTTGACAGTAACTTTCATAAAGTACCTATCCAATAAACAAGGCGATGATGCTCCCAAATTAAATTAATCCATGAAAATCTTAATTTAATCAATTTGAGAGACAGAACCAACTCATACCTGGAGCTGAAGTTTAAAATAGCCATGGCTTTTTCTCTGAAGAGCTTCAAGGTTTGAACAAATCTCTCAAAGCAGAGAAATTCTTTTAGAACAGAGTATTTTGATAACAATAATGGAAGAACAGAGAATTTCGTTTTAAAAAAGAATTATAAAAAAATGTAAAGTCTCATAGAAAATTCCAGCAACAACAAGTGCTTTTCATAGAGAAATTTCACAGAAACAAACAACAGTGGGGATTAGAGGAAATTTCCAGAGAAATTTCATAGAAGCACAGAGCAGTGGAGATTAGAGGAAATGTCTGGAGAAGTTTCATAGAAGCACATAGCAAGAAAAGCATGAACCGTTGTGATATTGTTTTAGTCAAGTGCTCGCTTATAAATAAAAAATAGAAATATGATTTCTGGTAATTAACGGGAAAAGCATATAAGGCGCGAGTTTACCTAGAAACACATAGCACTGGAGATTAGATGAATTGTCCTCGATCCATTGAACAAAAAACTTGGAATACATGAAAGCATGAACCATTGTGATATTGTTTTAGTCCATTGCTCATTTATAAATAAAAAATAGAAATATGATTTCTTAGTCAATTGCTGGTAATTAATGGGAAAACCATATAGGACGGGAGTCGGGGTTGAACATCTAGTTTGCTTCGGTTGCTTGGCCACTACAGTCTTAATTATGTCATAAAAATTCTTGACAAAGGCAGTCAGAAAGTGTTAATCCATTAACAAGGGCCGGAAAATTAAATTAATCAAAGTAAATCTTGATTTAATTTTACAATCTACGCATTGAATGAAAAATTGAATTTAATAAAATCTGTTAAACAGTTTGAGAGGAAATTGTAGCGCATACCTGGAGCTTATGCTAGAGTTTATAATAGAAACTCTGAACACTAAAAGAAGAACAAAGAATTGTGTTAAAATAAAAGAGGTTATAATAAAATTTAAAATCTCATAAGAAAACAACACCAAAGATTGCTTTGCATAAACCAGTTTCATAGAAACACACAGCAGTGGAGATTAGATTAGAAATTAGAAATGATATTGCTTAGTCATTTGTTGTTCAGAAAGTACCAATCCAATCCAATAAATAGGAATAATGATGTTGGAAAATTAAATTAATTCACATAAATACCAAGAAAATTGATTAGACAATTTGAGAGCCACAACGAGAGTATACCTAGAGCTACAGCTCGAGTTCAGAAACGCAATGGCCTTTTTCTTTAAGAGCTTCGGGGTTTTTGAACACAACTCTTGAGATCCCAGCGCATACCTCGAATTAAAGCTTAAAATCTTCATGTGGTTTGAACAGAAATGAAGAATCATTATACTGAGACTCACACATACTGAGACTCACACACCAGACTGAGACTAGGACTCGACACTAGGCCACACAGACATGGACATGACTCTGACTCAAACTCCCAATCCAGAGGAGGAAGAAAGTGATAAATTTGGGAGGCTGAAGGTATATATATATATACCCACTTCCTTACCACAGATACAAATTTTGTAACGCGCCTCACCGCCATCTTTTGAAGCATCCGTTACAGACACACAAGTAAAATGTTTTTCTTGAAAAACCAGGTTCACCGCCTAAGCAGAAAAAGCAATGAATCCAACAACACACCACCTCAACATTTAAAATCACCTTCTCCGTGATTTTCTGTTTTTTTGAACTGTGTGTAAAATTATCATCTTCACTTCTTTTCTGTTTTTTTGAATTGAGTGTAGGCTTGAATCCCAACTGTTCACCAACTCAGCATAAAAATGCACTTACTGATTTTCTATTTTTTATTAAATTGCCTGTATAATTCTCTTTTTTTCTAGCTTTTTTGAATTTCAAATACTCTGCACACAGTTCAAATCAGTAAAGTTTTATTTTATTTTATTGAAATTTGATTTTTTAATAAATTTGCAAAATAATTTATATTAATAACTTTTAGAATAAATTGATAAAACGATATTTTGTACTGGTTTCAAGCATTAATTTTTCATATATTTATTATTTTCATAGCAAGTGAGAGAAGGAAAAAGGTCTACATTTTCTTGAAACATGAGCTATAATGTAGATAAAGTTCCAACAGTTCCACCCTATACAAAGGGTTACTCAGGCTGAAAAAAATATTTTCATTTTTTTAATTAGATTTCAATAATTTTTTTTGTATATATATATATATATCATTTTTAGGTAATCATTTTCTTGATTTAAAGTGTTGGGTTTCTATTGAGGTATTGTATGATTTGCATTTATGTGACTTCTAAAATTATGTATGAAGTTTAAATACTTATTTTTCCTTTTTATATTGCATTTTGACATAAGTTAAAATATTTAGTTGTTTATGTTTATCTATTAATGTCATTTGAAACATATTTAGTCACCACCTTTCTCATAATCAAGATCCAAAGTAGTTCTTAATCTTTACATTCTTGTTCTTCAACATGAATATTGGAACATACCCACCCCACCAAGCCGCACTTATATTTAAGATAAATGTGCTCATCAACAGGGCATTGCTCCTAACTATGAACCTCACCTCTTGGTTCAAAATATTGAGAACAAAAGTGGTTTAGCTCACATTTATTCACATTTAATATATCTTCCTAGGTATAACAAAATGAACAATGCATATTTCAATCATCAATACCATCAATGCACAATTGAATCCACCAATTCATTATTGTGACACCTTTGAAAATTATCTTCAATCAATTGAATCCACTAATTCATTATTATGACACCTTTGAAAATCATCTTCAATAAATTACAAAAATTCTAACTGTATAATATGTGCACATATTGTTTTAGTTATTACAATTTAGAAAGTAATTTAAAACTCTCTATCATTTTGTAGGATCAAGTCTTTTGTTTTTGTAAATGCAATTAATTAATTGGGGAAAGCCATAATTAATTAATTGGGGAAAGCCATGCTATGGAAGAATGGTAATTTTATTTTCAATTTAATCTACTTGAAACTACTTATGATTAGGTTTGATTTACATCTTTTTTGGAACTCATCACGCATTTCTCCTCATTTTGAGGATGACACTTACAGTAAACAAAAGTTGTCAAGGCTCAAGGGTTCATTCCACCTTGAGGATGACACTTACAGTAAACAAAAGTTGTCAAGGCTCAAGGGTTCATTCCACCTTCAACAATCACACCAACAAAGGTGATGGAATTGTTGGTACCTTTCCATCATCACATATATACATCATAATTGTTTGAAATATATCCATCTCACCTTCATTGGTGTGATTGTTGGTACCTTGTTATTATCACATGTATACATCTTGCTCATGAAGAACACACATGTCACAATCTTGAACTATGTTGGGGATGTCAACATTTTCTCCTTCCAAACACTCTAACTAGATTAAATTGATTCATTTTTCTTATTATGTCAAAGCTTAATGTTATTTTCCTTTTAATGACATGTGATTGGTAATTTTGTTCTATAAATTTCTTGAGCTTAAACATATTATTATCTTCAATTATAAAGGAAACATCATTGTATGTTTTTCTTTTGAGCTCAATTTATGCTACTTAAACTCAATATTTCTCACTCTTGGATGGTTTCCTCTAAATCCAACACCGTATTTGTTTTGTCACGACTTCTATCTATGATGGATATTATGTATGGACCTTATCTGATCATCTATCTTGTTTTCCTTACATCTTAAAGTTCATCTCACACATATTGACTTGGTAATAAATAATGGTATGTGGAATTTGAGAAATAGGCATTAAATGGTTAAGGCCCTTTTGATGTTTAGTTCTCCATCCCCTCCATTTCTAAAACTTGATTATTGTGCTAGTTGAAAAACTAGATAAGGGAGAATCAACAATCCCAATTTTTTATGGTGTTTTTACTCATACTAAAAAGTAATTTCAAAATTATTTCAATGGCCATTATTTTTCCTCCATTAAAACTTATCCCAATTTGAGCCTGATCAACTCATCTAGGTTTTTTCTTTAATCACTAACTAAAGGCATTCTGAAATCCAAATTTTGCTACAATTCCATTTCTTAAGTAAGTTAACATTACCATTATGAATTACCATGTGGTACTTTTTTGCTTAAGGTCTAATAAGAAAATAAAATTAGAAGTTTTGACCTTACACTTCCTTCCAACATGAATTTCACAAATTGTTATGGGTATGATATATGGGGTTCTTTGATGTCTTTTTAGAAAAATATACGTGTAAATAGAATAATTTTTGCTCTAATTTGTTTGGTGTATTTTATATTAGTTATGACCCCATTAGTTTCTTTGCAATATTTTACTAAGTTACTAAAAATTGGGATTATTAATTTTGAGCTGAAGATAAAAGGGGTATTATTTCAATGTCTCTAAAAATACAAACATATATGGAAATATTAGAAAATATTAGAAGATAAGGACAACTAAGAAAATGAGCGCAAAACCAAAAATATTGTATCAATTTTTCAATTATTAGAAATTGAAATAAAAATGTGAGTATATAAAGATAAGTACATCAATACATAAAAGGTCTAGATGATGATGATGGAGATCAATGTCCATTTAATACCCCACATTATGCTAACGTTGAGTTTGAGTATCACGATGTTGTTCATTGGTTCTAATGAACCAATGAAAGATCATCCAAGAGGCCAACACAATATTCAATGAACTCATGATTTACCACTATTGCATCAAGATGAGTATCTTTAGCATACAAATTTTGTTTCTCTTGAAGCCTTCTTTTGTACCTATCTTTATTCGGATAGACAGGAAAATTTTCCAATGTAGCTAGACTAGATCTTATATCTTCATGGAGGTGAAACTATCATGCTTTCCTAGATTTATATTATTGTATGTGCTCTAATTTTTTTCACATGCCAATGTAATTAATATCCATATTAAAATACATGACTTGTTAAACATAAAAATATGAATTAAAATTCAGAACAATTGGAATGTATTTCAACCATTTTGTATTACGTTTCTTTATTCTGAAAATTGAGTTCCATATTAAAAGATAAGACTTAATAAAAAATTGGATCAGATAGAAAAAATAAAACTAGTTAAACATCACATAAGTGTTATTTAATGAACTATGTATATACACAATGGTGGATGTTTTGATAGCAACATTAATCATGGAGTTTTAATCCAATAAACAGGTCAATTGACTCGATAAATAAGTGCACACAATAAGCAAGGAATAGGTGGGTTAAATAAAGGAGGCATGGAAAATATGTGTGGGTTTAATAAATAACTAGGCTAATATACTTAATGAATTTGGAATCTATATGAATTACACTAATAAACTCATGGGTTAACCATGGCCAACATATCAAGGCTAAACAAAACTAATGTGAGAGCCAAAGTGAACCATAATAGGAAGGTGAAAGTGAGTTAAATTAATATGAGATAGGTTAAATTCATAATTATGTGGGTTATAGTGATTAATGAAATATATATGTAATAAAAATCACAAATAAGGTCTAATTGGTTAAGTTAAAGTCGATGCCATTCAAACACTAGTGGGTTAAAACAAGTGATGAGAATATAAATTTGATAATCATGGTGTTTTCCTTAGATTTAAATGGACATATACGTACCCCTTGATATGCATACCTAAACTAGGTGTTTGGAGTAGCCTTTGATACATCCACTTGAATATTGATAGGATCTACTTATTTGGACCTCAGTTTGAAACCATCTTGAACAAGAGTGTATGAAACTAGTGATTGGAGGTCAATTTGAGGAGAAATTAATAAGCTTGCTTCCATTCTTCCCAATATGCGAGATTGAAACAAAGCATCACAACCATCACTTTATGTAGAGCATGATTTCATTTTTCCATGATTGAGGGCCCGAACACAACCACAACTTCTTTATATTATTAAATGAAGTAGAATTTGAATAACGATGTCATCGAAAACTCTTTTTCTTCTTTCATGTATTTTTCATGTAGTGTATAGTAGAATAATTCAATAGCAAGAAAGAAAACATGGTAATGAATCATATTTCTTGTCACAAACAAGCATATATAAGATAAAAATAATGGAAATCATGCCATTTATATTATTATTGAGAAATATCATTCATGTTCATGAGCCAAAAACTAACATATCATTCATCTCTTTAAGCCAATTTTTTTTTAGTAGTTAAGTTTCCTTCCCTTGAAAATTTTAGCTTCAATGGAAGATCCAATTGCCTCTAATATATTCCAACCTTCTCCTCTATCACATATAGAAAAACTAATTGAGAACCTACTTGAATTAGACGTTTAGAATCAAACTTAGACATAGGTCACCCTAGTATAAAAAAAACACATAGACTCATACAACCAAACAAGGATAGAACTCCATACCATAAATAAAGGAGGAGGAAGCATATGTTGAAAGAAAGGAGGATTTGACATATATTTATAGTTGTTATCCAAGATAACACTTACGTTTGTCTTTGAGTCAATTTAAGTTTATAATTTTCAAAGTTTCACATGTATGAAGGTCCTTTAGTGATGTTGAAAGGTCATCATTAGTGTTTATGGGAGTCATTGTCAGCGAAAAACCAAAAATTTTGTTGTGCATAATATAGTCTAGTGATTATGGTAAATTTGACACTTTTACATACTTCCGCAACAACTTCAATGTAAAAAGGTTAGGATTTTCTATGGAAGTTCCTCACAATTCCGTAGCAAACACACCCTCTCGAACACAAGATTTGATATTGAATTCAATTTTTCTGCTAACGGTAGAGAAAAGTGTATAAAGTATCAAAAATGTTTTGGTTGGAGATTTTCAAAGCATGTTGGCTCATGATTGCTCCTCATTTTCATTTTCCATCATTCTTGCTACTCATTCATCCTATCCACTTTTCACTTTTCCATTCCGATCTCTTTTCTCGAATACACCTTATCTCATCCTTGTGAGATGCTTGGTTATTCTCAGTATCAGTTTGGAGGTCTAAGATTTTTCTAGTTGTCTCAGGGTTAATTATATTAGTGTAAAAAACCATGTTCGTTGTCTCTAAAAGTATTTGTAGGTGTCAAGGAAAGGGTTGATTGTTAAATACATTTTGGAGCAATGACATCACAAAAGAATCAATATAAAGGAGGATCTGTTGTTAGGTACGAACCCATGGACATGAAGCAACTAGAAGAAGAACCCACCTTATCCCAAGCGTTTTCTAGAGTGGGTTGCATCCAGTTTTGTCAAAAAATATAAGGACATCATGGGAAAGTTTCAAAGGAATTTGGTATAAAATTTATAGGCATGGGGTCGATAGTGGGAATGTTAAGTTTTGTTGTGTCCCAAGACATCATTGCACAAGCCACTAAGATCCCTAGATCAGGAGAGTCATGGTTCAAAGTACAGAAGTTTAAACTGCAGAATTGTGATGAATTCTTGAAAGAAGAACACATAGGCATCAATATGGCTTCACACATCCATAGAACATGCTTTAAAGAGTATTTTTCAAAATTTATGATGGTGATCTAGAAGTATTTCACTTGTGAGGGTAGATTCACCACAGTATATCAATACCATTTGATATTGTTGCTACACTTAAGAGGTAAGCAACCCTTAAATTTGTGTTTTTATTTGCTTAGGAGCTTACAAAAAATGGTAGACAAAGTTCAGGCCAAACGTGAAACCAGTAATACCTCAACTTTTCACCATTCTCTAATCAAGTTGTTTTTGGTTGAAGAGTTAAAAAAATTTGAACATTGTTTGACCTGGATTTTTTTTACGAGTCGCTATGATTGATGTTGTCACCCCTATTAAAACGCCAATATATAAGTCCACTACTCCAGGGAAAGACAAACCATCTGAAACATAACATGTAGCACCATCTAAAGAAGAAAATGTAGTTGAACATGGTGTAGAGATGCAGCCTATGATAGAGCCTATGGAGTTGGATGTTGAACAAGTGCAAAAGACTATGGTTCTAGAGAAAAATTCCACAAGAAAACAAATAAAAACATATACAAGGGAACATAGGAGTGTTATTAGAAGTCCAACTGAAGGAAGGGGACAGTTAGAAAATATCTTGGAGGCTATTGAAATTGAAGAAAGACCCATTGTACAACCTATTGAAATCAAGGAGAGAGAGACCCAAAAGAAAAACAAAAGAGCAAAGAAATTATACTTTGCTAAAGATAATTTAGGTTTTATCTTAGATCCTAGAATCACAAGATCACATCAGTCAAAGAAAAATATGCTTTAGAAACCATTGATGCGTAAAAAATCACCAAGGAAAACGATGCCATAAAAAGAAAAATTTCCAGAGGAGCCTCCAGAAAAGGCAGAATTAGTGAAGAGAAGTAAAGGTAAAGAACATGTACAAGAAAAGAATGAGGTAGATCTTCTACAAGAACAGTTAAAGGATGCTAGAAATGAGGCAGTAAAATCAAAATTGCTTTTTGAGGAATTGAGGAAAGGCATATCTAAGCAACTGGATTATTACAATGAAGTGGTAGATAGATCATGAAAGATGTTAAAGAGGAAATTTACTCTACAGAGGATGATGAATAATTTATGCAAAATAAATATGTGGCTATAGGAAGAGAGGATAAGGTTGCAGGATTAAACGAAAGACCTAGAAGCACAAATGCAGATGATACAAGCTGGACTTTTGAATAAGGGCCTAAAATTCATTAATGTTAATGTTGATGCTACTCCATAAGCATGGTAAGATTACACATTTTTTTGGCTATATTATGGATCATGCGATTATACAGGCATTTATAGGCTTCTACAAATGCTTTTGAGGTGATATAAGGAAGAAAGTGCAAAATCTTAGAAAACTAGGTATTTCCGCATAAACTCCCAGGCTTGAAGGCAAAATTTTCAATGGAAGTGTTGTAGCTTTCCATGGAGGTAAACATCAGCTATAATTTCAAAAAATAGAAGGTTTAAGGCATGTGTTTTACCCATTAACCTCATGGAAGACCCTGGAATAGTTATAAAAGTTAAAAGTTATGTAGAAGGGTTAATTTTGGTATTTGCTACCGAAGTTTGCTTTTGAAGTGCCTATACTATGTTTTTTTTCAACGTTAGCATTTTTTGATGATTTTGGGGCAGTAAATGCAATGAATAAGTGGATAAATCACAAGGTAGGAACATGCATTTTATTATGTCCATTTTTCAGGAGGAACATGGATATTTTCCTAGTCATTATGGTAAATTTGACACTTTTACATAATTCGATATCAAGTTCAGTGTAAAAAAGTTGAGATTTACTACGAAAGTTACTGACACTTCCGTAGAAAATATATCCTCTCGAACATAGGATTTGCTAATGAATTCAATTTTTCTGCTAACGGTAGAGAAAAGCATACGAAGTATCAAAAAAGGTTTGGTCAGATATTTTTAGAGCATATTGCCTCATTCTTGAAACACACAATGCTTGGTCATCCTATCCCCTTTTCACCTTTTCATTCCAATTCCTTGTATCGAATATGCTTTATCTCATCCTTGTGAGCTACTTGATTTATCTCAGTATTGTCTTGGAGGTATAGGATGTTTGTCTAGCTGTCTTAGGGTTAATTCTATTAGTGTAAAAATATTTTTGGGCTCTCTCTAAAAGTATTTGCAGGTATCAAGGAAACGGCCGATTGTTCAATAAATTTTGGAGCAATGGAATCCCAAAAGAGGCAATGTAAAGGATTACTTTTTTTTATGTTCCAACCCATGAACATGAAGCAACTAGAAGAATACCCCACCTTCTCCCAAGAATTTTCTAGAGTGGGTTGGCTTTGGTTCTGTCAAAAATTGTAGAGACATCATGGGAAAGTTTCAAAGGACTTTGCTATCAATTTTATAGGCACAGGGTTGAAAGAGAAAAAGGAATCATTAAATTACAAATATTCAGGATATCAGAGGAATTGATGTGAGTCCAGAAAGTAAGCCAGTTGCGGCATGGGGCATATAGGTTGATGAGGTGAAAGGACTCTGAAACTCCTCGAATTCTGCGAGTAAGAAGAATACCCGCAAAGAAAATGAAAGCATGAAATTTTTCAAAGAGAGGACTCCAAATGAAATTAAGCCCCCACATAACTCATTCGATTCCACATCGATGATGTGCCAATTAGGGCTAATATATAGGAAGTCCAATATGTATTTTACAGTTGGACACATAGTTTCTTGGAAGACCGCATTAAAATAAGAGGAGGATGAGAAAAGGTTTTTAAGGTTCATTTTTTTTTTGTAATCATCAAGACCACGAACATTCAGGGAAATTATATGATTCATGGAGAGTTCTGGGCAGGCATGCATGCTCTAAGTGACTGATAATCAAAAGATGATATGATGGTAATATCTCAGAGTCCTTCTGAGTTTACCCAAAAGTATGATCGAGTATTTTGATTGCCCCAAAAATTCCTACTGCCATTTTTTATTTTTTTGTAGACCATAATGTTCTGAGCAGAGGAGGGAGAGATGTTAGGGGTAGGCTTGGGGAAGTGACCTTCGTGTACCGTAAGGGCAGCCAAGTCCATTTTTGGATTCATAAGAAGAATTTCACAGTTGTTGTCGACTAAATTTCAAGGAGATTTAGGGGAATCATATTTCTGGAGGCTGGTTCAGGTGGCGGGGATGTCGTTTCAAGTAGAGGCATGGATGGAGATCGAATTATAGGGGTCGAGGGTGGAGTGTGTGGTTCGATCGAAGAGTCAGGAAGTTCGATCAAAATGGACATTGAGACATAAGAAGTGAGCCGACCAGTCCCATTTTGTGGGGGCGGAGGGGAAGATATGTTATCCAAGGTATATTTCAGAGCAACCCTGGGGAGGGCATATGGTCCATCAAGTTGAGCCGAGGATGGTGGCTAGGTAAGATGGTGTGGAGAGCAGAGAGCTGAAGAAGGAGAAACTGGAGTGCAGAACGAGAAGGATAGGTGTGGATAATACCTTTATGCCACAGTCAAGGTAGAATCATATGTTGCTTGCCACCAGAAGTGATGTATTGAGCCACCTGGGTGTTGGCCTACTATTTTTCTGACTGTCTTCCATGAGGGAACCTTTTCATTAGGTGACCCGTTTGGTGGCAAAGGAGACACCGGAAGGGAAACCCCCAATAGTCCATCCTTTTACGGTGTCTCAAACGATACCATGCCAGATCAATATTGTCAGGAAGACCTCCAGAAAATTTTACCTCCACTAAAATCCACTCAGTGCATTTATCTTTGGCACCCATACATCGAGGGTCAGTGTAGTTGAGATTTCCAATGAAGTTACCAATCGATATTAGAGCCGCTTTCATCCAAAATTCCAAGGGGAGGCCTGTAAGTTTCACCTAGACAAGGTTGCTTGGGGGAGTTTTCATGATCAAATTGAAACTAATGTACCATTCATGAAGTCGTAAGAATCTTCTGCCACAGACCCAAGTTTTCCATAGAATTTTTGTGGCACCATATGAATGGAGGAAATGGATGCGAAACCATAATTTCATTGGTCTACTAACCTTTGGAGGATAGCCAAACAAAGGAACCCACATTTTATTTATCCACCCCTGTATATCCTTCTCAGGCATCTTTGTGAAAACCTAGCGGCCCATGAGAGCCAGTCGCTATAATATTGTCACTCGACCCCAAAGAACATCATGCCTGAAACTTAAGATTTTAATCTCTGGTGCATGCAAGAGAATTTTATTAGAGCACTTTGAATTGTGACCTGTGTTCCTTCGAAAGCTAGCTTGTTGCCATTGTGAATGTTCTAGCAGTGAACCAGAAAAAGAGAGGTGAGTCCTGTTATGAAATCTAAGCTAAACATAGAGAGGGGGTGGGGTGGTGAAATATTTTAGTACATTTATGGAAATTTAAAACTCTTTTCCTTTAACTCAATTACACATTGAGTTCATAAGAAACTTAATACATAATGAATCAAAAAACTTAATGTGTGTAGAGCAAGTAATTAAGTAGATTAAAAAATCACATCAACATATAGTCATCAAGCACATAGACATCAGATATAAGTGGAAACCCATAAGGGAGAAAAACACATCTTATTATTTTTGTGATGCAAAGGCAAGCTCCAACTCCCTTTCACCACTAATTTTCTGTAGGCTCCAACCTACAGGAGGCTACTACCTCAAATTATGGAAGCTACAACTTTCAAGGAAGCTCCAAATTCCATCTATTTTCTGTAGGCTACCACCCACAAGAGGCTCCTACCTCAACCAGCTCCAACTCAACATATATCAAGCTGCAACTTGAAATGGAAGCACCAACTACCATGTATTTTTCTACAGGCTACAACCCACAGGAGGTTCCTACCTCTACCAGCTACAACTAGACATCTATCAAGCTACAACTTGATATGGAAGCACCAACTTCCTCACACTACAATAAAATCATATGCTGGTTTACCTGGATATCAAATCCGTTTTACTCCTTCTTCAATCCTGCCCTTCTAGCCTTCAAATATGCTTCATATTAGCTCTAAATCTGCACAACTTCTCTATCTTCTCTCTCTCTTTCTTCCACTCTATAACAACTCTATGCATATTAAAATAACATCATTTATATAGATCAATTCATGGTTGTTTTCATTCTATATGGGAATATGAAGTGAATAGGCATGCCTCTTGCCTTCCACCCATTCGATTCCTTACACTTCAGTTCAGGTTATTACATTAGAAATAATCATTACAATACTCATGGAGTTTTGCTTATGCTGACGGAGACTTGACTTTGCATCAAAAAAAATATAAAATAATCAATGAATTTACATTTAAAATTATAATAATATTTCAATTCAGCCCTTTCAGCTTCTATCTTTTATGTTCATCTTGCCTTCTCTACCTACTATCCCCTTGTCTTCTCTGCCTACTATTATATTTCCAACTATGTTGCAACATTACTACCTTAGCCCGACTTGACCAATGCCTTTATTTTTTGCACCTCCTCTACCTATTTCGTATCTTACCTGTAGCGTTCTACACTCTTCTCTTCTCCTTTTCTCTTTGTTGGGTTACTTACCCGAGTCCCCTTCTGCCCATGTTAAGTCTTTGTTATCAAACTGCTACAGCCGCATAACACCTATGAACAAGTGTTGGGTCACTTGCCCAGAGCCTTTTCTCTTGTGTTCAACCTTTCCTTTTTACCTCACAACCGCAACTACATGAAAATATTCTACACTTAGAGTTGGGTCTTGCCTGAGTCTAATTTCGTTCAGAATTTTCTTTATACACCCGTGTTTATTCTCTCCCATTCAACTTTTTCATTTAACTCACTGCTGCAACTATGTACAACACCGTTTTTCACGGGCTATGGGTCCATTTTCATACATTCAGGCCTTTCCTTTGTAACCTGAGTTGACCTCCGCTTCCATGGTTTCCTTCATAAAACCAATGCAAACACATTAAACTTTGGGCCCAAAATATATTAGTATTTACCTTTAAACCGCATCGCCTATGCTTCAAAAATCTCACTTCGCACTTCACGTTCCTTACAATTTACGTTGTAATCTCCTTTTCCTCCTCCGATGCGATTTAACAAAGAAAAGGCTCTCCATCCGAATTTGAGATCCTTTGCAATTTGACTCTGGTGCTAATCGCATCTAGGCTTCTTTATCACACTTCACAAGTTTCTCCACTTCATAGTTCGCAACTTATAACATATACCTTTAAAAACTAAACAATAAAAATGTTGATGCGAAATTGCGATGTAATATCCACCATAGATCTTCTCCCTAACGACCCTCTCTACTATCTCACACACCATCTCTAGTCATCATCACATCGCAATCAAAATATTTTACCTTGCGATGTCTTAATGCTAAAATTTAAAACCGCTGATGTGAGATATGCACTGGACTGTTGTGCCAACACATGTCTCCTCCCTTAACCACATCACAACCAAAATACTTTGCCTTGCGATGTCTTAATGCAAAAATTTAAAACCATTGATGTGCAATATGCACTAGATTGATATGCCAACACGTGGCTCCTCCCTTTATCACATCGCTAGTTCCAATTCTTACCGCATCACAAGTTATTTTGTTTAACTTTCAAAGTCCTTAACACATAAACACTATAATTTCCGATTTGCAATGTGAGGTTTCATTCTCCGCCTGACACATGTCCACATCTATGTCGTTTAATAATAAAAATTCAATTCTACGATTCGATCCTCGCCATCCGATTCCTCCTTTTGAATTCTTCTAAGTATTTTCTGCCTTAATCGATTTCTCTGATTTCTATGACCACCGCTACTCTGCATCTCCACTATCCTTCTTGATCTTTATTTAGCTTTTAAAAGCGTTGATCTCTCCTGCGCTTTTTCTTTTGTTTGTTATTCACTCTGACTTGGGATTATCATGCTTGTTGCACACCTTACTCACTATTTCAATCCAAAATACAGACCACCATTCTATATTACTTCTTTGAATCCATAATTTTTGATTTGTTTCTTACTCCTTTGCCTTTGCAGATGGTCTATTGCTACTCCTCTACCTCTCTTTTATGCTTTCTTACTGCATTATTGCCTGATCTCCTTCTTTGCCTTATTTCTGCTACTTCTCTACTCCTTTTCCTTAATGATAGTTCTGGTGCTTCTCCTTTGTGCTCCTTTTCCATCAATGATAATATTTCCAATAGTCTTCCCCTTTGGCATTGATCACAACACATCCACCAATACTCCAAATGCTTCCTCCAAGAATTTCTCCCCTTTTCATTCTGAGAAGTGTCTTTCTTCCTCTGCTTGATTTTAGAAGAGCCTTTATGCTTCTGCTTGCTTGTCCTCCCCCTTTGACATCAATGGAAAAGGGTTGAACATTGCCCAGTGTAGTTTCCATATTTGCATTATTTCTCTCTGAGTTGTGTATAGGCCTTCTTCTTTTGAGTTTATACATTGCTGCTTCAGACTGGTGTATAAGAGTTGTTGGGAGAACACTTTGAGAATAATTGAACTTGTATGTATATACATAGTAAGTTAATACCATCCCAAAGCACATACTCCTTGCACTTGTATAAAGCTAAAAGTGATGATAAGGAAACTTCATAGAAACAATTGTATGAGACTTATATAATCAGAGATGTATCATTGGAATAATACTAAAATACTTAGAATGCTCCATACGACATATAAAGTCTGCTCCAAATATACTTTAGTATATATTATGATCTTCATCTGAGATACATATCTATTGATGAAGGTTTTAGATGGAGGATGTCTTCTTCTACAATACACAACTGTAGTATACCTTTGTTCAAATATGATGATTCCAATATATCTTTTGTAGTTGTGGTTCACTTTTACTACCTCTTGTTGGTGATATGTGCTAGACCGTTGATAGGGATATTACACTAACAGATGAAAGGCCCTTGATACTGACGTAAACAATGAATCTCAAGAATCCTTATGCTTGATGTAAAACTAGACTGTCTTTCAATATAAAATACCCAATGATTTTAATACTATATAGAGTATTTTCAAAACAAACCCTTGATTCTAGATACATTAAATTAATTGGTCAGTCTCACTTATCAACTATACAATTTTATTTATGACATAAGGGGCTTATGTATATCAATGATCAACCTCTCTACAATGGTGAAATACCAGCAATTCCTTTCTACTAAACTAGACTTTAGATGAATTAGTAAAAGACTCTTGAGCTTCAAATAGTAATATTAATGCAACCAATCCTTCATACTTTAGATACTTTAATTGTTCTATCATAATGATATTCATCAAAACAACTTCAAATTTTTTGATTGAAATCTCAAAAAATAGACTTCACGCAGCTTTATGAATGATCTTAAGAAAGAGGACTTGAAGATATATCTATAATTACTTGAGGAAGGCATGAATTTATATCTAGAAATAGATACTTCCATTAGGGGAATAAGATAATTCATACTTTAGCACTTTTATTGACCTTTTCATGCTTTAATAATGCAGCTCGACATTCTGCAGTAGTTACAATCAGAAAATACTTTGCAATAATCAGAGCAACCAGAGATTAATCAACATATACTATAATGCTGATAGCGCTGGGAATACTACCTTGATGTACTTCTTCCGTAATACTCTGAACCTAAGGATCTATACCATACCACTGCTCCATTGATAACAATTGGTATTTTGCTGATAGGCAGGCTGCTTGTATCAAATACCAATTGGTCCTAATTTGATAATCCATGCAGTAATCACTTCAGCTCACACATACACACATTGTTAAGACAACCTTTATAGTTTATACTATTGAAATCTCCACTATTCTCAACAACAATCATCAATATACTGAATCTTATCTCGTCATCATTAACCTTTTTCTTATTCTTTCATTCTGTTTTAAAAGAATGTCACTGCATATTCCTTTCTAGGACTGCTCCATAATCATTGCTTCTCTATATACAATTCAACAATTTTAACATAATGATCTTCAGGAAGACATCTTCAATTTCTTTACATGGAATCTAAAAGGGTAGACAACTCATAGTTTTATCACTCATTTAACTGATTTCCTCCAAGGGTACCTTCTATTGATGAATGATATAATGATGATAAAAATTTCTCTTACTCATCCTTATTAATTTTGTTTCATTGTTAACACTTACTGTGTGATGAACAATGTGATCATCCTCTATGGATCTTTCCAGTTCTATAGCTCGAAACATAATCAATTTTTTTTTGTGTGATTTTAACCATTCATCACTTAGTGTGTTGTTGTCTTCTTAGCTTACATGTTCATGGTTGATGTTCCCTCTACCACCATGGATGCTTGCTTCCTTCTCTCCTTCCATCAACATGTTGGCTATTGAATGCTTTAGGTATCCTTCTTCCTCTATAGTTCTCTGTTATAGGAGTTGTCCTTTCCCTTCCTAAAATTTTAGCTATCCTTATTCCAAGGAGCTCTTCTTAGACTACTTTTATGGGGAATTTTTATGAATTGCTCTCCCCCTGGGATGCTGCTTCTTATCTATTACTAGTTGGATATTTGTGTTTCTTCCTAGAGCAGCTCCCCTGAGACTATGATGGATTCATTATGTTATTAAAGTAACAGGCTCCCCTTTTCACTTTTCCTTCCATACTTTATTAGGGTTCTTCATAATGTATGCACTTCTTTTTGATTCACAGTTTTGTCTGATTTGATTAGATTCCATCATTTGTCTAGAATTCTTTAATGTATATGGAAGCTTATAGGTTTTTTCTTTGTAACCAAGCTTGTGGTAGGAATAACATCTTATTTTACCTAGGTAAGGTTGAGATAATGTATAGAATTTTGTTGCCCTTTTGTAACATAATTTACATTCAATAGATTTTTGTCCAAATTCATTAAGTGAAAAACAGTAGCCATGGAAACGATTAGTGTACCTGGTGAAAGGTTGTCCTCTCCATTTGTTTACTTGAGGTAGTATTTTAATTTTCTGCATCTTTTGCTGGTTGGATTGGATTTTCTTTGTCTTACAGTATGCTGCAATATGTCCAGGTTTGTGGCAGGTAAAAAAAATGATACTTATCATAGGAGGAAAGAAACTCCTTTGACAACTTCTGAATTTATTCAATTAATATTGATGAGTGTATGAGATTTTGCAGTGGACTATTTCTTCATTTCATTCTTTGTCATTTTAGATTGTTGCTTGTTTCTGTTTGCTTCATTACCCATCAAGGTCTTCCTGGCTTCTAATTCTTTGGAATCTCTCTTTTGGGTTTCTTCATCCTATTTCTCAATGTCTACCATCTCTGAGTTCTCTATGGAGGTAATTTCATCCCTGAGCTGCTTATACAACCTTCTCCTTTCTTCTATTAGTCTTATAGCTAGAATAATCTCAGATTGCTGAGAGTTATCATTTTATTTTATTACAGCTTTCATGAAATTGATATTCTTTTTATCTTCAACCTTGGACTTACTGTTTTCTCCTTCATAGCCTATCCCGACCTTTATAAGAGGAGATCTATTAACATTTAGTATTTTTTCCAATTTTTCAAATCTTTTCATTACTAGAGTATTCATAGATAATTCCCTTTGGGCCTTTTCTAATTTATTTCTCACGCATACTACTTCTTCTTCCAATTTCTCTTGCTCCAGATTTTTATCTTTAATTTTATTTATCAGAATGTCTTCCACCTTCTTAGCTTCTTCAAGTTCTAATTTCAACTGAATGAGGTTTTTTGAACTTGGCTCTTCCTTTACATATTTCAGGAGAATGTCTTTTTGTTTTCTGCTCTTGAGTTTAAGTCTGTCTATCTCCTCCAAGGAACTAATTAGCTCCCCCTCAAGATCTACCTCACCTTCTACCTCATCTTCCAGAATGTATCCTTCAAGCGCTTCCTTGGCCATCAACACAAATTCAGAGGTTATTTCTTCATTTGAGGATTCATCTAAGCTTTCAGATACACTGCTATCCTGTTGAGCATAAAATTATTTTCTATTAAATCTCTTCCCTTTCTACCAGTTATTATTATTATTTTTTATCTATCTCTTGTGGTTGATTATTTTCTCTCTTATGGGGACATTTTGAAGCATAGTGCCCCACTCTTCCACAATTAAAGTACTTAAATGGAATTTTACCTTTGTACTTACCTGTGCCTCTATCCAATCTTCTGAAAAATTTGGCTTCTTCTTCATCATAGCATGAGCATGGAACTTCCTTCTCTTCTATGCACTTGTTCTCCTTGAAGGCTACCTCCCTCACATTTGACTTCTCCTTTGGAAGTCTCATCTCGTAAGGTGTCAAATTTCCAAGAAAATGGTTCATGGTCAAGGTTTCCGAGTCTGTTGTTTCTTCTGTGGCAGAAAACTTAGGGTTAATATTGGATGGTAAAGATCTCAATATCTTTTGTACTATTACACATTCCTTAATGGTTTCTCCTAGAGCTATTATGTTATTCAGAACTTCTGCAACCTTTAAGAAGAAACTGACTACATATTCATCTTCATTCATTTTTAAATTTTCAAACTGAGTTTTCTATAGGCTTGCAGATTGGCCATCTTCACCCTTTTATCTCCCTCATGGATATTTTATAGTGTGTCCCATATATCTTTTGTAGTATTATTGTGCATTACTTTGATAAATTTTGACTCACACAGACCACTCAAGAGTGCATTCATGGCTTTTTCATTAGCTATGAAATTTTGTTTGGCTTCTTTCTCTATGTCAATATCCTTTGGTACATATTTTTCTTCCACAAAAATCCAGACTTCTACTCCAAGAGACATCAAATAGGCTTTCATTCTTATTTTCCAGAAGGTATATTTTGTGCTAGTAAACAATGAGGCTTTATTTGTTGAGCATCCTTCTAGGCTAGCCATTTTGGGGACCTAGGATCTCCTTCTAGTTGTTAAACTGATACAAAAGGAACTTTATCTGATACTAATTGATGAAGTCTTAGCTAAACTGCGAGGGGGTGGTGGTGAATCAGTTTAGTACATTCATGGACATTTAAAACTCTTTTCCTTCAGCTCAATTATACCTTGAGTTCATAAGCAACTTAATACATAATGAATCAACAAACTTAATGCGTGTATAGAAAGTAATTAAGCATATTAAAACATCACATCAACACATAATCATCAAGTACATAGACAATAGATATAAGTGGAAACCCATAAGGGAAAAAACCACATCTTATTATTGTTGTGATGCAAAAGCAAGCTCCAACTCCCTCTGACCACGGATTTTCTGTAGGCTCCAACCTACAGGAGGCTACTACCTCAAATTCTGCAAGCTACAACTTGTAATGAAGCTCCAAATCCCATTGATTTTCTATAGGCTATAACCCACAGGAGGCTCCTACCTCAATCAACTCCAACTGGATAGCTATCAAGCTACAACTTGAAACAGAAGCACCAACTCCCATGTATTGTTTTTTAGGCTACAACGCACATGAGGATCCTATCTCACCCAGCTACAATTGTACATCTATCAAGCTACAACTTGATATGGAAGCACAAAATTCCTCACACTACAATAAAATCATATGCTGATTTACGTGGATATCATCTCTGTTTTACTCCTTCTTCACTGCTACCCTTCCAACCTTCAAATCTGCTTCATGTTAGTTTTGGATCTGCACAACGTCTCTATTTGCTCTCTCTCATTCTTCACTCTCTAACTTCTCTATGCATATTAAAATAAAATCATTTATAGAGATCACTTCATGGCTTTTTGCATTCTATATGGGAATATGAAGTGAACATGCATGACTCTTGCCTTCTGAAGTGAACATGCATGACTCTTGCCTTCCACCCATTCGATTCCTCACACTTCAGTTTAGGTTATTACATTAGAAATAATCATTACAACAATCATGGAGTTTTTCCTATGCCTACAGAGACATGCCTTTGCATCACAAACAATATAAAATAATCAATGAATTTACATTTACAGTTATAATAATATTTCAGTTCAGCCCTTTCAACTTCTATCTTTTATGTTCATATTATCTTCTCTACCCATTGTCCCCTTGTATTCTCTGCCTGGTATTATATTTACAACTATGCTGCAACATTACTGTCTTAGCCCGACTTGACCCATGCATTTATGTTTTACACTTCGTCTGCCTATTGCATATCTTACCTGTAACGTTCTATGCTCTTCTCTGCTCCTTTGCTCTATGTCAGGTTACTTACCCGAGTCTCCTTCTACCCACGTTCAGTGTTTGTTATCAAACTATCACAGCCGCATAACACATATGCGTGAGTTTCGGGTCACTTGACCATAGTCTTTTCTCTTGCGTTTAGCCTTTCATTTTTACCTCATAGCCGCACCTACATGACATTGTTCTGGACTTAGAGTCAGGTCTTTCTCGAGTCTACTCCCGTTTAGAATTTTCTTTATACACCCAAGTCTATTCTCTTGTGTTCAAATTTTCATTTAACTCACTACCGCAATTGCGTACAACATTGTTCTGCATGGGCTTCGAGTCCTTTTTCGTGCATTCAGGGCTTTCCTTTGTAACTCGAGTCGACCTCCACTTCCATGGTTTTCTTCATAAAAGCAACACAAGCACATTAAAATTTGGACCTGAAATATATTAGTATTTACCTTTGAATTGCATCGCGTTTGCTTCAGAAATCGTACTTCGTACTTCGCGTCCTTAGAGTTTACGTCGTAATCTCCTTTTCCTCCTCTGATGCGATTTAACAAAGAAAAGGCTCTCCATCCATATTTGAGATCCTTTGCAAATTGACTCTAGCGCTACATTGCATCCAAGCTCCTTTATCGCACTTCGCAGTTCACAACTTATAATATATACCTTTAAAAACTAAAGAATACCAATGCCGATGTGAAATTGCGCTATAATAAACACCGTAGATCTTTGCCAGATCTAGCGGCCCCACTATACCCTCTCACATGCCATCTCCCATCCTCATCACATCGCCACCAAATAATTTACCTTGCGATGTATTAATGCTAAAATTTAAACCGCCGATGTGCAATATGCACTGGATTGCTGTGCCAACACGTGGCTCCTCCCTTTATCGCATCGCAACCAAAATACTTTACCTTGCGATGTCTTAATGCTAAAATTTAAAACTGCCAATGTGTGATATGCGTTGGATTGATTTGCCAACATGTGGTTCCTCCCTTTATTGCATCACAAGTTTCAATTCTTACTACATTGCAAGTTATTTTGTTTAACATTCGAAGTCCTTAACACATAAATACTACAATTGTCGATTTGCGATGTGTGCTTTCATTCTCCACCCGACACGCGTCCAAATCTCTGTCGTTTAATATTAAAAATTCAATTTTGTGTTTAAATCCTCGCCGTTCGATTCCTCCTTTTGAATTCTTCTAAGTCTTTTCTGCCATAGTCGATTTCTTTACTTTCTACGACCACCGCTACTCTGCGTCTCCACTATACTTCCTAAGCTTTATTCCATTTTTAAAAGCATTGATCTCTCCTGAGCTTGTTCTTTTGTTTGTTATTCACTCTGAATTGGGATTATCATGCTTGTTGTGCATGCCTTACTCACTATTTCAATCTCAAATACAGACCACCATTTTGTATTACTTCTCTAAATCTAGAATTAGTGATTTCTTTCTTACTTCTTTTCCTTTGCTGATGGTCTACTGTTACTCCTTACCTCTGTGTTTCTCCTCTGCCTCTCTTTTAAGCTTTATTACTCCATTATTGCCTGATCTCCTTCTTTGCCTTATTTTTGTTTCTTCTCTAATCCTTTTCCTTAATGACAGTTATGGTGTTGCTCCTTTGTGATCCTTTGCCATCAATGACAATATTTCCAACATCCCAGTTAAGGATTCAACTACCAGATTGATAAGTGGTTGACAATGTGACAACCACATGCTATAGGGCTTTTCCGCATCCAATGTGGCTTGTATGTAGGCTTCACGGGCCAATGTGTTAGCATCTAGAAAATTGGTGCCCGAATCGATTCTGAAATGATCCCAAGAAGACACTAACATCGACTGACACAAGAGTTAATGGGGAAGCCACCAAAGATTTTGGGTCAAACAATGTTGGATATGCTAAATTGGGGAATTTTTACAAACAACTAGCTAGGAATTAAGATGTCAAATAGATGATAGTTATGGGAAAAGCTGATAAGTTGAAAGATGTAAAGAGCAGGGAGAGTATGCCTTGATAAATTCTAGTTGGGGACTTAGTGGAGGACCTAAGTACAACAAGAGAATTATGAGAGTGTCAAACAAGCAACATACGATATTATGATGGAGAGGAGTCCAAGATGTGTGTAGGGAGTATGTATATTCAAACATGAAGTAGACATCATATCACATTGAAGGAGATATGTCAGAAAAAAGGTGGTGGCTAGAAAAAAACCACAGAGAACACAGAGTTGGATGTTGGAGGGAAAGTGAAGAAATCTGTGCTAGAGACGACAACAACATCCCGTGCAACACCACCAACGATTACAACATTATGTAATATCCCGTTTCGGGGATATCTCTAAAACATGGCAAAACCCCAACCAGAGATAGACTAGGAGGGAATTTATCGGATATGTTCCCTCCAAAAGAGAACGAGATCCGAAGGTTGCCTCACCCTTTCCAGACATGTCTAGGAGTGGAAGACAAACACACCAAGTGGTATAGAACTATAGTGCTCAAACACCATAATAGAATTAGAAAGAGAACACAACAACTACGACAACCATGACAACTACGACAACTCAACCAAAAAACATATAAAGAATATGCTGAGCCATTTTATTAATCTGAGAAATGAAATGGAGTACAAGATGCGATCTTGCGCAAGGAAAGTGAGAAAACACTCTCAGAAAAGACAAGAAATGGCTGCTCTAAGAACTGTGTCCCAGCTGCTGGAAAAATGCCATGTAGCTGCTACTACTGGAAGCGACTGAAGATTAGGGGTTGATCCCCTTGCCAGAATGAGATGAAAATCAGAAAACCTCCTCTCCTCAACAACCCCGACAAGATCCACAAACCATTCCAATAATGGCCAACCCCAGAAAGAACCAGAAACTTCCTCCCCAGTGAATTACGATGACCTCCAAGGGACATCGCAGTGGCTGGATAGAAACATCTAAAACTCTGCCAGAAACTCCGCCAAAAACCTCCGACAGGCAAAGGATGACCCTCTGCTCGAAATCTCGGTGAAATCACCCGCAGAAACCCCAATCCGAAGCTCTGCCACAAGGGACTGCATCCTCTCTCCCAGTGACTGCGCAGTCTCTCTAAGCTCCAGCCCCGCAACAAACCCAAACAATGAAACAAATCACAAAACATTGAAAAACAAACCTTGCCCGAGCAGGAACTCAAAGTCCCCCGGGGCTAAGGGTGAGATCTCCGCACGGAGACACTCGGTGCACTAAACAGTGCTGCAGACAGGCTAAAAACTAGTGTGCGAAAGAAGAGCAAAGTCTCACTCCAAAATCAACAAATCCAGAATGATCCAAATGAGGAGGCTCCTCCATCTTTTATAGCATTGGTTTCCCTCCAAAACCAACATAGACTCTCTCTCCTCCACATCATCATCCTTATCTGCGCAGAAGCTTCTAGAGTGCACGTAGGCCCCCTCCTCTACGTGGTGTGTGGCCCTCCCCTTGGCTCCCCCTCAAGTCACAATGTTGTGCTACTATGAAGGTGTTTTATTCCATCTAAGTGAGTTAGACCCTCTTTACTCACTTTTTATTTATTTACAAACCATAGACGGCAAAACTATACAAAATCGAATATTCCAATTAGCTGTCGCTAATTAGGAATATTACACATTAGAAGACAAAATCCTTACATGGTCTTTACATGATAAAGGAATTGACCCATTTAAGCCATAGAATGTAGAATTTGGACTGTTTGAGAGAGTCAGAAGAGTCAGTGTCATTACCAGGGCCGAAGATTTTGTTGATGGCTTGATCAATCGGCATAGGAGTGCCTTTAATAATGTCGGTTGTGTGTAATCACTATCTGATAGAGGATGTAAATGGCAATTAGGAATAGAGCTAGTAGATGAAATATCTCCATGTTGAATTCCAATGACGTGGTTCAAACCAAAATATACCAGTGGGAATTCCATTACTAGGAATGGCCCATCTATGCTGAGACAACACAGTCGGGATTATATCATCCACAAGCTAAAATACTTAAATCACTGCAGTCAGAATCAGAGATGTGGTCGCTGCAATTGGTCGTGATTCCCCCAACATAAAGATAGTTTACGATTTTAGTTCCGACAGTATCCAATAATTCCAAACTAATAACAGGGAGGCTCGTTGTCCTGTTACTGACAGACCAATATGAATAACTATACTACAAGATACACATGCACAGTCCTTTATCAAATTGTCCAAAATGGGAAGGAGGAGCCACATATGACCAGACATGCAAGTCCTTTTTATTATCAGACTAAAAACCCCTAACAATGCTCATGGCTTACTGAGTTTTTCACGACAACATTTCAATCAAAAAAATGATAGAGACAACTTTCATGACATACCTTGTCCATCCCCCAAGACATACTTACATGTAGGATCTCGCATACACTGCCGTGTCATTGTCCCAACTCAGTCGACCATGACCAACTTCGTTCTTGTTCGCAATCACCCTCTCTCTAGATTCTAATACAAACCATTATTAGGCAGCTCTACTATACAAACCAATAAATGTCCCCAATCAACCCTTGTAAAACTAAATCTACTTAATCGCAACTACATCATTATTGACCAATTTTAATTGCTACGGTAATATTGTATATTGTATTGTATTTGAGTCTCAAACTCTTTGTCATTAGTGTCAAGGGGTGAGAATCTAAACTTTTAATGTGCCATCGAAACCTTTTAGTCATTTCACATGTTTGGAAACCATTTCTCGACAATTGAACACAAATAAAACTTTGTACACTTGAAAGTTACTCCAAATGTTACTTATTGAAGTAAAAAAAAACACCTATATATACATTTTCCAATTGATCAAAAAAAACACTTTGGCAAAAAAAAATAATGGATCTCAATTTCTTATCCCTCATTCCAAAGATGCCTTTCCCAATTATGTCCCTACTTTTAAATGTAACTCATGGAACTCATGGATCCCAAAAGATGGGTGGGCCTCCAAATCCCACATGAAGGTATTTAGATGCATGACACTCCACGGTACCACTGTAATAAAACTTGTGGTAGCCCTTGGAATTCCACGTGGAAACATTTAGTTGCACGAAACCCACGCTATCACGCGGAGGGTACTTACTTATTCATTCTACCGAGTGGAGGTACTTAGTTTAACACATGCGGTGGTTCTCATGTGTATAAGATATTTAGGTGAACGAGGTTCGAGGCACTTTAATAAAATTGTAGTAGGAATTTGAATTCCACGAGGATTTTTTTTTGGGGCCAGTTCTACGAGACTCTACAGGACAACTACTAAAGGGCTACGACAGAGGATTTAAAGCATTTCCACGACCTGTAATGATGGTGCTAAGACAGAGTATTTAAAACCACATTTCCAGATATCTGATTAGAAATTATAAAATATGGAATATTTTAATTTAAGGAATAAATTGTTTTAATAAAGAGGGAATTATTAGTTAATTTTTAAATTTAAAATATAAAAATATCTATAATATAATTTTTAAATGGATAAAAATAATATTTTGATATATAAATAATGAATAATTTTTATATTATTATTTTATATTATCTTATATTATGTAAAAAATGTAGACACAACTAACTATAAAAGACACCATTTTTATAAATTTTAAATTTTCTCGTATCATGCGACTTCATAACACTTTTTTTCTTCTTTTTTTAAATCACAAAATCTAATTTTAATCATTATCATCATAATCATATAATATTTTATCAACCTTATATCTTTAATATTGTATTTTTATATTTTCTTATAAAATATAATCATTAAAATTTATAACACATAATATTTATCAATTTCATATCAAACCTTTTATCTATAATCCATGTAATTGTTATCTCTAATCTATATAGGCCCTACCACTTGTCACTCTTAGATATAGCTTCTAAACATCGTTACTCATTAATCATTATTCGTAACCCTTCAAAGATATCATTCCTAATACAAACCTTGTAATTATATCCCTTAACCTTTATACCTCATAGACCCTACAATAGTTAACACATATGGCTCATAATATATAATGCATATAATTCCTCCTATTCCTACTAACCTAGCTATCCCATTTCAAAACAACTTGTTATAACTACTATCATCACTGACCCACTTATCTCTAACATGAACCATATTCCACAACCCTTAATTGCAATAAAAAATATCACACATAACCACTATATCCTAGAACATATAAACCTTATAACTTTTAAATTCTAAAACTTCATCTACAACCTAATCACAATAGCATCTTATTCCTAATGTTACACTTTTATCTTCCAAGTCCTAAAACATATATTCATCTTACTCCTCTAATGAATCATTGTTAAAATATATAAGATATTACACCTAACACATGTAAACATATGGCTATAACCTTCAAACTTTATTACTCCAAACACATAACTCTCATAGCATAAAAACCATTATCCTTAGCAATAATTTTAAGTTAATCCTTTATTAGAAACACTTATATTCCTTGACCCACAATCCAAATATAATCTTCACTCATTAACATATGACCCTTTTTATTCTCCTATTCCATAATAGTATATCCCATAACCATTATAACCCTTCACACTTAATCCTTTATCTCTAATTTGTTTAACTTTATGACTCCAATTCGTTATGACCCCAGTATGAATAATAAATTTTACAATCTCTACTCCCTATATTTCAGAATCTTTAATCTACCTTAATATTCATCTTATATAACCCTAAATCTATCTAACTCCTAAGATCCATAACACCTAACCCCTTTAATTCACTTAACCCATATACCCTATAGCATCTCATACTTAAGCCATAAATAATACAACCCTTACCATATAATCACTAATTCCCATAGCCACTATCATTCATAACATGTAATATAACATTTATTCCTTCAATTTATGAATTTGTAACATCGCTAACACATCCAACATGAACCCTTTATCATATCAATCCTTAAAATATCTAATTTTCCACCTCTTACTATATGCCATTTTATTACACTTAAGAAAAATCTCCCAAACGTGAATCTCTTGCCATCCATTCCACTTTGCATCAATCCCCTGCAAGGCCAAAAGTGAAGATATCCCCAAAAGTTATAATAATTATAGATTACATTGGCCCGAAACCATAATTTAAGGCTCCATCGCACTTAACTTCATTGCAATGTGGGATGGCACTAGTTGCACAAATGAAACTTATGTTGATCATCGCAAGTTTCCCTTACCAAAAGTGCGATGACACTTGGAAATGCGGAAAAATAAATTATAACTTCAAAGCTTCCCCCTCTAGAAGATTCAGGTGTTGATTCATCCATTTTCTATTGAACATGGTCTTGAATTCCTACTAATGATGCTTTATCCCTATTTGATGGAACTTACCTCCTTTCAACATGGATCTAGCCTTAATATGGTGGATTTAAAACTTTCTCATTTTCCCTATAAAAGAAATACCTCCTTTAGAGTTTGGGTTGGATTTTGGAGACCCTAATTTTGCTCTTATGTTGTTAGTCTGAGTTTGAAGGTCCATAATACATTCTTATGCATTATAGAGGTTGAAGGCTTTATCATTATGGGAAAGGAAGGACGAGAAGGTTGGGATAGATTCACAACATCAAGGCCTAAACAAGGGTTGTAATCTTTCTTTGTTATTATTAATACATAATACATTTTTTTCCCATACGTCATGGCTTTGATTATACATATGTAGAATAAGGTTCCTTGATCTCTTATTTAGAGTTATTGGAATATATCATGTTGTATATATTGATCTCTTTACCCGTCTTGGTTACTTTGCAAGTTTTGATTTCAAGAGTTAAAGTTAGAGTTAGAGTGAGCAGGTGAAGAGAAGAATGAAGCTTGCACTAGATACCAGGTTAGTCTTCTTCTTATATTTTCAATATTTCTAGGGAAAGGTAGTGTAGTTTTTTTTGTTATTTCTTGGTTAAGCCATTAAACCTAGGGAAATTTATTCTATCTAGAGAAGAATTTGTCCTGAAAACAATTGTCGACTCCACTAGGGAGCGAGTTGTTCTTCCGTGGTTTTCTTTGTCATGGCCCTTTAAGAACTCTATAGTAGACCTTTATTTTCTTGTTCAGGTTGTAATTCGACTTTAGAAAACTAAATTATGAGTTTGATTAAGTTTTTTTCCTCTCTTTTTGTGCATATCAGAACCATCATACGTTTTCATATTTGAAGTTCTGACTCAATACAATTTTCATTCTTGTAAAATACGATAAAACAATGATAGTGCACTGTAGTGCAGTTTTTATATTCATTAAGTGTGAACCATCACATTGGTTTTTGTAACTTACGTGCGATGATCCCTTGAAAATGCAAGAATTAATGCTTCCCTATGTTTCTTTGAAATTTTTATTGTTTTTTGTGGTTTTTTTAGTTTCTCATCTCTCTGTTTCTCTGTAAATCCAAGATTTACTTCAAAAATTAATGTTTGATTTCTCTTTGGTAGGAAATTGTTTTTTATTGCCAATTACAAATTTTTACAATTTGGCTTGACTATTGATTCCTTTAAAGACATTTAATAAGTTTATAGTTATGTGTTTGAACTGATTTTGTTTTAGTAATATAGTTATAGTTTCAATTTTATTTATATTAAAAATTCATAAAAAATACAAAATTTGTGTTTATTAGGGATTTGAATTTGTTAGATTGGAATAGTTTCTTTGAAGGTCTTGTTTTGTGATTTTTGTTTTTTACATCATTGTGTTGAACTTTTTCCTTTTCTCTTTGTAGATATTCATTGAAATCAAAAGATTTCTCCCATATTAGCTATATTTTAGGAATTCAAGTGAATGTTTCGCTTCAACAGTCAAACAAAAAACTTAATCAAAGAAAAACATTTAAAATTTCCATTTTAAGGAGCATTTGAAATAATAAAAACAAATTTATTTGTTCTAGGCTAGAAGATGTGTCCTCACATCTATAAATTTAGTTATCACTAACTGTCTACATTACATTTTCAGGATGGTTATTGTTACACTGAAATTTGTCACCATGACATTTTAGTACTCCCTTAGAAGTCTACAACATCAAAGTTCCTAAGTCAAGCCTTGAAATTAAGAGAAAAGCTCATAAAAGTCTTAAAAACTCTTGTACCACACTTTCTCTTAGTATTGCCTGTGGTGCTGCACCTTTTGGCTATAAATCATGTGGAGCCAAACACACTTTTTATTCATTAAGGGTGTGGACCCCTGTAAAAGGTAAAGAAAAGGTGAAAGTAAAATCTATAAGCTCAGTTTGAGTCATTTTCAGAAGCTTCTAGAAACATTCCTGTGGTGGAAAGTCCGCTCTTTTCAGGTTCATGCATCCCATCCATTAAGGAGCTAACCCCTTGATGTAAGGAGCTAATCCCTTTGAAGGAGGATTCTATCCCTTCTTGTTTGGAGCTGTAACCTCCTCTCTTTCACTATAAAAAGAGGCATAGGGCAGTCTCAAAGGGCGACAATTGATGAGTTCAAGCTTTGGTATTATTGGAGGTGAAGTGCTGTTGAAACTTAGACCCTTTTAGCTGAGATTTCATGTGGGAAATATTACATACTTGTATGTATCTCGGTTGGAAGAGTGCAAGGCTGGTCAGAGTAAAGGAAACGACTGTTCCAGACCCCAGGAAGTCCTGTATAACATCAAGGCGGACACGGTTGTAAGGCTCTTCTTATTTAAGTTAATACGAATGAATATTGTTTTGTCAATGGGCTATTTAATTGATTATCTCATTTCTTGAATTCCTTGATCATCTTGATGGATGTTTGACTTATGAATTGATTTATTATATAGGTGCTTTTGATCTTTTCTTGTGTTTGTGATTGCAGATCCTTGACGATGACCTTCTTCAAGCCACTGGAAAGAAGATCAACGCTGGACTACAAGTAAGTTTCTAAAACCCTATTATAATTAATTCCATGTCAAAGAATATCTAGAGAAAATGGTTTTTATTTGTCTATTTTTTGCTAGCTATTCGTAGGACACTTGGGAGGTCTGCCTTGTCCAAAATAACGACTTATCCATCCAACAAAATGGCAACTCCGCTGGGGAATAAATCTTGAACTTTGATTTCTTTTATTTTTTGACTTGTGAATTTATTTTTTCTGATTTTGATTGATTGATACTGGCTTGGGTAGTTTATCCTTGTAGAATCCCTGAGAAATGATTGAGAAATGTTTTTTTCTTTAGTTTTCTTGTGTCCGCTCTTTTCTTTTATAGACAGTGCGGGCAGTTCCGCTCTTTTCCTGTACCCACAATGCAAGACCGCACTGGTTTGCACTAAATCCTGCAGACCCTGTGAAAATCTTGGAAAAATCTTAAAATCCTCTTTTCTGGATTAGTTTGTTAGATTATCAGTGAATACCTAGACTTGTATCTTCTATCAGGAAGCCTTGGTTAAGAGTTTGTTTCAGCATTTTTAGTTTTGAATGATTTTCTGAAAGATCTGCATGTTATAATGATTTTTGCTTTGTCTTTATCTCGCTCAAAGATTAGAAACCTTGGTATACCTTTAGATCACTGGTATTTCCTTGATTTCTTGCTGAGTCTGACATCATAGTAGAAATTGTTTTATGAGATTTAAATCCCATTTTTCTCATTTGCAAATATTTAAAAAAAATTTGTTGATAAGTTTGGAATTTCACTTAAAAAAGAAAAATTGGATGTTTTTTGAGTTCTTGCTGATCCAAGCAAAGAATTTCTTAGTTATATAACAAGCTGACCAAGACATCCTCAAAATATTTGAAGTTTTAATTCATATTTAGTCGTTATAAGTTTTAGATCTCAAAATTAGCGTTTTTAGCTCTGAGTGTTATTTCTAGAAATTGTAGTGTTCTTTTGAAGAAAAACTTGGTTTGTAGTTTCGATCTTGAATAAAAGGGATTTCTTATTGAGAAATATATCATTTTGAGTTCTCTTTGAAATTAGATTTATTTTCATTTATTCTTGTTTGAAGGAAAGATTTGTTTTTAAAAGATCGCATTTCTCAACTCTTCCTTTAGATAGAATTCATTAAAAGAAAACGGATTGTGTCACATAATAGATGCATTTTTAGTGTGTTTTGAGTCTGGTCACTACATATCATAAGTTTCACTTTCGCACCTATTTTCCTAAGAAACAACCCATTAAAATCAATGCTTAAATTAAAATCAATCTAGTAATTTTTATATTTCTAGGGCTCTTTTCACCAATATAGCTTAGGCTAGTGTCTTGGAGTAGGGAGTAATTAAATCTCCAAGAAAATTAAAACAAACAAGTAGTTGATCTTGTGGTAGGAAAAAATCCAATAGTCGCTTGTATGCTCTGGGAAGCTCCTCTTAAAGGAGTAAAGCACGAGGTCATATCTGAACCAGTGGGATAATCAATTCTATCTCATTGGGGATGATAGAAGATATGCACATATTAACAATGGTAAACCTCAGATAGACCATTGTCGAGGAGCCTGGGGTCACTTGTCAGTATACCTTGGATTATGTCAAGGAGCCTTCAAGGGGATTGAGCTTTGTTACTCTGCCCTTGCTCATATGTCGGATCATAGACTGTTCCCCCAGGTATATTAGTTCCTGTTGGTAACCATAATGAACATAATATTTATGGTTTTTTCCTAAGGTGATGGTGAAGGAAAGATCCGACTGTACCTAGAGCAGACATTGACTAGACTCACTTGGACTCTCCGGAGGGTTATCTTCACTCGAGATGGTTTAAGTGGAGAAAATTGCACCGGTCTGTTTCATTAAGTAGGTTTTTGGAGTAACTGTTCCAACCACCCTTTCTACATTAAATACTACGATGTTGTATTTCATCACCAACTAGCGTTTTTAGTGTGGGAAGTTACTGTTTGTGTGTGGTTTGATCTCCTAGATTTTTAGGCATGTGATTCATTTTTTTGTTTCCTCAGTGACTCTAGGAGTTTTCATTGAAATTTTATTTGATTGCGTGTGATTAATAATTTTTAATCGTGGCTGAATTACCAAGACAATTGCGTAGACTCTAGGGGAAGCCCCCTGAGTATACACTAAGCCAACTTGAGGGCTGCGAGCTCTATTATCGCCTAGTGACAGTAGAATTAGATCAACAGAAACAGGATACTCAACTATAGTTGTTCATCCTGATTATCAATCACAGACAACAGAGCATATTCAAGAACCAATTTCAGTTTCCGAAGTTACTGGTAGTATTTCTCCTTCCAGTGAATTAGCTGAAGAACCTGAAATTTCTGAGCCTGACACTGAACCTGTTGTATTGGAACCATCTTCAGGATTTGTTACTTCGACTTCTAGTGATCCTAGTTCACCTAGGGTAAGATATTGTATTACTGAAAATCTTCCCTTTGACCTCATATCTATTGAAGAAATTTTTGGTCCAGACGAAGACGTAACTCTTCCCGAAACCCAACAAAATTTGAATCTTAGGGAGCATGAATCAATATTCTATAGTCCTTTTAGAACTGACGCTTGGTATTTATCATTGAATTTTTTTTTATAAAACCTGGGTCTTAATTTTTCACCACCCCGAATTCCTTTTCATCCTACACCAAGAGGTTATTATCCTTCATCAATTATGTCAGGTGAGTCATCTATGTTTTCCCAATCACCAGAAACATTTTTATACAGTGGTCCTTCTTTCCCTTCGGGGTACCAGTCACTCTCTGGTACTTTCTCAAGAGCAAATCCTCGACCAACTGAACAAGTGTTATCATCTGGTACAAATGGAACTAAAACTGAAACATTGAATGCAAATAAAAATTTTATGATGTCTGGTAATATTCCGAATCCTCAACCTCAAGGTAGTCAATTACCGCCTGGGGGCAACTTTAAGGTAGTCAATTACCGCCTCGGGGGAAACCTCAAGGTATTCAATTACTGCTTGGGGGGCAACCTCAAGGTAGTCAGTTACCACCTGGGGGGCAACCTCAAGGTAGTCAATTACCGCCTAGAGCGCAACCTCAAGGTAATTTTTTACTAGGACAAACTGTAGGACAATATTATTTACCTAGAGAACAACCTTAAGGACAGTACATACCTCAAGGTTATCAACCTTAAGGATAGTACATACCCCAAGGTCAACCCTAGACTCAATATATTCCTTAGGGTCCTTATCAATCCTAGATTCAGTACATGCCTCAAGGTTATCAACCTCAAGGTTAGTACCCAACTTCCTTCCAGTCAACCATTATTACAAGGAGCTAGAAATTTACCAGTTAATTATCAACCTACGTTCAACCAGGTTATGGCCCTTCGTATGCACAACCTTCTACAGGTCAATACCCTGGAATGAACATGGTGTGGAATCCATCTCAAATTCAACAGACTATGCAACCTAATGTGTAGTTACCTAATAAACCTGGACAACCTTTAGTTTCTAGTCCAACCCAGTAACCTGTTCAGCCTACTATTCAAGTCCCTCCACCTAGTTCTATTCAGCAGCCCGGGCCTAGTACACCTCAAACTTCGCCTCAGACTGCTGTAGCTACTGCAACTTTTGTTCAACCTACAACACCTGTTTCTGGAGTATCTGTAGCTCCAGCTTCTTCTATCCCTGCATCAGTAAAAATTCCTCAAGGCTCTGTGCCACAGTCAAGACCTACAATTTAGACTATGGTCTAGATGCCTACAGGACAAGCTGGTACTAGTACGATTGTCTCTAGTGAACCACAATTTACTTATCAACCATACCATGGACAGTATCAATTTGGTCAGGCTACAAAAAATCCAGTATATCAGTATCAGCCGTACCCTGGGTATACTTATCAAATACCTCAACAACCCCAGTATGGTTCGGTTAATCTTGGTTACCCAGGAGGTTTCACGATTCCAAATGCGCATCCAATTCTAGGGTATCCTGGATATCCTCCTCCTGGAACTGGTTTGATCACACAAGGTTATCAAGACCCTAGCCATTGGTTACCATTCATAGAAACTTTAGATTTACCGGATCTATCGTGCCTTACAAATGATCCCATTTTTTATCTTCCATACTGGCCGCCGATGCCTAACAAGTTGCCTAGTGATATTCTGAAGTTTGAAGGTAAGTCAGGAGAGGACCCATCTAATCGCGTTATGACTTATCACCTCTGGTGTGCATCCAATTCAGTAGTCGATGATTGAATTCGATCGCATATTTTTCAGAGAAATATCATTGGTATAGCTGCCAAATGGTACATTGAGTTACCACGTAGTTCTTTTACTAATTTTAATGTGCTAGCTACTGCTTTATTAACCCATTTTCAGTTTCCTGTCAGATATGACAATGAAATAGAATTGCTGACTTCATTAAAATAGTATACGTCTACGTACATATCTGATCACATTCATGAATGGAGATGTAGAAGGCGTTTAGTGAAAGTCTTTATTCCGGATCAAATTTTGGCTGAATGGTTTATTAAATCGTTATTGCCCAAAATTACTGAAGATGTGGCCAAAGGAGGCATTGTTACGGAAGAGAAATTCATTGCTCAAGCTCAGTACCTCGACCTTGTATATACTCAGTCAGGAAATCTGTATGATAAAATCCCCAATTTACCAAGACCTGGTCAATTAACTGCAACTCCTTCTGGCTCTCATGTCGCTGATGGTGTAATTGGTACTGTTAGCACTGGTAAAAGTAAGAAGAAGTCTTCCAAGACCACTTCTCCTATTATCACTTTACCCAATTCACCTAAAGGATATTCTTCCCTAGAAAATTCCGCCAATATTCATTTTGTAGAGACATCTACAACCAAATCTAAAATTGGTGGTAAGAATAAATGTAAAAATAAAAAGAAAAAATCTTCAAAAGATAAAAACGATAAACTGAACCAACCGACGAAAAATGAAAACCTCGATATCCTTGTCTCATCTGTGCTCAGGATCATTTTACAAAAGAGTACCCACATAGAGCCAAGGTATCAAAATTCATTAAGGGTTTGCCTATACCTACTGTCTTGAAGGATCATTTTTCTGCTCAAGATAGTAACATGGTTGGATCTTCCTCCAATACGGTTGAGGATATCTTGATGGTTGTGACGCGAACACAAGATTATGGTAGTAAAAATGCTGGTAAAGAAGCAGAAACATCCAATTCTACATCGACTACATCTCCCTCAGTTTCTAATCCATTACAGATCGAGAAATAAAATCCTGACTTAGTGATTAAACCGCCTGCAAAAGGTGTACTTCGTAAATCAACTTTCAATCCACATGCGAGAGCTACTCAGAATTACAATATTGTTGAAGATTTGGCAATTTCCCCTTCAGCAATGTCAGCTTTGGAAGTATTGCAATCATGCCCAACCCAAAGAAAATTAATATTTTTCAGCCTTAGGAGCCGTATATCTCCAGGATTCGAACCTCATGATCTTCGATTTAGAGAATTTTACACCCCACCTACCCCATCAAATGGATTTTCAGATTCCGGTAATAGTAAAAAACAAATTCTTATTTCATATTGTTGTTGATGAAGGGGCTTCTACGTGGTCATTAAAATGTTGGAAATCACTTAGTTCTCCGACCATTAACTAATCACCAACTATTCTCAAAGCTTTTGACGAAAGAGGTTTTTCATCCATATGGTATTTTATAAGATCTACCAATAGAGGTTGAAGGAAAAATTTTTAATCTAGATGTGGAGGTGGTTGATGCCCCTCTGGATTACAACCTTCTCCTGGGTCGCAGTTGGTCTTACGCCATGACTACTGTTGTATCATTGATCTTTCATCTCATCATGTCTCCTCATAAAGGAAAGATCGTTAAAATAGATAAGCTCTCATATTATTCATCCGACCTAGCCTCTACTGATAGCATCCAACATATCGGAAAATCGACTATCCCTTATAAGGATGTCAGAGTAAGTTTGCTTAAAGATTCGGCTTTACTGGGAAATTTTTCCTTGCCTGCTCCCAACGTACAACTTCCTATTGCTAATATAAATATGATTACATCGAGTACTATGTCCTTTGATGATCCTTGGATAGTACCTTCAGAATCAGAATTGGATTCTTTCGATGGCCTGATGCCTTTGAGTCCTTTTGAGTTAGCATATTAAAATGTACAGTCGTTTTTTGATACTCCTTCAACTGAGTCTGATCCAGTGAATGTGATCAATCAGGAGTCATTTTCAATATCGAGCTTAGCTTCGACACCAATTCTAGATCCTACTCAACAAGTATTCAATACTGATGAACATATTTGTGAATTCTTGTCGGTAGATTAGTTACCATGGGAAGATCTTCATCATAGGTCTTTGTTTTTACCTGATCTCGATCATTTTGAGAATGATTTTTCCTCCATTTTTACCATTGATTATGTCAAAGAACCTTAGAATCATTTCTCACATATCGATTCTGAATTGAATTTAGAAAATTTTTCTACAATGGTTCCTCTTGACATTTCAGTAAAATCTGGAATCGTTGAAAACATTCATATAGGTGCTTCTTGTACGCGTGATGAAATCCAAGCATATAAAGCCCTATTTCAGGAATTCCACAACATTTTAGCCTGGTCATATGAAGAAATGCCAGGAATCGATCCATCGATTATTTTTCATGAAATTAAGACATACCCGGATGCTAAACCTGTCAAACAGAGATTACGTCAGATACATCCGAGAAAAGCTGTCGCTATCAAAGACGAAGTTGAAAAATTACTTCATGCAGGTTTTATTTATCCGATCCATTAACGAACTGGGTATCTAATATTGTTCCAGTCAATAAAAAACAAGGAACAATACGAGTATGTATCAAATATAGGGATATAAATTGAGCTTGTCCAAAAGACAACTATCCAACCCCTTACATCGATCAAATTATTGACAATTGTGATGGAAGTGAAATGTTCTCGTTCATGGATGGATTTTCTGGCTACAATCAAATCAAGATACTCCCTGCAGATCAACCTAAAACAACTTTCATTTGTCCATGGGGAAATTTTTCTTATCGCAAACTACCTTTTGGCCTTAAGAATGCTGGTGCCACTTTTCAAAGGGCCATGTCTTATGCATTTCACGACATTAAGCACATTGTGCAGCCCTACCTCGATGATTTGCCTACTCATTCTTCACGCAGAGCAGATCATATTACTCATTTACGAGCCATCTTTATACGATGTAGGCATTATAAGATTCGTCTGAATCCACACAAATGTGTTTTTTGCATACAATCTGAACAACTATTGGGATTTATTGTCTCAAAGGTAGGCATTCGTGTCGACCCATCGAAGGTTGAGGCAATCATCAATTTACCTCCTCCTTCTACTCTTCGCCAACTCCAAATTTTGTAGGGGAAAGAAAAATTTTACGTCGATTCATTCCTCACTACACTGAGTTAATGAAAGGTTTCACTAGGTTGTTGAAATAGAATATTCCTTTCTTTTGGGATGAGGTCGCTAATAGATATTTTAATGCTCTAAAAAACACATTGACCCATACACTGTTACTGCATCCTCCCAACTACAACCAAGATTAATTTTTGTACCTCACCGCTTCTAATTCCACGATAGGGATGGTTTTAGTTCATGAAGATGAATTCCATAGTGAACATGTGATTTACTACCTTAGTCGAAATTTGCATCCGACTGAGATCAAATATTCACATGTGGAGAAATTAGCCTTAGCAGCTGTTCAAGCTGTCCAACATTTTCTTCATTACACTTTTACGCAAAATGATAGTGATCTCTGATTGTAACCCTATGATGTACATTTTGAACAAACAATTGCTAGGGGGAAAATACTCCAAATGGATTGTTATCGTGCAGGAGTTTGATTTGGAGTTTGAAAAATCAAAATCCAAGAAATCGTTGATATTTACTGAACTTATGTGTGATTTCCCACGTACTGATACAAAAACTGTGGTGGAACAACCAATCGCGGATGAGTCCTTGTTTCTTATTAGTACCATTGATCCTTGGTATGGAGATATTATTGTTTATCTGTATACCTAATATTTTCGGCGTGAGCTTTCACAGTTGCAATGACGAAAAATATGTTTCCAGTCTCAACAATATCATATTGTTGGCGACACACTATACCGTTGTGGTGCAGACTCAGCTTTTCGATGTTGTTTAACACGTGACAAAGCCGAAAAGGTTTTAAACGACTGTCACTTTGGAGCATGTGGTGCTCATATGTCTAGGTATGCCACAACCCAAAAGATGTTACGTGTAGGCTATTTCTAGCCATCCTTGTTTAAAGATTATATTTATTCGGTCCGAAAATGTCATAATTGTCAAATATTCGATCGAAAAATGCGTGCACCACCTGCTCCTCTTCACCCTATCATTGTTGTCGGTCCTTTTGCAAAATGGGGCATTGACTTCATTACATGTAACCCTCACTTAGCCAAGGGGGCATGGCTATATTATTCTAGTAGTAGATTATTTTACCAAATGGGCCGAGCTAATACCTACATTTGCGGCAGATGGAAAAATTGCAGCTACTTTCGTATTCAATCATGTGATTGCTCGTTTCGGTGAAACTCAAGCGATAATTACTGATCATGGGAGCCATTTTCGGAATATCATGATGACCGAGTTAACAGACCAACTTGGCCTGCTCCATGACAATTCTACACCATATTATCCGCAGGCTAATGGTTTAGTTGAAGCAATTAATAAATTTTTAGTCACCATGATCAAACGAATTATTGGAATTCATAAGTCGAATTGGCATACCATGCTCTTTTCAGCACTTTTGGCATATCGAACCTCAACAAAAACATTGATAGGCTCTACCCCTTTTCAACTAGTTTATGGTTTAGAAGCATTGTTACCCATTGAATGCGAGATACCATCACTCCAAGTAGCCATGGAGTTACTACCAGCCACTTTTGAAGAGGAGAAACATTTTTTATACTTGGTTCAATTAGATGAGAATTGACGCACTGCTGGATTAGATACCAAGACTCATACGAAAAGAATGAAAGCTCAGTATGATAAAAGTGTTACTCCTCATAATTTTTCATAAGGAAACCTAGTTTTGATTTATGATCAAGCCAACGATAAACTAGGGGCTGGGAAATTTTAACCCATGTGGCATGGTCCTTATATTGTCAAGCGACATCTTGCAAAAGGGGCCTATGAATTGATTTATTTTGACGGGGTATCTTTAGGTAAACCCAGAAATGGACTTTATTTGAAGAGATATTACGGTTAATGTTTGTGTGGAGATCTTTTCTGTATATTAGTTACTTTCTAGTTGGTGTGCTATAGATTAGAAACATGTGCCTAGCTTAAGTGTGCTTTTACTACTATTCCCGCTTATCTAGATAATTTGGATATCGTAGATGTCGACGTCCTTTCTAACCTATATTGGTTTTGTTGATGGCGCTTGTCGTAGTACACGAAACATATATTCCACAGCTTGGGTTATTTATTCACCCACTGACGAGTTAATATCGATGCATGGGGTAAGCCTCGGTCAAAAAACGAACAATATTGCTGAATATAGTGCAGTTATCGAATTATTGTCAGAATCCATTTCATTTGGAATTTGGAGTTTGATTGTTAGGTTAGATTTTGAACTCGTTGTATTACAGTTAAACCGAGTATATGCCATTAGAAACCCAGTATTATTAAGATTGTTTTTAAGAGTTCGTCTATTGGAATGAGAGTTCAATTATATTTAGTATCAACACATTCCAAAAAATTTAAATACATTAGCAGATGCAATAGTGTTATAAATAGACATTTGCAATAACAAAGTAATAAATCAACATTCAATAACATGATTGAACATGTAACTAGAAATAATAGTATATAATAGTATATATGTGGTGTTCAAAAATAGTATATTGTCTTTGATTATAAGTTCAAAACGCTTTATGATAGGAAAAAATGATACAAAAAATCAGTCTACAAGTCAATCGTCCACTATCCGTGGTGATGATCACGATAATACACTACTGCTTGTGCCACCCTAGTAAAAAATCTCATGAATGGTCCAGAAACACTAATGACATATCTCTGTAGACGGAGTGGGATGTCATCTATGGTATTCTCAAGAATATCCATAGTGAGAGCTCAAAATGGTGTTCTAAATCAGTTAGGATCTCTGCAATCTGATCCTGTGGTGGCAGTGGTGTTGTTGCCGCATCCCTTTGCCTCTAGTCAAAGGGGCGGAGAATGGCTGGTCGACTTGGACCCACATCCGCATTTGAAATTTTTTATTATCATTTTCAGACGATTTAAAACAAAATTAAAATTAAAAATTAGAATATGTTAAAAAATATTTTTTACCTGACTCATCCCACTGAGCTCCTGGAGGAAGTACCATATCCCAGTCGCCACGAAAATCCATGCTCGCATAAGGAAAATCCTCTATCACAAAAAGTTGGTGTTCTAACCAACGAAAATAAGTCGAGGGAAATCGAATAATATCCCCACCCTTGCTGTGGCGGGCCATCAAAGCAACCCATCGAACCATCCGAGGCTCTCGAGGTCTACCAGCATCAACAAGAATATGTTGCAGGGCTAACATAGGAATCCTCTCCAAAGCAAAGGTAATTACGATAGATCCATATCCGAATTTGTGTAACTTCCCATTCTTTGCTCTGGTAAGTTGGCTTTTCACATTTTCCAACACTGCCTCGCACCAGTTGAATATGGTGCCTCGGAAACAATCTACTGCAATCTGCATCTGAGATCCAGTAGCTAAGTGAAAAGTTGCACTTCTGTACAACTTGATAATGGTAAAAGAAATCACTTTTAACTCAGGACGAATGATAGTTTTAATGTCAATCTGTTTGTCTCTAGGATTAGCTTCATCATTACAAAACTCTAATTGCATGCTGGCAACAGACTGGCCACCTGGCCTAGCCCCAAATAGAGAAAGTGGTTCACCTCTCTTAGATAAACCAGTCAAAAAATATATGTCCTCCAGCTCAATTTCGAGCCAGTGACCTTCGATCACGAAACACTGGTCCTGAACGTCCCACTTGCTTACCAACCAAGTGAGAAGATCTAATTAAGCTCTTATGCCACTGATAGCCCAGAATTTGAATAGCCCACATGCTTTTAAAACTTTCAAAGTAGGTTGATGAATCATTGCTGCTTCATCTACCTCCTCATGTTCCCATTCTCGCCAAATGAGCATTGTAGATATCCTATAATAAGTAAAATGAAGGATTAGAATCATTTTGAAACAAAAATTTTACATAATTTAGGAGGAAAATGTGTTTTCAAATTCGTTACGGCGCCCCTACACTTTACACTCAGAGACAGTACGTAGCTCCACATGGGCTCTGTGTTAAAAGTGCGGGACCCCGAAATTTTTCTTTTTGAGAAAATGTCGGGGTCTACACGTACCTAGTGTCCCACCTGCGGACCCCCGAGGGTGGATTTTTGAACCTATTTTCCTCCCAAAAATGAAATTTTGACCCTAATTAAAAAATTGAACAGATGGAAAGTAAGAGAAAGAGGTTGTGGATTACCTAGAGCAGACTGTTTTTTATTCCAACGGTCGGTTTGTCCAGAATCTTCTCTGAAGTGTTTTTTTCCAAAAGCTCTAAAATCTTCACTCCAAACTCAAACGGTGAAAATGAACTTGAAAAAATCCTTTTTTATAATTTTTTTCGAATAAATGAAATTTAAATTTGTTTATTTTTCACTTTAAAAATATGGTTTTCCAAAATATTTTTATTATTGAAACAGGTATGTTTGATTTTTTGAGTTTTTGTGCAGAATACCGGAATTTTTTAGGAGAAATGATCATTTTTGATGAAGAGTATACTTTTATCACTTTTTCGGGCTCTTTAAAATTTACGAAAAAGTGAAACCATGGAGTCCTCTTTTAAGCCCTTTTCAGAATTTCTAAAAATGAAAATATTGTCGAGTACTTGACTATTCGAACTCGTTAAAGAAAATCAACAGTCGTCCCTTCAATATAAGTTTACCCCTTTTCCAGACTGAAATGGATTATTTACGAAGAAGGTATACGTTGAATAATCATAGTCAATAGAGTTCTCTCTTGCATTATTTTATCCTTTTTCGGGCCTGAGATACTAAATTTACGAAAAATTACACCCATGGAGTTTTCTTAAGTTTTTTCTTCTCACTCCCTAAAAATGAAAAACACCGAGTTTCTCCTATACTGGACTCGTTAAAATTTAACATTAAAGGACCTGTCGATTTCAAACAGGAACAGACCAATCCTTCTTAGGGTTTGATTTTAAACTAAGTTGGACTCATCCGAAGGATGAGCTTATAAACAAGCAAATGTTATCCTCCTCAAGCTTGTTAAAAAATAAAGAGTTACTTGCCAGAAATGGTGGGGGAAAGGAGAGAAAACAAATTCATTTGTTACACTTTGATTTGCAAAAGAATTACACCACTCTTGAACATGACACTTTTTGTAACACTTCTACTTGGGTTGGGAAATCCTTTGCCTATCAGTTAATCAAACCATATTGAAGGTCTTCAACTGGTTTCTGGGTATTAGCTTAGGGAAACTATCACCAAACCATCTGCAGTTTCATTATGTGTTCAAGAGGACAGTCAAACAAACCATTCATCTGCAAACATTTGTCTCCATTCGCGTTGACCATCCCTGAGTCAGTCCTTGCAAAAAATTTCTTCAAAACTTGATATATGGTTTCGTATCGTGAGCTTGCTTACGACGGATCACTTTCTATCGACGAAAACTCATCATCTAGGAAGTTGATCTAGAATCCATCAGTACCTTGGAATCTACATGCCTTAATGGAAATTTTCTCGCCTTCGACGACAGGTTGCATCATTGACCTTCGATCGAACGATTCTGTGAAATGTTCGACTTCAGATCACTTATTCAAATTTCATGGATTGTACTATGTACTTTGAGAGCCATTGTCTATTCGTGGTTTCTCTCACACTTGTTAACAATTCACATCATTGACTGGTAATCAAGTGGTTTCTACCATGTTCGAATTCAACACATTTAATCGCATGGATAGAATCGTACTAGTTTGGGAAGCAGAAATCAAGACCTTGGATCTACTTTCCACCATCTAGGCTGCGAGGAGTTTTATTATTCATTATGCAGTAGACTATTCATTACAGATGGTTGTGCCCATGTTGTGTCTACACTATTGATGTAATATTAAAATCATTTCTGTATCAAAAAAAGTTTAGTTAGGTTTGATCTGAGTATGGGAATGCCTACCTCAGCGATGATATATATATATATATATATATATATATATATATATATATATATATATATATATATATATATATATATATATATATATATTGCATTGAATGTTTTTATAGGGTTCTGACTTGGGTTTCCATAGGCTAATCCTTGAAATGATAAAGCACATCACTCTTCAAATACTCTCAGACTTCGCACTTTAGGAGGAAATTTGTTACACTGAAATTGTCACCATGACATTTTAGTACTCCCTTATAATTCTACAGCATCAAAGTTCCTAAATTCAAGCCTTGAAATTAAGAGAAAAGCTCATAAAAGTCTTAAAAACTCTTGTACCTCACTTTCTCTTAGTATTGCCTGCGGTGCTGCACCTTTTGGCTATAAATCATGTGGAGCCAAACGCACTTTTTATTCATTAAGGGTGCAGACCCCTGTAAAAGGTAAAGAAAAGGTGCAAGTAGAATCTAGAAGCTCAGTTTGAGTCATTTTTGGAAGCTTCTAGAAACATTCCTGCGGTGGAAAGTCCGCTCTTTTCAGGTTCATGCATCCTATCCATTAAAGAGCTAACCCCTTTATGTAAGGAGCTAATCCCTTTGAAGGAGATTTTATCCCTTCTTGTTTGGAGCTGTAACCTCCTCTATTTCACTATAAAAAGAGGCATAGGGCAGTCTCAAAGGGTGACAATTGATGAGTTCAATATTTGGTATTATTGGAGGTGAAGTGCTATTGAAACTTAGACCCTTTTAACTGAGATTTCATGTGGGAAAGATTACATACCTATATGTATCTCGGTTGGAAGAGTGCAAGGCTAGTAAGAGTAAAGGAAACGCCTATTCTGGACCCCAGGGAGGCCTATATGACATTAAGGCGGACACGGTTGTAAGGATCTTATTATTTAAGTTAATACGAATGAATATTGTTTTCTCAAAGGGCTATTTAATTGCTTATCTCATTTCTTGAATTCCTTTATCATCTTGATGGATGTTTGATTTATGAATTGATTTATTATACAGGTGCTTTTGATCTTTTCTTGTGTTTGTGACTACATATCCTTCACAACGAACTTCTTCAAGCCACTGGAAAGAAGATCAGTGCTGGACTACAAGTAAGTTTCTAAAACCCTGTTATAATTAATTCCATGTGAAACAATATCTAGAGAAAATGGTTTTTATTTGTCTGTTGGTTACTAGCTATCTGTAGGACACTTGGGAGGTCTGTCTTGTCCGCAAGAACGACTTATCCGTCCAACAGTTATTTTTAGATGTACTTCGAAGTATATATGATCATTCTTCTACGTAACTTCGGTTATATAGGAAGGTGCTCCATGTGCAAAAAATATACAGGAACTCTCCCATTGTATAGTTATGCATTAAACAACACTAAAAAAAATACACTTCCATGTACCCTTAGGTATATAGGAAGTCCCCCTTTTGGTTGCAAGCCTTCCATAGATAACCATGTCAACTTCCTTGTTGTTTGTTTTCAACCACATTGGTTATGAATGTCCCAGTTGCTTCACATGAAAGCTCCCCTCAACAATGCCAACCTCAAGTTGGTCCATTTCCTTCTTTTCCCATTGTTTTTTCTTCCATTTATTCTTCTTGGCTAGGTGGAAATATATATGTTAGTAACAAGGAAGCTAAGAAGAAGAAGAATAAAAATAAGCAAGGGGGAAACCAACTATTGCTATGAAAATGGATAATGTTGAAAAATATTCCAACTTGCCTCATAAAACTAAATTTTCTTGCAATATTTGTAAGTGTTACCCCTTTATTAGAAATTGTCGTGGTATTCCTAAAGTTTTATAAGTGTGGTCCATAGGCTCACATTAGCCCTTGTCATTAGCCTCTCAAAATCATGCTGGTGACAAACCATCAACTAGCGATAAAAAGGTTTCTGAAAAAATAGTAAAGTTAGGTTTCCTTGTAGTTTATGTGAAGGGATTCATCAAACTCACCTTTATGCTCATATGGATGAAGCCTAAAAATTGTTGGAAAACCTTACTCTTTCGCAACAGAAAATTCTAGCTGGCTATCGTAAGTTTCCCCCCAATCCTCCATTATTTAATGAAGTTATTGGTTCGATTCCATTTTCAATCAATCCCACTCTCCCTGCAATTGAATACCACGAGTCTTTTTCATACCGAACATTAGTTGAAAAAGTGGTTGACTTAATTGCATCTTTAGTTGGTCACACTCTCCATTAAAGAGTGAGGTTAATACCATTTAGGTTCTTCTTGTTAGTTAAGATCCCAATGAACAAGAAAGAATTTCTCTCGTTCTCATGGAACCCCATCTGAGTAATTAGGTAACTTTCTTTGATTAGAATCAAGTGACATGGTCACGTCTCTCTCCTTAAATTCCCTTCCAAATCACGGTGAAGGCTTGATATAAGAACATATATCACACTGTTATAGACGAAGCGCTTTTGTTAGAATTTTATCCTCAACTGCTTGGCAAGATTTAGGTTCCCCTCAACTTGTGTTCGTTACTTAGGATCTCTTAGCTTTGAACGGAAGAACCAGTGAACCTTTAGAGATCCTTCATGAGTTTCCTATTACCTTATAAGGAAAAATTGTCTATATTGATGTTATGGTAGTCCAAGGCCCCTTGAATTTCAATTGTATCCATGGGTGAAACTATCTTTATGCCATGAAACTTATTGTGTCCACTCTCTTTCAATTGACATATTTCCTGCATAATGGAAAAATTGTGACTATTGACCAACATCATTCAGTGGTCCTGATTTGACTACCAACCATCCGAATACCCTAAACATTCCTAATATAAAAGTGGTTTTCCCCTCACCATAAGTTAATTATGTGCCAACCTGCTCCATGACTGCACATAAAGATGAAGAAGAGCCTTTCACTATTTTCTCGATATCATTTAACCTATATACAATATATGATATGGTAAATTAGATACTAGGTCCATTCAATCCTAGTATTTCTACCCCTATTAGATCCCTTGATATTTATTCCTACAAGAGCATTATTCCATTAGAAAATTTTTGAAGTCTAAAATGGACCTCGTAAGAAAAATTTACAACCAAAATAAACTCTATAAGAACCAATAGGATTCAAGATGATGATGTCAACCATGGGGGATGATTCACTATTTTTGGGGTAAAAAAATAAAAGATTAAAAAATAATAAAACAATAAAACTATTGTTTGAACTTGTATTTTCAACTTTTCTACCTAAGGTTTTACTCAAATTTTGAGCAAGAACACATGTTGGATGTATAATTTTATTCCTCATCCAAGGAGTACCCATGTTGCATAGGTTTGATGGACCCCTTTACATGAAAAATAAGAAATACATGAAAAACATTATTGCAATCATATATTTTCATGTATTTCTCATTTTTCGTGTAGTAGGGTCCATAGAAAGTATGCAACAAGGGTACTCCTTGGATGAGGAATTAAATTTTGCATCCAACGAGAACTCCCACTTGAAATTTGATTAAACCCATAGGGAGATAAGTTTAAAATATGAGTTGAAAAATCAGTTTTTTCTTTTTTCCGTCCAATATTGGTTGATTTAATCTAATATTATTTAATTATTTCCACTATTATTTTATAATTTCCTTAGGAGGCCTATTTTAGACCTCAAAATTCCCCTAATGCTTCCATACGATGAAAGCCTCTAAGAAGCCACGATAAAACCCTTGATATGTAGGCCTTCTACAGCCTTGGCCTCTTCGGAGGCATGATCAAGGTAAAAAAACCCATGCACATACTCATTTTACTATTTCAAGCTCGTTAAAAAATCAAATAGGTCACCATGAGCATATTTTCTTCTATGTTTCAAGCTCGCCTAAAAAAGAAACAAATCTATGAGCATAGTTCTTTTTCTGTGTCACCTTCATTTCATTCACACATATCACATGATCCTCTTCCTTCCCTCATGGGGAACATATTTCTATTTGTACCCAATAGTCTATTGGGGTCTGTGAGAAAATTTAACAGATGAAATGAAGCTCACAGGGCATGCCTCTACCATTATGTTGGGGGAAATGTATTTATCTCAATTACAATTTTCTTTGCTTCAATCTTATACAAAATTGAAACCACTGTCAAGCATATATTTTCTCTATTTCAAGCTTATGTAAAAAGGAAACCACTCTCAAGCATAGGTTTTGTCTGTTTCAAGCATCTGTAAAAATGAAACCAATATCATGCATAGGTTTTCTCTGTTTCAAGCTTTTGTAAAAATGAAATGAATATCAACATTGCATAGCATGCCTCTTCCAATGTTGGATGGAATATTGTGTTAGATTGATCATATTCTTGGTGCAGCAGGGGGTCGGCCCTGCGAGGGCTCGAGATATCAGTGAGGATATGATGTTACTGAATATATACAATACCTATACGATATATTAGATGTCTCTTATGTGGAATGTCATCGAAGCTAGTAGGGCACTCGAAATGATAAGAGTTGTATGGAATCATGCAACAACACATCCATCAAATGATTAGGGGTGGTCATGATGATGATGAGGGTGATTACCATGATCATGATGCCAAGGATGGTGATTATGATTCTTCTAATGATCATTCCACCCCATCAAATCATGGTCGTTAGACTGTCGGTGATCCTTTTGGTAGTACATCTACTCATCAACCATTTCCTGATGGTGTCGATATTATAGAGCTAGAGAACATGTCATATGTTTCTCCTAACAGAGAAAAACAACCACCTTATCTAGTAGATCAACCACATCCTTCCACTACAGATTAGCCACGTATTAGTCTACCTCCACCTCAGCTGAGTTGGATAGACGTAATTGCTCAAGCAGTATTTGACCATCCATCGTCTTCTACTGCAGACCAGGCTACAAACACTACTACATCTATTGTATCTCATATTTGGTTGTACTTGTTTGAATTCATAATGTAGTTATTTTACTTCCTTATATATATATATATATATATATATATATATATATATATATATATATATGGTGGATTTTTTTTATCATGTTTATGTACTTAATTTGTATTTTGTTGTTGATGTGTATATTGTTAGGTCATGTTAGATATGTTCATTTAATGTGCTTGCAGATAGATGTATACATGATAGTATTTATTTAACATTATATTTATATTAATTTGAGGATGTGTTTGGTGATGATGTTAGATTACAATATTTGTGTTTTGTTAGATGTGATCACGATAATGATACTATATCAGATTATTATATTTGTGTGCTACTTAATGACGTTTATATGTGCTACTAAAGGGGTATATAATTATATGATGGTAGTGAATTCGAATGTGTATCTTAGATGATGTTTATGTTTGTTAGATGATTAGCATCACACTGTTTATTTTTATGAAATAATTTTTATTATACATTATATATTGGTGAATATATATCAAACTTTTATGTCTGAAATTGCATGCAATAAGAGTTAGTTTAAAAAAAATGCAAAGATATATTTATAAATTACAAAGTTTAGTATGGTTGAAACTATGATTGTAAAATTATGATAAATATTTTTCTATTGCTTATATAGTTCATTGATATTCAATCTAACATAATTAGTAAAATATTTCAATACTCACGATAAAAGAATTAAAGGTAAAATAAATATTTATGGTTGTGAGTAAATAAAATATTTATGGTTGTGAGTAAAATATTTTTTCTATAAATATATTTTTGTTTTAAATATCACATGTTAGTGGAACATAAAATGAATTATACATAATGTACTATCAATAATATTATTTCTTGTCATGTGAACAAATTATATTTTTTAGTCATTTCATTTCTTCCTCGTAATAAAAGGTAAACTATTTTTTTTTACTTTCAATTACATTATCTCTATATAAATTTATATAATATTAAGGTGTAAATTGTAAGTATTGTAATTATGTGGTTATATAATATGAAGGTGTAAATTGAAGTATTGTAATTATGTATGACATTAATGTCTTTTATTATTACTATTTTTAACTTGTTAATCTCAATTATTATTTAGATATTTTTAAATGTAATGTTATGTGAAAACATCTCTGAGATACTCACGGCCTCTGAGCGCAATTAATTTAGATCTAATACAACTTAAAAAATTCTATTTTTATAAAATTTATTTTATTACTAATGTGATGAGATTTTCAAGCAATTTAAATTTAATAATTATAGCAACTCTTACCAATTTAAATTTAAAAATTATCTCTCTAAAGATGAATATCAAGAAATGTAAATAAGGTGTGTCATCAAGTTACTTATAGTTGAGGGTTTTGTCTATTGGAAGTTCTCCCTTAAAGAGGCAAGCAAATTTTTTCCTACTAATAAAGCTATAACATTTTGATGTTATTTTGGTTCTTTATTTTCTATTGTACTAGTTTAAATTTATCTCTTTTTAATAATAAATATGAGTTAAATAATACATTTTAAATAATACAAATTAAATCATCACAATATTATCACTAAAATTCATGTTTTTCACAATTCTCCTAGCTAATATTACATCATGTTCACAATGATAAAGACATGTCTACTTTAAATTATTTAGTTACAAATACATAAAAAATATATATTTATTTTACATAATCTAATTTAAAAAGAAAAAAAATGCACCTCCAAGTCTATTTAAAACTAAAACAAATGCCTCTTAATCACCATCACAAATGTGGTGCGCTTTGTGTGTTCTTATCGTATTGGTGCCATAATATTTAAAAATATAGCTATATTAGTGTGTTAGATAATGTGAACATTTTGTCCCGATGAATTTTTTTTATACGTGTGCACCGATGCATAAGTGTGACACACTACTATGAAAATTAAAAATTTTGAACCAATAGTGGTGTGTGATATGTAATTCCATACCATCTATAGTACAATTGTGTTTGGAAGCACACCAGATCTGGTGCATGACTGTGTTTTTGATGCACCAATGATTTAAAAAAAAAATTGAATGTTACATTTCCATATTAATAAATACATTTTTCATTTAATAAAAAATAATTATATTTTATTTATGGGGCTGATGTATTTATATGTCAATCATGTAGAAGAGACGTCAACAGAGGAAGAAACAATAATTGGAAATACTTAGAAAAATAATGAGAATAAAAACATAAAACAATAGCATATGTGATGAAATAAGACAAGTACATATCACTCTCCATTTTCATCACCTTGATTATCTTCCTCGACACTTGGTATTTTAACATTGTTGTTCTTAAAAACATGTTTTGATCTAGGGTTGTGTCTTAATTCGAACCACCAATCCCTATCTAACACATCTAGGTAAAAAGGCTCCTCATTGCAGTGTTTTTGGAAAATGTAAGGCTCCATAGCTTCATGCCACATATTTCTAGAGTTGATAGATATCATCCCACTATCATGGTCTTCCATGAAATTATTTTGATCAAAGGTGTCCCACCACTTGCACCTAAAACCAACACATTGGAATGAGGAGAAGTCCACTTAAATGATCTCTTTTATCATTCCAACATAACCTAACATCCCCTGCATTAGTTTTTGATTTCAGTGGCTAGCATGACTATATTGGTCAAACTTGAATTCCACTCTAGAGTCTTGTGTCATGCATCCATCATCGACATCCTCCATGTCAAAATGATGTCCATATGCCCACATATATGGAAACACATTCACCTATAAAAAAGCAAAAAATTCATAGTTTCATGCATTTAATAACCCAAACATAATTATAAATATAAAATATACATAGATATTACAATTCAAAGGTGCAATATGAAGTTAAAATTGTACAAAAATAGATTATAATTACCTAGTTGTTGCACCAATTCCCTATTCTTATTCCACCCTCTTCAACACGTGGGTAACGGGCAAATGCACCATATTTATCTCTGAATTGATCAACGACTCAACTGTTTGGGCATGTCATTGACATATTTTATTTCAAATGATCAGGATAAGGTACACTTGTACCATTCAAATGTTTGAATTCTTTCCTATCACTGTCCCATTTCCTCCTCTTCTCTTTATATAGTGTGACCCATGGTTGTGTCGCTTCGATATTGTAAAGAATGAATTTTTTGATGGCTTCAATTTCTAAATTTGTTGATGAAATCAAGCCATCATATATATAGTACGTATGAGAACGGAATATGCATTAATATGAATTTTAGTGTGAATAGTTATTGTGTAGTAATTCGAAAAATGATAAGAATGCACTTACTCTTTATCATGCACATTTTTCTATTATTTTCGAGAAGATCCCCTTCTCTTTGATCTTCATACCTTTATTCATCCTAAATTGTTGCACCTGGTGTTTTGTCAATCTTCCAAATGCACTTACTAGCATAATAGAAAGACTCATACGATATATACCCCACTTCAATAGACCCCTTAGATTTTTCCATTTGTTGAAAAAAACCTTTCAACTTATTCATGTACCTCTCTAAGAAGAACAAGAAATGACAAGAAATGACCCCAACTAATTCAACCTCATCTAGTAGGTGAATTTGAATATGAACAGACAATTCCATGAAACTCTTCCACAGTTCCTTCTCAAACATACAAGCAATCTCAAGTATCTCTTGATGCCACTGTGGAATTCTATCCATATGAATACCTTTTGATGTGATACAACATAAAAATGCAGATCATTTTGATATGGTACATCATAGGTATTGGGGGAAACCATGGTTCATACACCCACGCACGAGCACAAGATAATGAAAATTCATAGTAAAATAATAATTAATAGTTAACAGTACATTATACAAAATTAATAATTAAATATCTCATTATATAAAAATAAAAATAATAATAAAATTATGTTTTTGACATACGTACTCTTAGAAGGTTCAAATATTCATGTGATTTCAACCCCGAAAAATGTTAAATCCACAATAAAGAAATGTCGTAGTGAAGCCCCATTTAAGGAAGGGACCCTCACATTCATTATAACTATCTTTGCCAAAGTAAGTTCACATTTATTTAAAATCCATGGGACATCACCTTCTTTGAAAGACCAAGAGGGGCAAGCCTCTCCTCTATTTTCTTGTCTTTTCCAATGTTTAATTTTAGTTTTGAAGAAATAATATCTCTCCTAACATCCAATGTGTCACTTTATTTCGATGGTATGTGCCTCCATAAATAAGACAAATTTTTTTAAATATATTCATGGAATCTATTAAATGGTAAATATTAATATGCTCCCAATATGGGGGCTCATAAAAGACATATTTCCTTTTCATCCCATTGGGAAATTTCTCAACCTGGGTGTCAAAAGAAATCTAGATCATCAAACATAGGCTCCTTATTTGAATCAAACATTTATGAAAAATCCTTATCCTTCTTTATCTCATCTGATCTAAGCCATCCAATTGGTGTCATTATTGTAGGCCTTTGGGTTCTCTTTGGTTTACCATGAAAAGTAGATGTTTCTCTTCTAAGGGTGTTCTTCTGGGAGGAATACCCTAGAGAAGTCAGACACTTACTTTCATAGGTGTTCAAATCACCTTGTATTCAGACAAGTTCCACAACATTTATATCCATGATACCATTTTGTTACAATGACTATGAAATTATTGTATACAGGTTGACACGTTAGCGACCATGAAGATCTGAACAATTACAACAAATTAAATCAATATACGAGACAATTTTATTACTAAATAAAGGAATAAGAGTGTAATTTACCAAAGAAAAGTCGTAATCCTGGATAATCATGTATATAGTAATCACATATGCCATGCAACATAAAAATCCTCTCTATTGTGATGGAAATGATGCATCGTACACATCTATCCTTTTCAATGATTCCTTAAATTCAACTACCAATGGTTGTTAGACATTCATATTCTTCACTTGTCGTATACCAACTACAATGAGAGCCAACATAAGATGTTCATTCTTCACGGACAACCATGGGGGGATATTGTTACTGATCACTACTACAAGTGAAACATAATAGTTGGTATTTTGGAGGGAATATGGGTTGACGTCATCCATGGCTATGCTAAGCTGTAGAATCCGTACTTCATCCTTGAATTTTTATGGATATGTATCATATATATGATTCTTGTCTATTGAATCTACTAGGATTTGTGTAACTCCTAAATCACTTATGTGTAACGCATGCCATCCCTACAACATAGCTAATTATTTGCAACAAAAGAGTCTTTGAATCCTCGTTATTATAGGCATGTGCATCAATATATTATGAGGAGGACCATGTGATTTACCTTTTTTTTTAATTATTGTACCTGTCATTCCCACATTTTAGACATATCTCCTTGTTTGAATATTCTCCTCTATATAGAATATAATCATTCAAACATGCATGATATGATATGTACTCAACACCCAACATTTTCAACAACTAATTTGCGTCTTTGTAGCTATCTGACAAGACATTATCATTTGAAAGAACCTTATATTTTAAAATCATGTAGTTGGTGGCGAATATAATTGTAAAATGTCAATATTAACATTCATAAAATTGACCATTTTTAAATTTGATTATGTGACAAAATATAAGGAACTTGATCATCATGCAAGTAAATTACCTCAATATTACTAAGAAACATTCATTCGACATGCCAAATGTTTCTTTCACATTGTACAACAACATCGTTGTCCCCAAGTATGTAGAATTTTACTTTCCGCTAGGTCCAAAGAGAGGGGTGGTGGAAGGATACTTTAGGCTTTCAAATATGGAATTAGCGATATGGGCATCATCCCCTACCTCATTATTCTAGAATGCAGCTAACGAAATGTTCTCCATGGAAGTCGTATCCCATAAGTAATCATCCATACCAACATCCATTTCATTTCCTCCATTTCCAACTTGTGATGAAGAACTACTATTATTGTATTCATTCCTAATTATTGAATCTAGACATAGTGGGAATTGAATAGGTGGTTGAGTCAACCATTCTTTTTATGCTTCCTCTATGATTATTTCTCTCAATGTAGCCTTATCTCAAGTTTACATTGTATTGGGGTACTCTAGAAGATGGTATGTGGGTCTCTCATCATCACTAGAATCTTAATTTCAAAAAATATTGATCATCATTAGTATAATATCAATAATATTGGTAAGCACTTAAATGTGATTTATTTATTAAAATTACATTATACCAAACAATTATTACCATCATCGATCCAAGATTGCAACTGGAAGATGTTATGTTCCAATTGGCAGTGTGAAGAGGTTGTCCATTTTCATCTACCAACTGCTTGTGATATGCTACTCCTGATGAGAGTTTCCGATGATTTTGAAAATAATATGGAATAATATTTTCTACATCTAAAATTGATTTTAAAGTTGGATCCTACAAATAATTTGCGTACATTTTTTATTCAAATTGACGTGTAATAAAATAAATAAATTCAATTATATAATAAAAATAAAAATAAAATATAAACTTACTCAAGATGTAAAGGGAGAACTCTGCGAAGGACTTAGATCAACAATATGGAATGAGCTGGAATTTGAAGAATCAACCATTTGATATTATTGATATTTTGTTCTTGTATTTGAGAAAAATCAGAAATAAAATTTTGTGTGAACATATCAAATTAATCTCAAGACAAATATAACCACAATCTGAATATCAATATAGTTTTGGAACCATTTTTTAGGAACAAGGTGACTTTAAGGAGAAACCGTATACTATGAACTACAGTAATGCATGTGGGTGTGTCCTAAAGGATAATTTGAGATTAATATGTCATTTTATGTGAAAATAAATTTCATAAAGCTTTTAAACCCCACCAGTGCACTAATCAGAATAAGCCATACCAATATATTTAAATAATAATCACACCATTACATTTAAATAATACCCACACTAATTTATGGCACTCCGAAAAAAGTAAAAAATAAGTTATCATATCAATGTCCTTTTGCATAAAAACACACCAGTATGTTTAAACAAAAAAAAACATTGTTAAGCAATTGTTTCCAAAATTTAGAAAATAAAAATAAATTACACAATCTCCATGCTATTTCAAATATATATCACACCATTGCGTAAAAAAATAGGATCACTCTGTTTCATGATTTCAAAAAAAAATTAATGATGTTGGTGCATTGAAAAAATATGGCACCCCAGAAATATTAATGTAGATTTTTTTATAAACACATTGGTGCACTTGAGTATCGAAAACACCGATGTGCGTAGAAACTAAATAAAAAATGGGGGCAATTTTTTTTGTTTTTAAATTTAAAAAATAAGTGGCAAGTGATTTTTTGAAACTAATTTCATAAATTCTTTTAAATAGTAAGAAGTTATTCACCATTTCATTATTCTACCGAAATTTTCAAGGGATTTATTTGCAAGAGAGATATACTAGGAGAACTGTGTGGCAGTAGAATACTTTGGAGTAGCAAAACTATTTAGAAGATCAGAAGCTAAAAGGTATGGTGATTCACTCAAAAACTTGCTTAGTAAGTTTTAATTTTCCTTATTTATTTGACTAATACGTTTTTTTAAATTTATGTTAGGGTTGAATCAAAAGAGAGATAATTTGAAAGAGAAGATCAAATTAGAGTTGCAAAATATTTTGGATGCACCAAAAGATCAGAAGTTCAAAGGTATGGTGATTCATTGAAAACCTTATATAGCAAGAATCTTAGATTTCACTGTTAAAATATTTTACAATTTCTCTTAGATCTATTCACAAATGAAAAAAAAAAAATTTAAAACACTATATAATAAAATTTTTTATATAGATTTTACTAGTAATTTTTTGCAAATTGTTCAGCCTGCCCACATCAACATGTATTTGATTTTTCCACAGAGATATCTCAAGGGATTCTTAGGAGAAATCCAATGTATGTGATGAGGATTAACCATAAATTGACTCAATGTATTCAAAGCAAAGCATATGTCTAGATGGGAGTTTACCATGAACATCAAGACCCTTATAAGTTTCTGATACTCAGAAGGATTTTCCAATTTTGGCCCAACACCACTTCCACATAGCTTCTTGAAGTTGTGTTCCATTAGAGTATACACAGTCTTGGAATCCACCATCCCACATCTCTCGAGCAACTTGAGAATATATTCTCCTTGAGAATGGAAAATTTCATTTGGATTTTTCTAGACCTCCAGGACTAGGAAGTAATGCATCAAACCTAGGTCCTTCATCTCAAACTCGGAAGCCAACTCCCTCTTGCATTAATAAGTGAGAGGGTCTACACCTACCATAAAGAGATCTTCTACAGAATGGACCTGAATGAGAGACATGTCCTTTTATGCCTTGAAATATAGGTTGGGATCAGCTTCACTCCTTGTAAATACCAACTTTATAAGATAGTAATAAATCCTCTCATACCAGTCCCTTGGGGCTTTCTTCAACCTGCATACGTGTGTCCTTCAATCTTGTACTTCAAACCTGTCAATTTTTTTCTACGTAGACTTTTTCCTTAAGAAAGCCATGCAAGAAAATAGTCTTAACATCCATTTGGTGTAGGTTCCATACTTGAGAGGCAGGGACAAAAATAATATATCGTATAGTGTTATATCGGGCAACTGGTGCAAATATCTCGTCATAATCCACTCCTTCCTTTTGAGATAAGGCTCAAGCAACAAATCTAGCCTTCTATTTTTTAGCACTCCCATTAGCTCCATATTTTATTTTTAAAATCCATTTAGAAGTGACCAAAGACTTGTCCTTGGGTATAGGAACCACATCCCAGACATCATTCTTCAATATTTATTCATATTCCTCATTAATCACATCCTTCCATACTTGGTGTTTCATGGCTTCTTCAAATGTACATGGCTTATATTGAACAATAATACTCATAGAAACTAAGTATCCTTGATACCTATTCAGCTTCTTCCTTTCACGAAATGCCCCTCTTGGAGAAATATGCCTTTCAACATCTTCAAGATTTTATTTGAGTGACAAAGGTATGTTCCTTGAGGTAGAGGGATCATCAGGAGGTGGATCAATAAGATCCATCAAGCCTTCAACATCACGAATTGGTTCATCACTCAGAGATACATATTTATTTCCTACAACATCATCATTGTCATTGTTTGGGATAGGGAGATATATGACTTTACCAAGGGTAGAGTCTTCATCGAAAGTGACATCATGGCTTATTTCCACTTCTCTTTGACTAGGAAAATATATTTTGTATGCCTTCGAAGTTTCACTATAGCCCAAAAATATTCCTTTCTTCCCAAATTATTCTAACTTGTTTCTTTTCTCTTTAGGCACATGAAAATACATGGGACAACCAGATTTTGTAAAATGAGAAACATCAAGTTTCTTACTAGCGAAAAATTCTTTGGGTGTCTTGAAATCCAATTCTTGATGCAGGATCCTATTTCGAACATATACGAAAATGTTGCAGCTTCTTCCCATAAGAACTTTGGTAGGCCTTGTTCATGTAGCATGGCATAGGTAGTTTCTATGATTTTCCTATTCTTGTTTTCAACAACTTCATTTTTCTCTAGAGTATATGGAGTGGTGGTCTCCCTATTCATGCAAACCTATCTACAATAGTCGTTGAATTTATTTGATTCATATCTGGTTCCATGATGAGTTCTCAATATTTTGATCTTCTTCCCTATTTGATTTTATACTAAGGCTTTGAAATAATGGAACCATTTGAACACTTTGTCCTTCTTATTTAAGAAATAGATCCACATTTTGTGAGAGAAGTCATCCACAAAAATTTCATTGTATAAGTATCCTCCTAATGATATTATGGGAAAGATACCAGATAGATAAGCATTTACAAATTTAAGAATGTAGGTAGTTTTAATTTCACTTGAAGGGAATTGTCCTCTTGTATGTTTTCCAGCTACACAACCTTGACAAAAAGCTTCATGATCTATGTTGAGTTTGGGCATACTTGTGACCATATTCCTTACCCTTTGTAAGGATTTTTAATGAAGGTGAGTAGATATTCGGTGCCATAATTCGGATAGAAGAGAAGTATCACAAGTCGTAGCTCCCAAAGGACTTCCTCTAACCTAATAGAGACCTTCAACACTAAATCAAAGTGTAAATGAATTCTACCTTGAAGCCTTTGTATTCCATCACAAAAATAGACACTCGGTTCTTCTTCAAATCAAGTACTTACAATAATTCTTGTAGATGAAGGGTTTGGCCTTGATTTAAGTGAAGAGTGAGAATCCATATCCCTTACATGGGGTAGGTGGCATTGTATCCAAGTATGATCTCCAAATTAGTCTTCTTTTTAATCAAATTTGAGAAGGCCTCCTTGAACCCAGTGAAGTGCCTTGCGGCACCACTATCAATCAAACAATGATCCAAAGGTTTTGGAGGATAGGTAGTAGTGAGGGAGGAATTAAGATAAATTTTTTTTTGTTTTTCTACAACATTAGTTTCCTCATACCTAGAGTTTCTCGTCCTTTTGGGAGATCAACCATTACCATATAGAGTGACGGGAGAATTCCTCTTTCCTATGTTGAACATGTTATTCCTTTTATTTCCATTTTCTTTGAAGTTGTTGTCATTGATGTCATTGTTTTCTTCATCCTATGGAGTATCCCACTTCTGAGGACACTCTCTAGCATAGTGGCCAAACCTGTTGCAATTCTGTCATCTTCCCTTTCCTCCTTATTTGAATCCTTGCTTGAATCCTTGACCTTGTCTCTTTCGAACAACATTTTTATTCCTATTTGAATGAGTGGAGAACCAAGTAGGTTCATTTCCATTTGAAGGATTGTCTCTCTCCATCATACTTGTTTCTTCTTAAGTACATCTAGCCAATAATTCATCGAAACTATAGATCTTGTAATTCTTAAGAATGGTCGTGTTAAACACATTCCATGCTCTTGTGAGACCTCCAAGAGAAATGAGAGTGAGTTCCCTACCAACAAAATTTTTTTCGATAGATAGAAAATAACTTTGTATTTTGGTAATCCTAATGAAGTAGGATTGGATAGACTCTCCTCTATCCATTTTGATGTCCTTCAACTAGTTCTTGAGAAAGAGGATTTGATTTGCATTTTTTAATTTGAACATTCCAATAAAATTATCATAAATATCCTTAGATGGTCCCAAATCATAAATATAGGTAACAAAATTATTTTGAATGGAATGAATGATAGTTATTTTATATTTCATCTCAACTTTCTTGCACTTTGTATTTGCAACAGCATGTGCATTTCAAGGAGGCTCCACCACTTTTCCCAACACATAGTCCATATTGTCTTTCTCTTCCAAAGTGAAGTCCAAAGTCATATTCCATGCATGATATTTGGATTTTTCCTTGAACTTATCCTCGGAGTTGAAGTATGATGTAGTTGTCATCATTAAATCTAAAGTAATATTCTTATCCAACAACTCTTTATTAGTGATTTATTTTCTCTCTCTTTCTTGGGATTTTTCTTCACCTCCTCTTTGATAACATATTAATTTTATTTAATAATGTTATTGTCTATTATTAGCACAATTACTTCAATGTTCCTTAAGTATCCCAATAGCAATTTCCAATTTAGATTTCCAGTAGCAATCACATTAGCCATTAATCACATTGACCATAAAAGTAGATAGAACATGAAACAAAATGCAAAAGATAATTCAAGACAAGAGGGCACCAGATTTTGCGGATGTTAGGAAAAAAAACCCCAATGTGTGGAAAACCATTTGATCAATTCTTCTTATTATTATATAAAAATATCAGTAGAGAGAGAAAGTAAAAAAATTAAAATTGACTTTCCCAATTCAAATTCAAAACAATCCAATCAATTTTTGCACTCAATTGCAGTCAAACTTCAGCCTTAAGCACAAATTCAACACTGGTCAAAACAAAAATAAATTATCCTCAAAATAGCTTAGTCTTCCCGAGTCAAAATAAACCTAATTAGGAGGTCAAAATCAACCTAAAATAGTGACAAATTCAAGGATTCAAATCTATTAAACCATTTTCCTAAAATATACATTCAACCTGTAATTTGGTATGTTCTCAAAGTGCACAAAAATGCCTTGGTTTATGTGCCAAAATATGTGGCCTGCTGAGATAGGAATAACCCCGAAGAATCAAAACCAAATGATGCATGGAAATTCTCTATCAACGTTGGTCAAACTGCATAGTTTCTTGATATTTTCAGCCTTGCAATTCAGTCTAAAATTTCTTCCTCCTTGTGCTACACATGGGAGAGAGAGAATTCCCAATGTTGTACAAAGCAATGAGAGGAGGTGAGTGATGAAGATTCCAAATGTGGTGTGAGGTCACTTGTAATTCTACAATTCGTTGTGGATAAAGAGATACGTCCATTGGGCTTCTTGAGCCTACATGTTGATGTGGCTAACCTGAACAATTTTCAGATGTATGGGCATAAATTTAAAGTCACACTTCTGTTTGTCCAAATTGGATGATATTTATATCAATTTGGGTTCTCTCTAAAAGAGGAATTTATGACAATCATCATCTCCATCAATCGAGTTGTCCCAAGGTGGAATTTTCCCTAGTTTCCAATTTTAACAAGTTATTTCATATTTAATGGGTTTGTGTACTTACTATATATAGGATGTTTTGCATAAAAAGTATGGGAATCACTCACTGAATTAGATCCAAACCTTTTCAACCCTCTCTATTTATTCTTAATATGGATATATGTTATGTGGTGCACCATATGTAACATATCTCACTAGTGCTACTTGGGTAATACAACACACCAGTAAATTATAACACTTTCGATTGTTCCTAGTTTTTTCATCGTTTCTCCTAGTTTAATATAACACAATGATGTGCATGTTCCTAATATCATTGTCAAAGAATTGGGGTTCATTGAGCCTTACAAATCGCACCATCAACCCTCTTTGATTTTATGAAATGACCATTTGTTTTGTAACGCCTCCTATGTAAGATAATGCACTGGGGCTACCTGAGTAACACAAAGCACTGATATATTATAAAACTTTGGATTATGTCCAATATTTTCATCATTGCTCCCATTGTAATATAATGCAATAGCGCACTTGTTCCTAATAGCACCATTAAATCATTTCGTTGAGTTTAGCCTTACAAATCATATCGTCAACCCTCTCTTTTCTTTTTTAAAAATAGATATATGTTGGATGGTGTACCCTATGTAATATAATGCACCAAGACTACCCAAGTATTTCAACGCACTCATATATTATAACACTTTCGATTATGTCAAGTATGTTCATTGTTTCTATTAGTGTAATATAACCTACCAACGTGTTTGCTCCTAATATCACCGTTAAATCAATGTTGCGTGTTTAGTCTTACAAATTGCACTGTCCTAATTTAAAATTAATTTCCAGCATGGTGCTGAAAAATAAAAATCTTGGTGCATTTAATCTTATAAACGCACCGATGTTTTTATTCATATAAACGAACCGATTACCAACGTTTTTTTTTTCTTTAAATTATTTGATTTATTTGTAAAATATATCTAATTTATTTCATATTGAATGGTACAGGTTATGTATTGATAAAAAATGTCTTAGAAGGTCTCAAGTAACAACAATATTGATCGACACAACTATATCACATAAAAAAAAATCAGAGAAGACCAGCTCCTTGAAAATTCGTTACAAATAATTAGTTTGAACTATATATAAGTTTAACTAACATGTATTAGTTGGTGCATGTCATGCATATCCACAAAATGAATAAGATCGATAAGATTATTGCTAGTCTAAGTGAATTTATTTTACATAACTATGATCACTCTAATGGAATGAACATATAGATGTATTTTCTACTTACAATACAAAAATAAATGCAATGATTCTAAGAAAAAAATTATATCTAAGCTGCAGGAAGTGTTTCCAGAGAAATGGTCAATGAAACATGTGAGACTTTTAATAGAACAAAAAATACAACAACAAAATACAATCATTCAAAAGGTATTATTCCTAATTGTATAAAATAATTTTCTAGAATTATATGTGTATATTAATACAAACCATTAACTATTAGTATAGATTTTTTATATTTAGTTTCCATATATCATTATAAAAAAAATATTATTTCTTTCATGAAGGTTATGAAAATATCAAATGATCAACATGTTGATATATGAAACATGTCCGTAGGAATGTCTACAAAAGTGTATAAGGAGATGGTCAAAGAAATGGAAGTAGTTGCATCATAGGAGGAGACAACAAAACAACAACATAATTAAATTGTATGTAATAATGATTGAATTTATACATATAAAAATACAATTTAACAATAATATTAATTTTCAAAAATTTTCTTGCAAAAAAGTAAACAAGATGGAACTCATTCAACACATAAAACATGACAAAAAGGAAGAAAATGGTTGATTTAAAAGTTTGTGAGTAATTGTTAATGTTTGCTTATAAAAAATCAAGGTTTCATTTTTGAATATTTTATGTTTTTTTTACAACAACCATCCTTGAATGTCGTCAAATAGTTGCTAACATACAAAGAAGAGCCATGGATAGAATTTTTTAACATTGGGTTAAATAATGATTGTGAGTATGTGTGGGCATATCAACAATAATTGGGTAATTTATAAGTATCTATGTTCTTTTACTTCTATGAGTTTGTAATTAATAGAAGAAAAAAATTACTTATATTAAATATATGATTTATAATGGGGTTTAAAACATGCAGGAAACAAAGTATGGAACTACGCCACCAAAAGACTTGTTGCAACAAGGCATGAGACATGGTTTTGAAACCATGTGCACAATTTATGAGTCACTTCTTGATATGGTGCATTTATATTCAATTTACATTGATGTATATTACTTATTTCAAATTTTATTATTCTCACCAATGTTGACTCATTCCACTTTATTTTTATGTTTTCCAATGGAAAAATATCAAGAAGTTGAAAACAATCGATGAAAAAAAAAAATCCTTAAAATAACCCAAGTCATGGAAGTAGCTCAAGCATTTTCAACAATTCCAGCGAAGAATGATGATCTATTTAGATATCAAGGGAACGTGGTGTATTTTTTGAAATAATTGTCTATGAAAATCAAACATTTTGTTTACTCTAAACATGAACATAATGTATCAATTAAAAGACAAGGGGTTACTAATAATAATCCCATTTTTTATGAAAAGAGACTCTTATTGATATATAATAAAATACATTTTAATTCATTCTATTGTGTTATCAAATGTTGTTTTGAAGTGTCACACCATTGATTAAATATGTGGATGATTAAATATTATAATGAAGAGATGTGAAATATGATAATATACAAAATTAATCCAAACATAAGATACAAATGCACTAATCAAATATTATTTTATATGAATATTTTTATAATGTACATGTTAATTTCTTAATGAATAACGAATTTCAAAGGTTACAATAATTGCACTGTCACAGGTCAATGTATCCAAAAAAGAGAAAATCTCACACAAAAACATCGGTGTCTCCATAACATAAAAATGCATTGATGCTTTACTTTAAATAAAATCACTGTGACATCATCTTTCAACATAGATGCTTCTTTTTAAAAAAATGACAACACTGGGGCTTTTAGGTATACAAGAACCAATATTGTTTTTAATTAATGGCCCAATGCATTGAAATTCTTAACACACTTTCTTTTGTACAACTAACATCCCATGGTTCTACACAATATTATTTCCATTGCTAGTGCATTATTAAAATTGACAACATCGGATGCTCTATATAGCAAATTCACTAATATCTTTATGTAAGCAAGTAATTCAGGTGTTTCATGTTTAAGAGAAGGAAATGAAACTGTAATTATTTTTTTCATGCCCCGAAGTCGTCCCTTCATTAAAGAACGACTAGGGATTTTTTTATATAAGCACCGACACCATATATGTTTGAAGCTCTAGAGCTCTTTGTGTTGAACACACCGAGATATTGTTTGACCAATGCGGTGTTATACATTTGAGCTTCATGTGATATTTCAATTAAATTCCTCGGTGATTTTAATAATGTATAAAGCTCATTGTGCCTCTCTAAGTAGTGCAATATGACTTCCTGTTCCATAAAGAAAACTGAAAAAAAATCCACTAAAACCTCTGGCTGCCCATTTTTTCAGTTGTGATGAAGTTTCGTTATATGTTTCGCTAAAACATTCGTTCCCACAAAAAAATGTTTTAGTGAAATTTTTTGACAAATTTTACCTATTTTATAACACTAAAAACCTCCATTATAACCTACGCTAGAATATATTTTCCTTGTAGTGTTTGAAGGAACTCATCAGGAAATTGAAGCATTGTTATGAGAAGTCAAATTATTAGTATAAGCCTACGAAATATTGGAGAGTGAGTGAAAAGGGTAAAGGAAAGTGGCCACCGAAGCGAGGAAGATGCAGGTGAGAAATAAATTTTTTCTCTTGAAAATAAGTTTAAGACAAAAAATAAGGTAGATAGACATTAGCCTAGAAAGTAGCAGAATAAAGGTAGTGGGAGAGAGCCTTGCAATTTTGGATTTTTGGAAAATATCATCACAAGAATTATTGTTCATTGTTTCAGGGTGGTAGACTTTATATTTATGGTGATTAGGAGGCACATATAGTTAGGGATGTGGGCCAGAGTATCCCTCATATTTATGGAGCATTGGATAATAAATAGGTTGATCAGGAGGCATCTATTATTGAGATGGAAGGTAAACATTGTGATCAAGTTGTTTCTATTTTGAATGACCCATGATCTAAATATATTTATATCAGTCCTGGCATGATGGATAAGTGTTTCTTGAATAAATAAGTGCATTTATAATATTGGTTGGTGCAATTGGCTATAGGTACCATGAAAAGAGTTCATCATTGGATGAGATCTCGTGAATTTGAGCTGAATGGTATTTCTACATCAGCACATCTAAATGTGTTTCCATTGAGATAATACAATATTTTTTTGGGTATGGATTGGTTGTAGAGTCATAGGACCAAGGTAGATTTATATGAAAAGGCTATTGAGTTCTTGGATGACGATGGAGAAAGAAAAATATTACATAGAAAGAAGAAGCAGGCATCAGTGATGACGATTATAGCTATGCACGCTAAGCAAAGTTTCTAGAAATGGTGTGTATTAATTGCATTGCATATTTCTAGTGAAAAAGGTAAGGATGTTGAGGATGCAAAAGGCTTGAAGAGGTGTCTTATTTTGTATTAGTTCCATGATGTATTTCCTACATATATTTTAGAGTTACCGCCTCATAGGGAAGTGTATTTATCTATCGATTTGGTACAAGGAGCGGGACCAACATCAAAGGCACCATACAAAATGATCACTCCAGAATTGGTGGAATTAAAGTTATAACTAAAGGAAATTCTTGAGAAGGGATACATAAGGTCAAGTGTATTTACTTAGGGTGCACCAATATTTTTTGTAAAGAAGAAGGATGGTACCCTTAGGTTATGCATTGATTACAAAAAATTGAACGAGGTGACCATCAAGAACATGTATCTGTTGTTGAGGATTGATGACTTGTTTGATCAATTTAAGGGAACATAATTGTTCTTGAATATTGATATGAGACATCATGGTATCATTAGGTATGCTTCAAATAAGAGTACATTTGAAAGATTTCATTTTGTACCACGTATGGGAATTATAAGTTTGTTGTGGTTGCTTTTGTTTTAGCTAATTTTGTAGCTACATTCATGTGTTTGATGAATAGTCTATTGCATCCTTATCTGGACAAGTTTGTGACAATGTTCATTGATGATCTATTGATATATGCCAAGAATGAGGAAGAACATATAAAACACCTAGTAGCAGTGTTAATTTTGTTGATATATCATCAATTGTATGCCAAGCACAAAAAGTGCAGTTTATTTAAAACAAAATTTCATTACTTGGGACATATTGTTTACAAGGAAGGTATAGCAGTGCACCCAAAAAGGGTTATAGGTATCCTAGAATGGGAAACTCCTAGGAATGTGGATGAGTTGAGATCATTCATGGGGCTATCAGGTTACTATAGGAAGTTCATCAAAAAATTCTCCTGGATTTATTATTCTATTACATCATTATAGAGAAAAGGAAAGAAGTTTGAATGGACTGAGGAGTGTGAAGATAGTTTTGAATAGTTGAAGAATTTGCTTACAAGTGCTCCAATTCTAAATATTGCATATCCTAATAAAGAGTTCATGGTATGTAAATATTCTTCCAAGAGATGACTTGGTGGGGTTCTTATGTGGGAGGGATAGGTGGTATGTTATGAGTCAAGGAAAATAAATGAGCATAAGTAAAACTATGTGACTCGTGATCTTGAGTTGGCATCTATTATTCAAACCTTAATGATGTGCAAACATTATATTCTTGGCAGGAGTTTTTTTCTGATGAGTTATCACATCAGAATGAGTTACTTGTTTGACCAACCTAATCTGAATGGTAGGAAATCTAGATGTTTGGATACCCTGAGTGACTTTAACTTCGAGATTAGGTACAGTAATGGAAAGGAGAACAAGGTTAGAAATTCTCTTAACAAAAAATACAGGTAAATAATATTGTAGCTATGAGCTCTTATATGATATATTTTCAGGAGTGGATCTTGTAGGCAAGGAAGAAGGATGATAGGTACCAGCAACTTAAGAAAGTTACTATAGCAAGGTATAGGTGATAAGGAGGTGGATTATCATCTCACGACAAATCGTTTGGTGAGATTTAAGGACCGGATCTGTGTCAAACAATAGTGAACTCAAGAAGCTTATCTTAAGAGAGTTTCATGTTAAGTCATATTAAAGTCACCTCGGATATCATAAGCCATTGAAAACTATACAGAATATATTATTCATCAAATCTAAAGCAGGAGGTGGTTAAATTCGTCAGAATATGTTTAGACTGTTAGAAAGTGAAGGAAAAATGTAAACATCTAGTTGGTTTTTTATATTCGATTCTGATTCCATAATGGAAATGGGAGGTGACTTCCATGGATTTCATTACAGGTTTGTCGAGGACATACAAAAATCATGATTCCAACATGGTTGTGGTTGACATCATGAACAAAGTAGCTCACTCTATTCCAGTGAAGCCTACAAATTAAACCAATGACATAGCTCATATCTTGTTTTGAAACCAACTCTAAAAATAAAATAAAAGAGAGATCAACGCCTTATAAATAAACCACTTTGAGGGGGAAACCTCCTTTACATTACATAAATGAACAATTATTGGATCATACAAATGAAAAAACCTCCTTTCTATATATAGGAGTCCATGGGGTCACAATATAATCCTAGCCGACCTAACAATAATAATGTAAGGGAACAACAATAACTATAGTGGACTATTTATGGGGAACAATAATAAAAATATGGGGACTATATGGGTATAAATATAGCAATAAGGGGACTACAATAACAACAATAAGGGACTACACTCATAATATAGGACCCTAACATGACCCTCTCCTTCAACAAAATGTTGTCCTCAATGCTTGAGTAGTTCTGGATGTTCTGTATAAAATTCTCATCCTCCCATGTCGAATATTTAGTGGGTAAGTTCTTCCACTTGATGAGATACTCTGAAATTGATCAATTTTTTAGTTGTCGAGTTCTTATTTCTATGAATTCTTCAGGTTCCAATATGATTTTTACTTCTTCATCAAGTTTAGGCAATATTGTTTGAACCAGAATTTTGTCACCTATAACCTTCTTTAGGCACAAAACATGGAAAACTAGGTGCACTCGGGAAGATGTAGGAAGTTCCTATTTGTATGCCATAGTATCAATATTTTGCAAGACCTTGTAAGGACCATAGTAATTTGGCGATAATTTATTATCCTTCGTAGCTTTCTTGAGGTACATTTGTTTGTATAGTTTTAGCCGTAAAAATACCCAGTCTCCTACATAAAAACTTCACTCATTGCGATGTTTATCTTCCTCTTGTTCCATTCGATTTTGTGCCAAATTTAGGTTATCCTTTAAGAGCTGGAGAACTTATTGTTGATGTTCGATGTGATCTTCCACTTCTTTAAACTTAGAATTTTCTCTTAAATATGATGTGATGGATGGTGGATGATATCCATAAAGTGCCATAAATGGGGTCATTTTTACTGCAGTGTGGAAGGAAGTGCTATAGCACCATTCAAATAGAGGTAACAAATTGACACATTGTATTTGTTTATCAGATACAAAGAAACGATGATATTCTTCAAAACATTTGTTCACTATCTCAGTTTTCCCATCAGATTGAGAATGATAAGATTAGATATGAGCTAATTAAGTACCCAAGCAAGAAAATAATTTTGTCTAAAAAAATACAGTGAAAATGAGATCTCTATCACTTACTATAATTTTTGGGTTTCCATGTATATTTTGAATTGTTTCCATAAATGCAGTAGCAACTGTACTCACTTTAAATGGATGAGATAATGCACAAAAGTGTGCATTCTTGGTATGTCTATCAACTACCACCATTATGACACTATTTCCTTCGGACTTAGGTAAAATTGTGATAAAATCCATTGAAACCACCTCCCATCATTGATTTGGAATGGATAAAGGTTATATCAGTCCCGGGGTCTTAATTGTCTAAAATTTATTTTGGTGGAAACCCAAACATTCCACCACAAACTTTTGAATATCATATTTAAGGCCATCCCAAAATAATTCTTTCTTCACCCTGTGGTAATTTTTAAAAAATCCCAAGTGTCCTCCTAAGGGAGAGGTGTCAAATTCCTAAATATTTTTTTGTTTTAGCTGGGATTTCTTACAAGGATATAAGCGATATTTGTACCATAAGGAATCATTTTTCTAAATAAATTTATTATATGTATTAGGATCTTGCTGCAACTTTTGAATGAGTGTCCATACTTTTTCATCATTCTTCCTTTCCTCCCTTTCTTCGGTTATCCAATCATGTTGGATAATAGAAATGGAACAAAGCAATGCTTCCACAGCCTCATCCTTTCTTGAGAGTCCATTTTCAACAAAATTTAGCTTCCCTTTTTTGTATATGATTTCAAAGTCATAGCTCAACATCTTTGTGACCCATTTTTGTTTCTTTTCTGAAGATAATATTTTTTCCAAAAACTATTTAAGACTATCATGATCAGTTTTTACCTTGAAGTGTATTCCAATTAGTATTGCCAACATTTCCTTCTCATAAATAGATTTATGCAAATAATTTCCTTTGATTGGACGACTTTCAAAAGACATGGGTCTTCCTTCTTGCATTAAAGCAACACCAATTCCATTTCTTGAGGCATTACATTCCACAATAATTTTTTTTGTGAATTCTGGTGTAGCTAAGACTGGTCCTTGGCACATTGTCTCTTTAAGATTTTAAAGTCCTTAGATGCTTTAGGAGTCCATGAAAATGCATCTTTCTTCAATAATGTTGTCATAGGTGCTGCTATTCTTCCATAATTCTTAAAAAACTTGTGATAATACCATGTTAACCTGAGAAATCCTTGCAACTTCTCTATGGTTGTGGGGACTTTACATTCCTTAATGGATTCAATTTTGTTAGGGTATACCTTAACACCATACTAAGATACAATATGAGCCAGATATTCCACCTCTTTTACTCCAAAGAAACATTTGGAGGTTTTTGCATATAATTGTTTCTCCTCCAATAGTTTGAGCACCCTGTCAACATGTTAAACATGATCCTTCCAAGACATGTCAGGATATCATCAAAAAATAATAACAAAAATTTTCTAAGGAAGGGTTTGAACCTTGAAATGTAGAAGGTGAATTTGTAAGGCCAAAACGCGTGACCAAAATTCATAATGAATCTCATGAGTTCAAAATGTTTCTTTCATAATGTATTCAGTCATCATTCTAATTTGATGATATATTGAATGAAGATCCAACTTGGTGAAATAAATTGTTCCATGTAATTCATCCAATAATTTATCAATCACAAGAATGGGAAATTTATATTTAATAGTGAGCTTATTTATCTCCCTGTAATCCAGACGCATGTGCCATAAACCATCCTTCTTGTGCACCAACACTCTTGGAGCAGAAAAATAACTTTTACTAGGTTGAATTATACCAGCCTCTATCATTTCTGCAATCATACATTTAATTTCAATCTTTTGGACATAAGGATATATTTAAGGCCTGATTTTTGAAGGAAAAATTCCTGGAATCAAATTAATAACATTATCATGGTCACGAATAGGTGGGAGTCCCTTGGGAGTTTCAAACACCTTGGAATTATTGTCCAAGACTTTTGGAGATCTGGATAAATAGATGATTTTGATGTTGTAACTTCTAGTGATCATAATTTTGCAATGATGCCTCGTTGTTCTTTATTCAGAATATTTTTGATGAAATTAGAGCTTATCATCTTTCTTGGCTTCCCTGCGATACCCCGTAATACAACTTCCTTTCCTTTCAAAAAAAAATTCAAGAAATTTTCTTGAAAATTAAAAGCTATCATCCTGAAATATTGTAACCAATGTACTCCTAGTACAACATCAGTACCACCCATTAGAATGGAAAGAATTGGACTATTCAATACATATTCCCCCATATTATGGCATTTTCTAGAGGAATTCATAGTTCCTCCATTTTCTACCATCACTTGACACTTTAGCACTAGGTATAGGAATAAATTCAATTCCTTGGCTACCTTACGATGAATAAAATTATGGGTAATACCCGAATAAATAATCTCTATTACTTTTTTCTTATTGACATGTCCTTCTATCTTGAGAGTTTGAGGAGTGGTAATTCCTACCAATTCATTATAGGATATGGTCAGATTCATTTCTTCTTCCTCTAGGGTTGGTTCCTGGTGTATATCCTCTTCTTTTGAATTTTCTTGTTCCTTTTCTTCCTCCTCTTCACAATCTATGTAAAATAATTTCTTCATAGCACACTTATGACCTTTAGTGAATTTTCTATCATAACTATAACAAAGCCATTTTTCACTTTTTCCTTCCAATTTTTGTGCTTTCAACCTTGTAGTTTGTGGAAGTCTAGGAGTAGCAACACTTCCATATCTATAGTTGTAAGTGGTAGGCTTCCTTGTCACCATAATTTTGGTTTCATTTTTTATTGCCGACCTAAATGCCTTCTCCAATGTATCAGGCTCACAAATGCGAAGATCATGTTGGATGTTATCCTTTAGAGTCCCTATGAAGATATCAATCGCATGTTCCTCTGGAATATTATTTATCCTTATATTCAATTTTTGGAAGTCCTCAATGTGCTCCATCATTGAACCCTTTTGTTTGATATTTATCAATTGGCTAAAGAAGGTGTTTCTCTTTGTATACTCATAATGTGATATCATTTCCTCTGTAAAAACTGACCAGGTGACTAGTGGTTTACGAGAACAAATCCATTGATACCATACAAAATGATTTTTTTTTAAAATATAAAGTTTCAATGCATACCTTTTGTTTATTTTGCGTATCATGGAGCTCCAAGTATTGCTCCATTTTTAGTATCCAAGTTATCAGATCATTTCCATAAAAAATCCTCATATATGTATTTGGAAAATGGTGGTTCTTAAATCCAACATTAGAGTATATGAAATCATGATTAACATTTCTTTTGTTCTCATCATGAGTTTCCTCTAGTACATTTTCACCATTACGAAGCTTTTCTTGTACCAACTTTTCCAAACTTTCCTTCAAACCTTCCATGTATTTCTTAAAATCTTCCACATTTCCTTCTATACCATTCTTCAAACAATCCATATTAGCTTCCGTGGCCTTCATCAGACCATCAATGTTAGCTTCCACTCCTTTCTACAAACTATCCATCTTAGCTTCCATGTTGCCTTTTATATCATCCATTTAGCTTCCACACCATCCATCTTAGCTTCCATGCCATTCTTAAAACCATCCATCTTAGCTTCCAGGCCTTTCTTCACACCATCGATCTTAGCTTCCATGCCTTTCTTCAAACCATCCATTTCATTTTTTGTTACTTTTTGCGAGAGCTAAATTTGTTGCACTTGTTATTGTAATTTTGATATATCATGTTACTCTTCTTCCTCTTCATGAGTCATATTAGAGCCTTCTGAGGGATTCATGGGTGTTGAATTATTTTTAGGGGCCATTTTAGAACCCAATACTATTATATGTGATTCAATATTCCCTTGGAATCCCTTTAAAATGATTTTCCAAACAAGACTTATGCAATTTTAAAACATATACGCACTTTTTATTTCTTTTGAGGAGATCGATATTGAATTTGATTTATCTCTATGAATTTGGATCCCCAATATTTGTGCATTATTAGCCCTATAAATCTTCTTCTAATGCCATTTGTATGACCTTATTTGGATTCTTCCGGTCAAGGCTATGCCCAATTTCCCACAATGACCTAATTATGGATTCGTTCAGTAGAACGAACTTGTACAACTTGCCACGTGTCATTGTTTCCTCCTTTAGTTCTAAAATTGATACACAGGAAACTACACTCCATTTTATTCCAGCCAATTGTTATCAATATCCAATCCGATGCTCAAAGAGAGAGTTATGATGATTTTACCAAGGTCACCTCTTTCAAATGAAATTTGGGAGCCTGCAAAAACCCTAACTTCCACAAAACATATCTCTGAAAATATTGTGAAATAAGATCAGAAATGTTTACATGAAATTCCTCAAGCTTTCTTCACAAGTGGGTTTTTTTTAGTGTCTGAACCTTGGTAGAAAAAAAATTATAGTGAAAATGCCACGATGACTTGTTTGAAGCAGCAGGACCCTAAAATCCAAAGCTATGATACCGAATGTTATGAAACCAACTCCAAAAATAGAAGAAAAGAGAGATCAATGCCTTAGAAATCACCCACTTTGATGGGGACACCTAATTTTCATTACATAAATTAACATTTCTTGGATGATACAAATGGGAAAAAACCTTTCTATATATAGGAGTCCATGGGGTCACAATATAATCCTATCTGACCTGAAAATAATATTATAAGGGCACAAAAATAACAATAGTGGGTTATTTATGGGGCACAACAATAACAATATGGGGACTACATGGGTAAAACAATAACAATAAGGGGGCTACACTAACAACAATAAGGGACTACAGTAGTAATATGGGGCCCTAACATATCTTCATCGAGGAAATAGTGACATTGCATGACATTACTATGAATATTATATCTCATAGAGATGCCAAGTTAACTTTCAATTTTTCGAAGGCGTTGTTTATAGGTTTTGGTACAGAGCTAGCTTGTAGTATAGATTATCATCTACATAAAGATGGATAGATAGAGAGGGTTAACAAGATTCTTGAGAACATGTTGAGAATGTATGGCATGCATCAATATAGGAAGTGGTAGAGTATCTACCATTGGTAGAATTTTCTTACAACAATAGGTATAAAGAGTCTCCATTTGATGCTATATATTGGCAGCGTTTTGACACTCGAATCTATTGGAGTTATCCAGTGAATAGGGTAATTATTGGACTAAACATGCTAATAGAGATGTAACAAGAAATGTGGGTATCAAGAAGAATCTAAAGGTAACACAAGAAATGCATAAGAGTTAGGAATATCAACATAGGTCATTCAAGGAGTTTCAGGTTGAGAAGCATGTGCACTTGTGCATCAATACCAAGAGGATATCCTTGATGATTCAGTACAAGAAAAAGCACATTGGTGAGGGGCGAAAATGGTCACCATAAGCTCATTGGTGAGGGTCAAAAGAGCCTTCGTCACCAAAAACTGAACGTCACCAAAGGTGGTGTCATCGAAAGTATAGGTGTTGTGGTGACATTCAAGGTCCATCGCCAATAATGATTTATAGTGAAGAATAGTGACCGTCACCATTTCATATGAGCATTGGTGACGGACAATATCCTCCGTCACCAAAAAATTGAACGTCACCAAAGGTGGCGTCGCCGAAAGTATAGGTGTTGTGGTGACATTCAAGGTCCGTTACCAATAATGATTTATAGTGACGGATAGTGACCGTCACCATTTCATATGAGCAATGGTGACGGAAAATAGCCTTCATCACCAAAAAACTGAACGTCACCAAAGGTGGCGTCGCCGAAAGTATGTGTTGTGGTGACATTCAAGGTCCGTCACGAATATTGATTATAATGCCGGATAGTGACCGTCACCATTTCATATGAACAACAATGATTTTTTGTCATGGACCTTTCATGGTCGTCACTATTGGTGCATATATATGGAGAATTTCATTGACCGTCACCATAAACTCATTGGTGATATCAAGGTCCGTCACGAATAATGACTATAATGACAAACAGTGACCCTTACCATTTCATATCAACAACGACGATTTATGGTGACAGACCTTTAATGGTCGTCACTATTGATGCGTATATATGGTGGCGTTCGTTGACCGTCACCATTTCATATTTTGGTGAGGGTCAAAAAATGTCACCATAAGCTCATTGGTGATGGTCAAAAGAGCATCCATCACCAAAAACTGATCTTTGTCATTCCCTATATATGAATATCAGGGCACGATGGAATCGAACCACCAACCTCCTGCTTGTAAAGCAGGTGCTCTTCCATTGAGCTAGCACCCTTTAAAGAATTAGACTTTAAACTAGAAATTGCCCCTAAAGGTGCAAAGATACACCAAAGGAATAAGAACCAGGAAAATTGAAAGAATTCAATGTCCTTGCTCCTATTTTTATTCTACGACACTCTACAAAGTATGATCTTGATCTATGACATATTTGTGCTGAGTGGTTCTAATTTAATAGTAAATTTTATATTCAGATAAAATAAATGAATAATTGAGAGGCATTACGGGCTAATTTTTAATCCTTACACCAAAATATCTTAATATTCAAGTATATGGAACAACTCGTTCAAAGTTCAAACTGAAGTAGATTTTAAATGGAAGGCCTAAAACCATCTAAGTAGTTTACAAGTTAACATTTTGAATATAAATTCTGTTTAATTTATATGACAAGTTATGCCATAACCTTGAAACTAGTTTCTTAGCTAAAATAATTTCTTACATCAACAATAACAAAGAAAGATAGTCATGGCAAGCAAAATTCTCTTGTTTTTTCTAATGAGGGTGCATGTAACTTGATAAAGGTTGTATGAGAGTATCAAACCATATAAAATGCATCTCCTAAGCTAAAATTCATCTCCTAGATCATGTGTCTCCTTAAGGACAATGCATATCCAAGGTAATGTGTCACCTTAAGGACTCCCACACCTACATATCCACTCCCTCAACCCAAGAGTTCACATGTCAAGGGATTTTGTGTGCTCATGTTGATTTTGGGATGTTTTTGTCATGGTGAAATACCCAACTCTACTCCACGCACACAAGCTCCCTTCATGCATCGACAACATGAAGTCACCAAGCTCCATATTAATCCAAAACTTCGAGGAAGAATGTCTTTCAAACATCCAAACAAGGTCTAGCAGCAAATGGTAAACCACCTCCAATGTCCAAGTCCATCATGGAAGAGCATGCGCCAACCATTCACTATGCACCCCACATCTCATGAAGCACCCACAAGGCCTAAACGTGGTGTAAAAATTTTCAAAGTAACCCAAAAGGCTAAAAATTATGTCCCTCTCATCATAAAATCCTTTATAACTCCACACATATTCAGTTACAACATTCACTCATAAGTGTTGAAGAGTGTAACTAGGTAGGTCTTCATTATGACTATGTAATTATCTACTTATGTAAAGATGAAGTCAATAATAATAAAATGAATTTTTGGTTTACTTGCTTCATGGGTTTCATGAGCAAGATTCTTAGTATAGGTCTATAGAATTCTTCTTGATGTCTATTAGGTACATTAGTGTAATTAAGATTCATGTAAAAAGCATGAAGAATACCCTCCAGGACGTTGCAGAAGAATGGCTTACAAACGTTGAAGATATGCCTATGAAGTCGGCCTACAAACCAGTGTTAAAGTCGGCCTACTTAATGGCTATAAGGTCGACTTAATTACTTGGCTAGAACTACTATATATACCCTACATATGCTGCGGTTAAGAGAACATATCTGTGCATGATACTGAGGTTATATAATGTGCAAAAGGAACAAGTTTTTCATATTAAAATCAGGTTAATACAACATGGAAAAAGGATCAAGTATTATGGTGAAGTATACATCATTAAAAGAGAAGAACATATTTGCAGATTTTGGGTCTCAGTTAGTGCAGATATATCAAGGTAAAGTCTGAAGCAAAAAACATGGAAAGAAGGGTAACCAGATGCGGATCTAAAATGGAAGTCTGATGTAAATTGAAAGGTACAGGAATATAATCTGTGGAAGCTACAGGAGCTGGACTGTGGATAGATGCAAAAGTATACAGTGCAGATATATCTATTGAAGGAATTTTCCAACGTCAAGACAAAATTGTAATAAGACATGCTGATCTTAAAGGAGTTGTAAGTGAGGAAGGTAAATCAGAGATTTACCTTCCTAACTACATTATAATATATTCAGTTACGAGTGTAAATAATTCTGTTTCAACATTTTGACTAAGTACTTTGATAACTAACTTGATGATGGAGTAACTAAGTTAAAGAAGAACACACAAGCAAGCTCACAAGTAGTTATTAAGAAGAGAATTTTGTATTACACACAAGCTCTACAAATTCTCAACATGGTTTCAAAGCTATGGTTATGATCAAAGGAAGTTTGAAAGGACTCGAAACATTCTAAAAATATCTACGTCAAAAGGGCTCAAATCATAGTAAGACAGTCCAATAATTAAGCTAGGTGCAAGTTCACAAGAAAGGTCAATCTTTGTCACTATGAAAAGAAGAATCTTGGCAACATCTTAGTCTCAATGACATCACAGTGTTGAAATTACCTCTGCCTCAATTTAGTACTACTCTTATAAGATTATTTTGATACCACAGTAGTGAGGAGAATGAGTTATAAATATGTATTTACAGTTAAGGCTCGGTGTTACACAGTAATTTGTCACCGTCCCTGCAATCCCCATCTCGCCCATTGGAGGGTCGTTTCTGTGACCAATAAGCAGTGTCATGCCTTACAAATACCATCATTGCATCCCTTTCCATGAGGAAAAAATTTCTTCTGTTGATCATTTCCTGAGCAAACCCCTTAAAACACATGTTTTTGCCTTGGCGCTGGTAGCCCATTATATACTCGCGCCAATGGGGGAAAATTAACACTGAGCCCGCGCCAATTGGCGCTCTGTCCCAGTGTTGCACCCGCGCCACTCTGTTTATGGAAAGTTTTTTAGAAAAAGGAGGCGAAGTTTCTATTACAACAACTTCATAGATGAGTCATCAGGAGTGGTTTCGCCTGAATAACCACGGCCTTCCTCCTTTGGTCTCTTGTTTCCACCATATGAGGAACCTCCCAAAGGATAAGGCCTCCCTTCCACTATTGTAGGGATCCCAACCTCCTCCTCTCCTCTATAAATATAGCCTTCATCCATTGATGAAGGGGATGAAAGGCTGATAGTCTTGAAGTGCCTAAGCTTTGAATCTCCATATTCCCAAGAGACTTTGCGCTGTAAGAGCCCTCTTTCTTCCCTTAAGGCCGACTCAAGTAAGGAGACTATCGTCGAGAGACTCTGGAGAGGTTTTCCCTTTCCCTGGCGAGATTTGCGAGACGTGAACGACTGGAGACCCATCCGAAGGAGACCACGACGTCAGAACATTGGTTGTAATCTCTCTTCGTTTGTTAGTTAATGAATGATTACGATTATGGTTCCACTCTGTTTTCCATTATGTTAATATGAGTAATATCCTTTCTGACTGATATTTAGTTGCGTATGCCGGATTTTATGCTTGTATCTGTTTGTTTCTTGCATGTGCAGGTGTCCATCCGCGGAGATCATGGAGGATCATGATCACAGTCATGAATCTTAGTTCAGGCAGGTATCAGGTCTTTTATCAGAGTAACTAGAGATTTCTTATTTTGTTTCGATTACAACAACTTCGTGGATGAGTCATCAGGAGTGGTTTCGCCTGAATAACCACAACCTTCCTCCTTTGGCCTCTTGTTTCCACCATATGGGGAACCTCCGGAAGGATAAGGCCTCCCTTCCACTATTGTAGGGATTCCAACCTCCTCCTCTCCTCTATAAATATAGCCTTCATCCATTGATGAAGGGGCTGAAGGGCTGAAAGTCTTGAAGTGCCTAAGCCTTGAATCTCCATATTCCCAAGAGCCTTTGTGCTGTAAAGAGCCCTCTTTTTCCCTTAAGGCCGACTCAAGTAAGGAGACCATCGTCGAGAGACTCTGGAGAGGTTTTCCCTTTCCCTGGCGAGCTTTGCGAGACGTGAACGACTGGAGACCCATCCGAAGGAGACCACGACGTCAGAACTCGGTTGTAATCTCTCTTCGTTGTTATTTAATAGATGATTACGATTATGGTTCCACTCTGTTTTCCATTATGTTAATATGAGTAATATCCTTTCTGACTGATATTTAGTTACGTATGCCGGGTTTTATGCTTGTATTTGTTTGTTTCTTGCATGTGCAGGTGTTCATCCGCGGAGATCGTGGAGGGATCGTGATCTGCCGAGGCTGAGGAACGGGGACGCTCTCTTCTTCAGATCATAGCATTGGATTCCAGGTAGGCTTCCATCTTTAGTCTTTTCATTCGTAACTAGGAACTTGCGTCGTAACATTTTTGATTGTTGCTAGACCCCTGCTGGGCTAGTAGGGATCGCCTCTGTCCGCAGAGGGGATTTACCTCCTCAACAATTTGGCGACTCCGCTGGGGATCGTCTAGTTTTAATTGTCTCGTTTTGATTGTTTCGTGGTTTTCCTTGCTTGGTTGGCTCTTTTGGGCTGGCTCTTTTTGTGTTTTGGCTTTTGGTTCAGCCCCAGAGGATCAGATCTGACCTCTGCTTTTCCGAATTTTCACCTTTTCATAGTTGGCTTGATTGGCGCGAGTTTAGCCCTGACAGTCGTGCCAGTTGGCGCAGGTTGCCAGTTTATCACTCGCGCCATCTCCTGTCTGGCGCGGATTACAGCCAGACAGTTGCGCCATTTCCTGTAGGTGGTAGGGTTACCCTTGTTCGGAAGTTTCTTTTGGTCAGTATTTGGCTTCTGGGTTTGTTTTATATTTTGCTTGAAGTGGTGAGTCTGGTCTTGGTTGGGAGGAATTCTTTGTTTTTTCATTTTCAGGAATTGGCGCTTGTTGTCAGTTAGCAACCCGCGTCAATTGGCCATTGGCACTAGTTGTCAATGTACAAGTCGGGCCAATTTCAGGATGTGTGAAATTTGAGATTTTTTTTCCTTAAATCCTTCACCAGTGTGTCTTTCCCTTCCGGCCTTTCCTCTGTATGAGCATAGATTACATTGCTCATTGGTTGGAATGTCTTCTTTCCATGATTGCTTGATGTAAAAGGGAATGAATGCCTTGTTTTGATCTCATTCTTTGGAAGTCCTCTTTGTGTTTTGTCAACTTTTGAGGAATTTTGTTACAAAGTGTTTTGAAACAACGATTGCATTCTTAGTGTTTATTTACATCTCTTTTGCATTCATCCTTCATTAAGGAGCTTTGCGTTTATTTAGTTTTCATCTCAAAGTGTCCTTTTTGTTAAAATGCATTAGATCACATTGCATTGAAAGGTAGTTTTGAGATTTATCATTGAACTTAGATCACATTGTTTAATGATTGAAAGCTAGAAATCGCTCTGATTGCATTCTCTTTTATTGAAAGCATGCATTAAGTAGATTCTCATTTCATAGAAAAATGCATTGAGTGCATTCTTATCATTTGAAAAGAAAAAGGAAATTGTGCATATATTACAATTGCATAGTTTTCGGAAAAAGAATTTTGCATAGATTACATTGCATAATTCGCTTCGTTGAATGTTTTAGAATACTTTTGGATAGTGAAAGTCATCTAGTTTGGAAAAGTTTCGTTTTCAGTTTTGTTGTTTGTTGCATCATTGTTTGAAGCTCTTCCCTTAACTAGATAGCATTCATCGAATTGAAAAAGTTTTCTTTTCTCATGTAGCTGCATACAGGAGATTGTCATATGACATACGGTAGGGCCTTGAAACCGAAACATAATTGAAGATAAACTTTAAAATTTACTCAATTTACCTAAGGAAGCATTGAAACGTTAACGAAACACATTTAGAGGTCTAGGCTAGAGACGTGTTTTGGCGTCTTAAAACCTAGTAGCTGTCGTTTGCCTTTTGGATTTAGACAGCGCTAGTACGGACTTGTGCTCCCCGTACCGTCACATATATAAAGGGAGACCCCATTAGGTTTCAATCCTTTATCCATAGGAAGCTGAGTCTGCCACCCTATACCCGTGATAGACCAAACACAGCATTCGGGGAGATTGCCTGCACGTACGTTAAGTCCTTGGTTGATTTATTTTTCATTATTAAAACCAAGGTGTATATTGCAGTTCACGGTTATTTGGTACACCCTTTTTGCCTAGTATTCCTGAGCAGTCATTTGGTCTTTTCTGACTCCCTAAATTTGAAAAGACCGCCAAGCGCTTGTCCTTTCACGCTTGTGTCAAATATGAAAGAGATAGAGTCACATTTTTATCGTTTCTCGACTCTTAAAGTATGAAACGGTAGAGTTTGTTTCAATGTTTTAAAAATTAACTGCCCACGAAATATTCTTGGTTAAAGTTAGTTTCCTTAGGGTGTTGTTATGAAGATCGTTTTTGATGGAAACTTTTCCAGAGTTCACCAACCAAGGAATCCCCTCCGATGGGAATCTGGGTCTTTTTCCTCCTTTTGGGACTGTTGGTGCTCCTTATATGGCAATGTTGTCCCTTCCTGGGTTAACTGTTGGGTTGCTTGTTTGGTTGTTCTCAACCTTTGTGGTCCCGAATGTCCCGGCTACTGTTCAATCAGTTCCTCTGCTTGAACAACATCATGTTGATTCTGAGGTGGACTTCTCCCCTTCTTCGCCTGTTTCTGCGTCCTCCTCTTCTACTTCGCCTGGTGAAAGTCTGGATTCAAGTAACCAGGTGGCTAAGAAGAAGAAGAAGAAGACAAAGAAGAAGAAGTCCAATAAAGGAGAGGCTAGCTCTGCGGCTATTGCGCCTAAGAAGTCTCCTCTTGATAAACCTTCCAACCCTCCACGGAAAGTCAAGTTCCCTTGCATGTTGTGCTCGGGAGACCATCTTCTTCGAGACTGCCCTGGCATTCCCAAGGTGCTTGAAGAATGGTCCAGCGGTCATCCACCGTTGCCTTTGGCTTCTGGGAGTTAGGTTGGGGGCACATCTTCAACTGGTGTTGGTAAGGCTCCTAAGAAGCAGGGTAAGATTACCAATCCCTGTAATTTGTGTGAAGGGCATCATGCCATTCACCTTTGTCCATATATGGATGAAGCCAAGCGAGTTTTGGACAACTTAACTGTTTCTACACCATGCCTCCCGGTTGGTTATAAGCAGTTGTCTTTGAGTCCTCCACCAGCTGATCCTACGTTTGGTCAAGAGTCATCCTTGGTTAATCCCTCTCACTCAGAAATTCGAATTCAGGAATCCATTCCTGACCAACCATTGGTTGTGGGATCGGTTGAGCTGGCCCTGTCTACGATGCACCAGGTCTTTTTGTTGTGTAACCAGCTCCAAAAAGAGAAGAAAAGAGATATAAACGCCTTAGAAATGAGCCACTTCGAGGGGGCAACCTCCAATACATTACATAAATGAACAATTCTTGGATGATACAAATGAACAAAACCTCCTTCTATATATAGGAGTCCATGGGGCCATAATATAATCTTAGTGGGGCCACAATGTAATCCTAGCCGACCTAACAATAATAATGTAAGGGCACAATAATAACAATATGGGGGTTACAGGGGTACAATAATAACAATAAGGGGGGCTACACTAACATAATAAGGGGCTACACTATTAATATAGGGACTTAACATGCCCTTCTCCTTCAAACAAGTGTTGTCCTCAACGCTTGATTATTTCTTGATGCTTCTGTATAAAATTCTCATCCTCCCATGTGAAATCTTCTACAGGAAAGTTCTTCCACTTGCTGAGATACTCTGAAATTGATCGTACTTGTCGATTTTTTATTTCTATGACTGCTTCATAACTTATTTCAATGTCATGTTGATCTTCATGTTGTTTCATTAAATTCTGCACCAAAGTTGGGTTATCCTTTGAGAGTTGGAAAACTTGTTGTTGATGCTCGATGTGATCTTCCACTAATTTATCATCCATATTTGCTATTATTTTATCCTTCAAACCATCCAACTTAGCCTCCATTTCTGCTTTTAAACCATCTATTTCATCTTCAATTGCTCTTCCTAAGATCGAAACTTGTTACACTTGGTACCGTAATTTTGATATCTCATACTGCAACTCTTCCTCTTCATGCGTCATAGTATATATTTTTGAGGGATTAATGGCTATGGAATTATTTTTTGGATGCATTATAGAACCCAATACTGATAAAAATTCTCAAATATGCACTTGGAATCACTTCAATTTCTTTTTCAAACAAACGTTATGCAATTTTAAAAACCAAATACACACCTTTCTCTTGCTTTTGAGGAGCTCGATATTGAAATTGGATTATCTCTGTGATTGAAGCACTTCAATATCTAAATTTTGGTACCAACTTAGCCCTCTGAATTATCTTTCGAATGCCACAGGTCTGACCTGATTTGGATTCTCCAAGACAAATTTGTGTCCAATCTCCCACAATGACCTAATTCTGGACTGGTTCAGTAGAGCGAACTTGTACGACTTGCCACGTGTCACTGTTTTGTCCTTTGTCTCTGAAATTGATAGCCCAGAAACTTCAGTCTGTGTACTTGCGACCACTTTTTACGGCACTTCAATCCGATGCCCAGAGAGAGAGTTATTGAAGTTTTCCCACGATCACCTCTTTGAGATGCAATTCAGGAGCCTGAAAAAGCACTACCTTCCACAGATCATATCTCCAAAAATATTGCGAACCAAGTTCTGAAATTTTTTGAAAAATTTCCTCAGGATTTCAGCTTCACACCATATGAATTTCAGACTCTGACCCTTCGTACAAAAAAATTTATAGCGAAAATTCCATGATGACCTGTTTATGAGCCTGAAAAAATACCTAACTTCCACAGATGATATCTCCTCAAATATTGCGAACCAAGATCTGAGTACGAACAACCTTCCTGGTACAGCTTCGCACCTTGAAATTTCAGCCTACGAGACTTCATGAAAAAAACGTTATAGCGAAAATGCCACGATGACTTTTGTTTGGAGCAGCGAAACCTAGAATCCCAAAGCTCACGATGCAAATGTTGTTCTGCTTGACTCAAAAGAAGAAAAGAGATATTCCGCCCGTAAAAATATGAGCTCCGCTAAAGACAACCTCCAATACATTACATAAATGAACAATTCTTGGATAAATCATTTACAAAACCTCTTTCTATATATAGGAGTCCATGGGGCCATAATATAATCCTAGTGGGCCACAATGTAATCCTAGCCGACCTAACAATAATAATTTAAGGGCACAATAATAACAATATGGGGGTTACAGGGGTACAATAATAATAATAATGGGGGCTACACTAACATAATAAGGGCCTATACTATTAATATAGGGACTTAACACTTTTCCGTTGAGAGTGGATCTCATCCCCCTCATGTTCTTCCGGTTTCTTCAGATTCTTCGGACTTGGAGAAAGATTCTCCTATCCCCATACCTCAAGAAGCTGCTCCTCCGCCTCCCGTAATAGAGGTCCCGGAGGATACTCCTCCCACCTTCGAGATGGAGGTTGTGGAGGATGCTCCTTCTTCTTCCATAACACCAAGGGAAAACCATCTTGGTTCGATGGTAGCCCCTCCGAGTAGTTTGGTTGCTTCCTTTGATTGGAGTCGATTTGTAGGATACCGCCTTCCGTCTTATGTGCCTTTCGAGATCACAGTTCAGGCTTTTGGTCTGGTTTTACCCAGCACCATTATAGACGAAGGCGCATCTGTTAGTGTTCTATCCTCAACTACTTGGCAAGCTTTCGGTTCACCATCGCTTGCACCTGTTACGCAGAATCTGTTGGCATTTAACAGAAGAACGAGTCAACCGTTAGGGATCCTTCCAAGGTTACCTGTTACTTTGGGAGGTAAAACTTTCCATATGGACGTGATGGTCATTCCAGGCCCCTTGGATTTCAATCTGCTCCTGGGGCATGATTACACCTATGCCATGGGAGCACTTGTCTCCTCCCTTTTTCGTATGGTTTGTTTTCCACATGAAGGATGGATTGTGACCATTGATCAGCTCTCGTTCTTTGGTCCTGATGTGGCAACTGGCACGCCATCATCCCTTCCTGGTTTTTATCCACCCGTTGTATCTGCCCCACCACAGGTTAACTATGTGGCTACCTCCCCATGCCTGTGCTCAATGATGATGCCGTTGTGCATCAGGTGCTGGGGGCATTGGGTCCAGACTTCCCGGATGTTTTCCTTCCATCGGGAGGGGAAATATTGGAAGTGATGACTTCTTGTTCGTTATAACAAGGTTGTCGGAGCAGAGTTCCTTGTCTTGTGTCAAGCTCCTTAAAAAATGAAACAAGGGAATCGGAGCAGAGTTCCTTGTCTTGTGTCAAGCTCCTTAAAAAATGAAACAAGGTTGTCGGAGCATGGTTCTTTTCCTGTGTCAAGCTCCTTAAAAAATGAAACAAGGTTGTCGGAGCATAGTTCATTTTCTTGTGTCAAGCTCCTTAAAAAATGAAACAAGGGAATCGGAGCAGAGTTCCTTGTCTTGTGTCAAGCTCCTTAAAAAATGAAACAAGGATGTCGGAGCATAGTTCTTTTCCTGTGTCAAGCTCCTTAAAAAATGAAACAAGGTTGTTGGAGCATAGTTCCTTGTCTTGTGTCAAGCTCCTTAAAAAATGAAACAAGGGTGTCTGAGGACAGTTCTTTTAATGTGTCAACCTCGTTAAAACAATGAAACACGTTCCCGGTCAATTCGAGTCTTTGATAAGATCTCGTAAAATCCCAGTCGAGTCTTTTTCTTGATCTCGTAACTTGAACCTTCACTCCATATGCCTTTCATATGGACTGAAGATTGGGGGGCATGTACCTCGAATTGAGTCACCATGTTGGGGGCATGCTTACTTTTTTCAAGCATAGTTTGTTTCCGTTTCAAGCTTGTGTAAAAATGAAACCGGTTTCAAGCATAGTTTATCTTTGTTTCAAGCTTGTGTAAAAATGAAACCAACTTCAAGTAGAGTTTCCTGATTTCAAGCTTGTGTAAAAATGAAACCTTGCCCATTTTACCTCTTGTGATTGTCATTTTATCAGCCTGTCTTTGCCAGATGAGCCTTGGTTTTCTCACTCCATCGTCACTATCTGCTTGGCCGATCATATGCCTTCACTTGGTTGTTTTACCCGTTCCTGAGGAACCGCTGCGATGAGTGGTCTTGTTAGCCAACCTCTTAACCTTTACTTGTTTTGAGTAGTTCCACCATTACCGGAACCAGTTGCTACCCTTTATACCACTCGTTCCTCCAGGAGGAGTCATCTTTCAGCTCTTTTCTGACTCTCTAAACATGAAAAGATTGCCGAGGCCCTTGTCGTTTCGATCTCATTAAAATGGACACGAATCGACATCCACCCAGTATAAGTTTAACCCTTTTTTAGGCTGGGATGGATTGATTACGAAAAGGAATACCCTAGCCTATTGCGACTAGGAGGTTTTCCCGGATATTGTTTTCTACCTTTTCGGATCTGGGGAACTATTTACGAAAAGGGACCTGTGGAGTTTTCTTTTCCGCTGTCTTTCGGGGCACCTGCAACATGAAAATACACCGATTTCTTCCTTTCGTCGTAATTGCTAAACACCGATTATTACTGGATTCAATCATGATGACGTTATTCGAGTTCCTTCATGTGCCTAGGGTCATAAATGTACTAGGATGGATTGGCCCGAAGGGCGGATTTAGATGACAAGCTCATAAGAGATCCTCTTCAAAGCTTGTGTAAATAAAGAGGTACTCACCGAAATGGTGGGGAAACTGGAACCAACATCATTGTCATGTCGGCAGTATGTCGCTCTTGAACATGGCACTTGTCTGCATTCGTGTCGGGTTGGGGACATCTCATCTCATTTTTCACTTGCTTCCATGGGTTTGGATAATCCCTTTTGACCTCTCATCTGCTCATTGTCTCGTCACCATGACCTCTGATCCGTTGATGTCAAATACTGCCAAGTCCACCGTCGTGCCGTTTATATGTTCAAAAGAAGTTGGCCTCTGCAAATATCAACCTTCCTCTGATTCTCATATGATCTTGATTCACAACAAAAACATCATGTTCCTCTGTCTCGTGTCGATGATGTGGGAAACATTATGGCCCACCTTTGATCAAGGTCACTTCCTGTCGACTTCAGCTCATTATCCAAGAAGTTGGTCTAGAGACTCCTTTATGGTACCTTGGAGCCTGCATGCCTCAATGGCAGGTTCGTCGCATTCGACGAGGGGTTCTCATCATTGGCCTTCGATCGAGTGATTCTACGGGTGTTCGATGCCAGCTCATTTATTCACACTCCGTAGATTGTACCTGTAGTACCTTGAGGACCATTGTCATTATTGGTGGTTTCTCTCGCGTCTGTTAACGGCTTTCATCATTGGCCGGTAATCAGACGATGTTCATGCATGTTCGACTTCAGCTCACATATTCACATGCTTGAACTTGTACTTATTTGGGTCGAGATGGAGCGCAAGACCCTGGATTGTGTCTGTTGTAATCCAGGCTGCGATTGTGGATTATTATCATTATGTACATGACTCACTGATTGGATGGCTACGACCATACCTGAGTCTATTTATTTTGATCCTTGCTGGATGGCTGCGCCCATACCCTGGATCTAGATTATAGTGTACTCTGTTTTGGATGGCTACGCCCATACCGCATATACATCATGTACCTGAGATATCAGTTGTATTTCTTCACGCAGGTTTTCCGACGGCGGAGTTTTCAGTTGGGCATGTTCTCGTAAAGCATTTCACCCCTCTCTCTCGTTCGGGCCTCATGCTTTAGGGGGCATCTGTTACATAGTAATTTGTCACCGTCCCTGCAATCCCCATCTCGCCCATTGGAGGGTCGTTTCTGTGACCAATAAGAAGTGTCATGCCTTGCAAATACCATCATTGCATCCCTTTCCATGAGGAAAAAATTTCTTCTGTTGATCATTTCCTGAGCATACCCCTTAAAACGCCTGTTTTTGCCTTGGCGCTGGTAGCCCATTATGTACTCGCGCCAATGGGGGAAAATTAACATTGAGCCTGCTCCAATTGGCACTCTGTCCCAGTGTTGCACCCGCGCCACTCTGTTTATGGAAAGTTTTTAAAAAAAAGGAGGCGAAGTTTCGATTACAACAACTTCGTGGATGAGTCATCAAGAGTGGTTTCGCCTGAATAACCACGGCCTTCCTCCTTTGGTCTCTTGTTTCCACCATATGGGGAACCTCCCAAAGGATAAGGCCTCCCTTCCACTATTGTAGGGATCCCAACCTCCTCCTCTCCTCTATAAATATAGCCTTCATCCATTGACGAAGGGGCTGAAGGGCTGATAGTCTTGAAGTGCCTAAGCTTTGAATCTCCAAATTCCCAGGAGCCTTTGTGCTGTAAGAGCCCTCTTTCTTCCCTTAAGGTCGACTAGAGTAAGGAGACTATCGTCGAGAGACTCTGGAGAGGTTTTCCCTTTTCCTGGCGAGCTTTGCGAGACGTGAACGACTGGAGACCCATCCGAAGGAGACCACGACGTCAGAACATTGGTTGTAATCTCTTTCGATTGTTATTTAATGAATGATTACGATTATGGTTCCACTCTGTTTTCAATTATGTTAATATGAGTAGTATCCTTTCTGACTGATATTTAGTTGTGTATGCTGGATTTTATGCTTGTATCTGTTTGTTTCTTGCATGTGCAGGTGTCCATCCGCGGAGATCGTGGAGGATCGTGATCTGCCGAGGCTGAGGAACGGGAACGCTTTCTTCTTCAGATCGTAGCATTGGATTCCAGATAGGCTTCCATATTTAGTCTTTTCATTCGTAACTAGGAACTTGCGTCGTAACATTTTTGATTGTTGCTAGACCCCTGCTAGGCTAGTAGGGATCGCCTCTATCCGCAGAGGGGATTTACCTCCTCAACACTCAGTGTGACAAAAAGATATCAGTATAATCCGTATTACAGTGAAGATATTCAGTGTTATAATCAAAGGTCAACTACAGTCTTGGTATAATCAATCACATGATAAGTATGACACTACAATTTGGAACTACCACAGTGAAAAATCTATCATTGTTTCGTGCTACCACAGTGAGAAAGGTCTCACTGGTTCGGTGCCATCATAGCTTGATGAGAATTACGCCATTTCAGTTTGATGGTATCACATAGGGTCTCACAGAAATGGTCAACAGAAGTCAGAGACATGTACAGTGAAGTATTTACAATCGAAGCACAAAATAAGGTCAAAATAGTAATATGTATACACATTTAAATAGTACATTCGAGGATCTTGGAAGAAGATAACATAAGTAACAAGAAGCCAACAAACATTCACAATTAATTATAAAGTTAAGAGAAATCTACCCTAATCTACAAGCATCTTGATTTCTCAACATGGTATCAGAGCTAGGTTGTGGAAAGGAAGATTGAAGATAACAGTTTGTTGGCTTATTTGCTTATCCCTGTGGCACCTTAAGAAAATTATCATACAAATTCTGTGACATCCTTTCCTTAAAATATGAATTGAAAGAGGCACAGTACCTCTGTGATTCATGTTGAAGAAATAAATCAATATTCCTGTGAATCGAGCTCATCAATAAAGGAAGGACTGAAATACTTAAGGGCTAGAAAAAGAGACCTATAATACATGCAAAGAATATATGGCATTATCTCTGTAAATCAAGGATGAAATTCATATCTCTGCAAAGACTCTATCGCATTATCTCTGTAAATCAAGGATGAAATTCATATCTCTATTGTCGACAAAATATTTTGCACAGGTACACATATTTGAGTCTCTATGTTGATTTATGAAGTAAGTTTCCTGTACTAATGTGATAAGAATACAAGTCATTATCTTTATAATCTACAAATTACTCAAAGAAAAAGAAAATGGCTTATATGAAATATGTTAAAAGAAGAAAACCTATTGTGACAATACTTTCAATGGCAATCTAAGCATGCCTGTGCGCTCCTTTCTGAATAAAAAAAGACCAAGTGTATTCATGATAATTGTATAGTTTGAGTAACCAAAATACCGTAGCTGACATCTATTACTGCTGAGTTCAAAGGCTAGTCTAAGAGTACGAACAAGTCCAAAATTGCCATAATGATTGAAGCAATTTTGTTTGGGAAAAAACAAAGATCTAAGGTAATGTTCTTCGATCAATAAAAAAAGGTTCTGTGACACTTCTATGAGGTATCTGAAGCTTACTATAGCAACAAATATTTGAAGATTCAAGGCATCAATGATTACACCAACATGAAATGATACAAGGTATATCTAATACTATATAAGGAAGCTCGACTCATTTGGGAGACTATCCATCTTTGACATCTAAAAAGACCACCATCTTCGTAATCAATGCAAATTTGTGGCACTGTGAGACGAAGGATAGAAGTGTATTGTGATCTGAAGTTAAAATAAACCAAAACCATGTGGATCGTCTCTGAGGCATTTAAATGTACAAATGATGAACTTAAAGACATGCAAACCAAGTCTTATTTGTGGCATAAAGGACTGAGCATCTCTATACCTTTGTGCAAAATGAATCAAAAGTCTGTGATCTACTCTATGCTATAGGACCAAAAGACTAAGGTACATAGTCTATAGAAGGGACCAAAATCATCAATATGAATAAAAGCCAAGATTCTGATCAATTCCAAGTCTGAAGCTACACTTAATGACATAATTTACATTTGCGAAAAGTCTGAGCATCTCTATGAAAAGTAGAACATGTATATTTGTGATCTGAACTATACAAAGACATACACAACTTTTTGAATCGTCAAGAATCAGATTTTAGTGGCATCTTGTGCGAAAAATTGAGGGGATGCTACTTCATGACAGAATTTATTATGATGATATAAGGCCCATCTCTGTGACACTAGAATATGTAGCAACATTATATCTCTTCATAAGGACTGTGAGGGTATAGGGAATCCGTGACACAAGTTTGTGAAAATAGCACCCTTCTCATACATAAAAGAAAGACAAATTCAATTCTTGAAGCCGACCAATTTGATATTGAAAGATAAAGGACACTGAAAGTAGCTCAAAGACATCTCTGTGGCTTAAAGCTAAGCTTGAAGGACCAATTAGTGAGATCATGTGAAGACCAAGTTGCAGAACTGTATGGACAGAGAAGTTCGAATTTACTGTAAGCATATCTTTTGAAGCAGCCCCAAGAAATTACAACTTACAATATAGTAGTACCATACTCGAAGACAATAATGGAGAACAGGGTAATTTAAAAGAGGTACATGTAAACTATGCTCAATGATAATAGTAGTGGCAATCTGAGCATGAATGTGCGCTCCTTTATGAATCAAAAATACCAAGTGTATTCATGATATTTGTATAGTTTGAGTACCCAAAATACTGTAGCTGACATCTATACTGCTGAGTTCAAAGGCTAGTCTGAGAGTATGAACAAGTCCAAAATTGCCATAATGATTGAAGAAAGTTTGTTTGGGAAAACACGAACATCTGAGGTATTGTTCTTCGATCAATACAAAAGGTTCTGTGACACTTCTATGAGGTATATGAAGCTTACTATAGAAAAAAATATTTGAAGATTCAAGGCATCAATGATGACACCAACATGATAAGATACAAAGTCTATCTAACACTATATAAGGCAGCTCGACTCATTTGTGAGACTATCTATCTTTGACATCTAAAAAGACCATCATCTTCATAATCCATGCAAATCTGTGGCACTGTAAGATGAAGGATAGAAGTGAATTGTGATCTCAATTTAAAAGAAACCAAAACCATGTGGATCATCTCTGAGGCATTTAAATGTACAAATGATGAACTTAGAGACATGCAAAACAAGTCTTATCTGTGACATAATGGACTAAGCATCTCTATACCTTTGTGCAAAATGAATCAAAAGTCTGTGATCTACTCTATGCTATAGGACCAAAATACTAAGGTACATAGTCTATAGAAGGGACCAAAATCATCACTGTGAATAAAAGTCAAGATTCTGATCAATTCCAAGTCTAAAGCTACACTTAATGACATAATTTACATTTGTGAAAAGTATGAGCATCTCTATGACAAGTAGAACATGTATATTTGTGATCTAAACTATACAAAGACACACAAAACTTTTTGAATCATCAAGAATAAGAGTTTAGTGGCATCTTGTGCGAAAACCTGAGGGATGCTACTTCGTGACATAATTTATCATGATGATATAAGGCCCATCTCTGTGACACTAGAATATGTAGCAGCATTATATCTCTTCATAAGGACTGTGAGGGTATAGGGGATCCGTGACACAAGTTTGTGAAAATAGCACCCTACTCATACATAAAAGAAAGACAAATTCAATTCTTGAAGCCTACCTATTTTATTTTGAAAGATAAAGGACACTGAAAGCAGTTCAAAGATATATCTATGGCTTATAGCCAAGCTTAAGGACCAATTAGTGAGATCAATGTGAAGACCAAGTTGCAGAACTGTATGGACAGAGAATTTTGAATTTAGCGTAAGCACATCTTTTGAAGCAGCCCCAAGAAGTTACAACTTACAATATAGTAGTACCATACTCGAAGGCAATAATGGAGAACAGGGGAAGTTAAAAGAGGTACATGTAAACTATGCTCAATGTCAATAGTAGTAATGCTAAGATAATAATATCTTGAAAGATAATGATAAGGGTTTGTGTAGATATATTTTAGAAATCACTGTTATTATAACATTTGAAGTCTTTCTTTGCTAATTTATTTATGATCAAGGAATGAAAATCTCATGTATATAAGGATTCTCAATAAAGACTCTAGGGCATTGCAGCTAACTCACTAGTTTGGACTAAGATGAACCTTAGGAAAAAAACCCTATATAATCATTTCTGTTGTAAAAGGTAGATCTAACTCTTGTTAATAATGACACCATGCTAATGTAAGAACTAGGTTGGTGAACAGGTCCAAGATTAAGAGGGAGCTAACCCTTCTTCAAAATATAAGAATTTTACATCTCCTTGATTACAAATGTTACTATTATCTTTATACTTTGCCTATTTTTTTTCTTTCATAGTCTTCTAGGTTCTAACAAAGCCTGCAAGTCAAGACAAGATCTATCTAAGCTTGATTAGCAATTGGAAGAATTGGAAGAACATGGAAAAGCATGAAGATTAAGGAGGAAAAAATAAGCCGATTAAATGAAAAACAAAAGGAAGGAGAAGTTAGATCTTAATGGATACTATACTACTTGAAGTTTGAAAGAAACACCAAAGAAGCTTGTGATCAAGAATAAAAGTTGACCAATATAGGGCAATATCCTATAGCAAGATTTTGAAAATTTCTGATATCGTAGTACCTGCAGCTGATTGGTTCGATCCAGGAACACATTGATTGAAAATATTGATGCTAATAGAGATAATACTGATGATTGGAAGAAAATAGTATTTCTTGGAAAAGCATATAACTTCTAAGGCCCGCCCACCGGAGGAGAAGTAATGTACTCTATCTATAAATGTCATCTACAATAATCCTATTCAAGTCCCGCTTAGATGATAAGAGGTAATGGAATAGGACAAAGTTCCAGGGACTAATAATGGAATAATACAACCAAGCCAACTAGCACAAAGGAAGTTTCAAGATTATAAATCATAATATTTAGTTTGTCAAAAAAAGGAATTTGTCAAGAAAGGAATGTGTCTAAGAATGGCACTAGGGTTTAAAATTTACATCAATTATTTCTACTCTGTATCAATTCATTGGTTGATGATTCTTATCCTACATTTCTTGCAAATAGCTAAATTGTTTTGGAAAATTCTCCTGATATAGACAGTTTTGGTGTAGAGATGCTATTTCATTTTTTATAAGTCATTGTGGCATGAAACTAGTTGAGGTTCAAAGGGTTGAACTCTGTATATAAATATGATGGATAAATTATAATCTAGCATATGTTTGTTGTGAAAATAACGGGGAGAAATTGTAAACCACTTGTTCCTTAAATGCCATCTTCCAAAACAGTCTGGGATGTTGTGAGTTTATAACAAAGGAAAAAGGGAATTGGACAAGTGAAAATGTTGAGGATGCATTGCAAGTGGGTAGATGATAGAGAGGTGAGTGAACACCTAGCCCATCCTACAGTAGTTATTTGGTCAATATGGATTGCCATGAACAAAGTTATATTCCAAGATATTGTTGTTTCCCCCTCACAGATGCTACACGAGATCGAATATAGTTATGGCAGCCTGCCAGAATATGTTCCTTCACACTTGTTTTCAGGCAGAGCAACTCCAGAGCTGATGAATTGACAAAAAGGAGATTGGGTCTTCTCTCTTACCCATAGGCAGATTGACATCTAATCATGTTCTATTTTGTATATTGCATTTTGGTAACTCCATAAAAGTTTATATATCAATATAGTTCTTGAAGTAATGTTCAAAAGGAAATTTTCTATGATAATAATGGGTAAATGCCCAACCTATCAGTAGATTATTTTGTAGTATTTCCTGGGGAAAAGAGCATCCTGGATATTTCAGTCCAAAGTCAACTATGACTATTACACAATGTACCATTACCTTTTTCTATTGAAATTCAAAAAATTTCAGAAGGAAAAAAAAAACTACATACTCAATCCAAAATATTTCAATAATTGGTTTCCCCTTGGATTAATGAAATAGTGGAACAAACTCATTAGAATCATTACACATTGAGTAATATTTCAGGAAATAATGTACTAACCTATAAAGCATTCAAAGAAATAGCTGGTTGAATTTCTACTGAGTTGTCCATTTCTTTTTCTAGTTTATAGCTTGACCACTACCATGCTCGCCATTATCTGTATGTAAATAATTCTCTTCTGGACTGTCTATGCTGCTCAATAAACGATTTTCACCAAAGATATGGGCAGTAGTCTCAGGAGAAAATTTTGTCACCATGGAGAATTTTTCCAAACCATGAATCAAAATCTCATGAGAAAGATCCCTCAAGCGCTCATTTTGAACCCCACCATGTTTCAAACCACCATAAATTTTATCTTGGTAGTTTTGATTGGAAGTATCCATTGTGTTCTGAATAGAAGGAGCTGGTCCTTCTATATGAAGAGAAGATCTGATGTTTGCAACTGGAAGTGCTCCAGGTAGTTCCAAAGATGTTAGACTTCTCTGCAGCTAAACAACAATCCAGACATTGCAAAATTCAACTTATGACATGGAATTTCCTTTTAGCAAAAATGAATCTCAAGACAAACCAGGGATTAAAACTATAGACACAAAATGAGCTTTAAGGTATAGCCTTAGAAGGTAATTATCTGAAGCGGATCTTGAATGTCATTTACAAGAAATACATTGGCATCATCAGAAGACCTGAAAAGACAAAATATTGCAGTGACATTTTCTTGGGTCATACCATTGTACTGAACATATTACTATATCAATTTCCATGACTGAACTATGAAGTTAACTATCAATTGCACCATATGTTGCAAAGAAAACGATGTAAAGCAGTAATATAGGAAATACTAGTATTAGATTTGCAAGACTATGCTTGGGAGTTAAATTTTTATAGAAAACAATAGATGATTCGTAAGTTTTTCAAAAAATCATTCTAGGAGCAAGGATCATGTTTCTTCCTTTTTCAAATTTGCAATTTACAAGAGTTCAAAAATTGATAAAAACCACAAACTCTGTTTTCTAAAGAGTTTCTGGAACACGAATAGACTGACCTTCTTGCCACTGTGTCCATTGTGTCCATTGTTACATTACTTCATTTTTCCTAATCTGGACTGACTTGGGTTATAGTTTTGCAGAGTCACATAACCACCATATGGAAAAATGCCTTAAATTAGGCATCTATTAATATGTCATTCTGTTAAATTTTATTTTAAGTAAATATAACATTTAGTTTAATCACCAACCATTCAAAGAGGCATAAGGCATAAATTTAAATTTCAAATTAATTTAGTTTCATGTTGAGAACATCAGAATCTGATAGTAAGTGCGTGTCCAAAGAGGCTGATCTTTCCACTAGTTTTCCATTTAGTTCACCATTATGGGCAGCTGCCAGAACCGTTGCTACTGCATCTGCTGTCTTTTTCCATTGCTCAGTATGTACCCTCAATCTCTTCATTTCGGCTTCCATAGCCAAGTTAACAGCCTGTGCGGCCTCAAGCTGCTCTAATGATCTGTTTGCTCTTTGGTGACTATTTTCCATCTCGAGAATGGAAACTTTTAGCTTCTCTATAGCCTCCTCCTCCCTGACATTAGCAGCCTCAACTTTTGCAAGGGCCTCTGTTATTTTTTCCTGTACACTAGCTTCTGCCTACTCAAGTTTTTTATTTACTGAATTGTTACCTTCCAATGAAAGTGAAAAGTCAGAATTTGGGGTAGTGGTAAGTGATTTCTCCATTTGCTCCATTTTTTCTGCAATGGAAAGCTCTCTACATTTCAGATTTTCATTTTCTTCCTGGATATTCTACAGTTCATTATTTTGATCCATTAGATAGGCCTTGAGATCTGCCACTTCCATCTTTCTCTTTTCTAATTCTTCTTTTGTGGCATTGGCCTTGGTTTCAGCTTCTCTCAGAGATGCCATCGATTTACCCTCTCTTTCAGTAGACCGAGTCATGATTTCCTCTGCTTCTAGCTTATAATTTTCAATAGCTTCTTTGACATGTTCTGCCTCCAACCTAGCCCCACTCAACATTGAATTAAATTTTCCCTCCGTGGCTTTCAAAGCAGCCCTCAATTGCTCAGTTTCAAGTCTTGCACTCTGCACCTCTTCATAAGCGGTCTCTAGTTCCATTTTAGCTCGCCCAGCCTCTGTAGTAGTTTGCAGAAGATGGAGTTCTAGGTTTTCCACTACCTTCTTATTCTTCTCTACTCCTTCAGATTCTTTTGAAATCATCTCTTCCTCTCTCTTCTTTGCTTCAACCAAGTCCGATCTAGTTCTTTTAAGCTCAGCATTCAGGGAGTGTATAGTTTCTGTAAGGGAACCCAAATCAGATTTTTCCTTTTCCAGATCTACATTTGTTTCTTCAAGCTCTGCAGTTACTGATCTCAGGGACTCCAGTGCTTTATTCTCCTTGGCTTTTTCTCTTTCAGTCTTCGTTTTGTCTTCCTCTAAATTAAGGTTCGCTTCACGGGCTATCATGGCAACCTTTGATTCGGATGCTTTGGCTTCTTTAAGCTCAGATATGAGCATATCCAAAAGAGTATGCATATCCAACGAATTTGTTTTAGACATCTTCAAAGTGTCAATTTGTAGCCGCAAACCCTGAATTTCCAAATTAGCTGCCTCAACCTGACCTATAACCATAGCCTTGGAATATTGAAGGTTCTTAGGCCATAAATTCCAAATATTCCCCTAATTACATCAATTGACAAACTATCACATTAGCATGATCATGAGGACCATCATTGTTGACATAATTTAAAATTTTATATTACTGAATAATTGGAGTATCTTCCTAACAGAAAACAAAGAGGTTGGTTTATCTCAAAAAATCTATCAATTTCATGAAAACGTAATGTAGAATTTTGTATTTATGTTTTCTCACATGATCAAATATTCAATTCTTTCCTTCGCAATGGATCATTATGCAGATGGAAGCTCTCTAATATAAGTAGGAATTTTCCATGCAAGTTGTGTGGTTATTTTTCCATTTCTTATCGTGGTATTTTATGATATCATAAGCTACATAAAACCCAATAATAAATTCTAGTCCAAATCCTTGTTTTCGTCATGCATGGATTGTACTCTTGCAACCATTCTGCAACATCAGCTAAAAGATAAAGCCCAAAAAATTGGATTTCAGATTTAACCCTTTGTTTCTCAATTTCGAAAGGGCTCTTGATACCCTCAGAGACCAAACTCTGATTCCTCTTGGGTTTCTTGGTAGCAGGCGAATGGCAGGGGCAATAAATATAATTAGAACTGGTTTCACGGTCAACAATAAGCCTCAAATCCCTAATTTTTCCATTCAAGTTCCCTGACTGCAATTCCATGTCCTGTGCAATAGCCATAGACATTGAACAAGATGAAGAGGCCACCACCGAGGGTTTGCTGTTGGAGGTTGTATACTGACTACGTGCCTAGTGCATAAAATGAGGCAGAAGACAAGGACTTGGATGCTGATTTCGATTATTGAATTATTTTTTGATAGGAAAAAGACTCTAGCCCATTTGGATCTTATAAATTTACAATCAACATGGACTAGTCAATTTTGTCATTTGCAAGTTGGAATTTATATAATATAGTATATCATTTGGAGTTCAGGCTCTGATTTTTTGAATCTTGATTGTAGTGTCTAAAACTAATGCATATTCACATTTCACATTATGAAAAAAATCACAGACGGTCTTGCTTTGACAGACTAACTGGACCACAAAGGGTGATTCTATGTACATACCTTAAGGAGATTCTAGCGAGCAGCTTGAAATGCCACAACCCCGACATTGAACCACCGTCTCGTTGGAAAATATCCTAATTTTTTAATTTGTACACGTCTATTTTTTTCTAATTTTGTGTTCCTAGGGAAAATTCACATGACCTGGACTCGATAATGACTTGGTAAATCCAAAGTGGAGACTCAACAAAACTCCACAATATCACAGCTTAGTAAAAATACAGGGAAGTAAACTCAATCAAACTCAGCAAAATTATTGAACAAAAGTGAATCTAAAAGATTTTAATCAGGAGTATTGAGTCAACTAGCTAGCTCTGAGAGCATAATTAATTCGGGATTTCTCACAGACTTATACAGAATTATTATAATTGATATAAAACCAGTACTCACGTGGAGAAATGAGATGAAATTTCATGAAAATGGACTAAAATTCAATGAAAATTATAACATACCTTATGAAAATATGAATGCAATTGTGTCACACTAGATGAGAGTAATGGTTGATACTTCAGTGAAAACCAGGCAATATATGTTCAAGGTTGATTCATGGAAGAGGCGGAGGAATCATAAAATTTTGTCCTAAAATTTAAAGCTAAAACAACAAACATTTTAAACAGAGTGACATTTTCATTCGATAGCATTTATGCAAACATTTGGGAGAAAGATCCCAACGTATAAATTGTACTTTCTGATGAAAGGAGGTGTTTGTGAATCGTAATTAGTTACATTGTTTTTCCTATTGTCACTTGCAATCTTCCACAGCTGAGAAATATATCGTTGGGGGATAACAATATTGGTTCAACATTTCCTCGCAACCTTTCCATGTGCAGGCAGATTCAACGCTTGAATTTGTCACATAATATTTTTGTGGGGAACCTTTCGGACAATATTTAAGAGCTCGCAAAGCTGGAGTACTTGGATATATCGAGTAACAATTTCTCTGGTTCGATTCCTGCATGAATTCAGAAATTACGAAGGCTTCAAGTACTGAACCTGTGCTGTAATCTGCTAAACGTGACAATCCCAACATTTTTTGGAAATCTTAGCAATCTGTAGAAATTATTGTTGGCATACAATCCCTTTGCCCCTAGTGTGATTCCTTCGGAGTTGGGGAAGCTAGCAAAGCTTCAGAATATATGGGCTACTTCTTGTAATCTTTACGAATAACTTGAATGGTAGCTTACCTTCGAATTTGGGGAAATTTTATGCCCTACAAACGCTAGATATTGCAAGAAATCGACTGAGTGGCACTCTTACACCGGATCTTTGCAAGCATGGGAAGGTGCACCCCGCTCGTACACCCCGCCGAACTTGAGAATGGCTCCAGGAAGCTCCTTAAATGGGCTGCTGCTATTGTTATGTGGCCCAACTTCTAGAGCGCAAGACAAGTATGAAATTTTGGGTGCCCTAGGTAGCTAGGATTGATTAGACTGTATCAAATTTTCATCTGGTTAAAATTGTTTTCCTATGTACCTGAATAATAACTGTGTTTAATTTGAAGGTTGAGAATGTTTCAATCGTCTAACATCTAAATCAATGATGTATAATTGTACAGTTGGCAATTAGGAAAGTTGTTTTCAAATAAAAATGCTATACAGCATAATAAGAGAATATAGTCAAAAAATGTTCCAGACATGATCAACTTCCTAGGCTACTTAATTTACAACCATATTCAAACAGTGCTAACATATGTCTACATTTTTCATTGATCTAGAACATTGAACAACATATTCATGATTTTTTGCATACCAAGGTTGCTTGGGAGCAGGAGCAGGAGTGGGAAGCGGGAGCAGGAAGTGGGAGCAGAAGCGGGAGCGGGGAGCGACATTTTCAAAAGCTCCTAGGTTGGTAGCGAATTATATATTTTTTGATGCATATATGTCAAAAAAATCATGTAGAATGATGAATTAGATATAAAAAGCATAAAAACATGAGGAAGAGAGCTAGCACTTGTCTTTTGGAGAACTTTCTAATCATATATACATTTGACAAATGAACAAGAAGGGCTACTTCATACATGAAACTAATTCTTTTGACTCTAAATGACCAATCCTAATGCTCTCAAGTGAGAGCCAACTAAAAATAAAATCACTTGCTCATGAAACCCATGAGGTAAGGCATTATAATAATTTTATTATTATTATTAAAAAAAATTGTCAAAAAACTAAATTAAACCATTACAATCATAAATATATACATGCCAAACACTTATGCTGAAAAGAAATATTGCTGGAAGTCCCTACAAGACCTCGAGTACACAGAGTATGGCACAAATTGCATTCTAGGGGGAGATTTCAATACAATTCTAAAACAGGACAAAAAGAGAAGAGGGACAGCGGTAAGAGAAATTCACCAGAAAGACTTAGAAGACCTGCTAATGCAGTCAAATCTCTTCGATGTGAAGCCAAGAAAATTTAAATACACATGGAACAATAAGAGGGTGGGATCGGGGCACATAGCAGCAAGGTTAGATAGGTTTTTAGCTTCAGATATTCTGCTATCAATGTCCTTCACTATAACTTCAGATATCCGACCATGGTGTGGATCAGACCACTGACCAATCACGCTTCTTGTTTCTCCTCTAGTAAACTATGTGCCAATCCAATTCAAATTCTCCCCATTATGGATCGAATCAGTTGGATTTTCTGAAATGATTGCTGCATCCTGGGCTCAGTGGGTAAATGGCAGCCCTATAACCATATGGGAAAGGAAATTTAAAAGGTTAAAAGCCGACATCAAAGAATGGCTCAAAATATATAATGCAAATCTGTCCCTAAATGTCAAAACAGCAGAAGACAATCTTGAAAAAAAGCAAGCTCAAATAGAAAACAATGAAGTGGAGAAGGTGGAATTCCAAGAAGAAATAAAAATGTTCCAAACATACCACGCAAGCCTGAGACAAGAGGAAGATATGTGGTGGCTCAAATCTCGTAATAGCTGGCTCAGCTCTGGAGACAGGAATACAAAATAATTTCACAAGCAAGAAAAATTTTGAGAGATCAAAAATGGCATTACCCAAATTCAGCATGGATCTCAAACTCTCGATTCTTTTCATGAGATTAAGGACGGTGCAATAGATCACTTCTCTGCCCTGTAACATGATGACCAACCATTGGCCCCCATTAGTGATGCCTTCTTCTTGGACTTGATGCCTTCTTTGGTGACTACTGAAGCCAATGAAATCCTTGCTGCTCTGCCTGATCCTAAAGAAATTCAAAACGCAGTCTTTTCCTTTTCTCCAGATAAGGCTCCTAGACTTGATGGCTTCAGTGGTAGGTTTTATTAAACCTATTGGAATCTAATAAAAAGAGATTTATGCCGAATGATCAGGTATTCCCTAAACATCTCATACATCGGCGGTGGAATAAATTCAACCTTTTTAGCCCTGATACCAAAAGAACAAAATCCATCCTCTTTCTCAAGATTTAGGCCAATTTTCCTCTGTAACTTCTCTTATAAAATTACTGCCAAAATCCTAGCCCTTAGACTGAAAGTCCTTCTGCCTCTCCTCATCCCTCCTAATCAAGGAAGCTTCTTCCCGAGAAGACAAATCTATGACACAATACAATCTTAATCCAGGAAACCATTGACTCAAGTTGGAGACATAATGAGCAAGGAACGGTCATTAAACTAGATATGGCCAATGCATTTGACAGGGTTCGACATAAATTCCTCCTCGACATAATGAATATGGGATTTAAAGAGACCTTCATCGGATAGATAGTGAAATGCATTGCCAGGCCCTAGATCTCTCCTCTAATTAATGGTTGGGGGGATGGGTTCTTCCAAGCTTCAAGAGGTCTCTGACAAGGGTGCCCGTTCTCGCCCTTTTTATATATATTGGTCTGAGAGGCTCTTAGTCGCAACCTTGAAGCAGCAAGGATCTCTCATCACATCCCAGGAATCAGATTCAAAGAAGGAATCAAAAGCATAAATCACGGGAAATTTGCTGATGATACAACTCTTCTAGGTGGGACCTCTCTGGTCATAACTAGAAGATTCAAGTCTTACTTGCACAGATTCCAAGAAGCATCTGGAGGGAAAACAAGTGATGCCAAATGTAGAATATATGCATGGAATATATCCATTAGAAAGGCCAACAAAATAGAATAAATATTGGGATTTAAGGTAGAAATAGACTGGAATGAATTTAAATACTTAGGAGCTAAGTCACTAGGTTCGTGTTCGTGTTCGAGTTCGGCAACGTTGAAATTCAAATAAAGTTCGGAACCGAAAATTTTTCCGATAAAGTTCGGCATAAAATTCGACATATAGAAATTTGAATATATATATATATATATATATATATATATATATATATATATATATAGATAACAATTTTAAGCATGTTGAAAGATAAATATGATGCATAATAAATAAGATGATAGGATTATTGCTCAAACATTTACATCATTTCAATTTTCCAAGCATATGTGTCCAAGCAGCAGTGAGTGCCAAAATTCCAATAAATAACCAACTTTAGCCTCTTCTCCATACATAGTAAACAAGGTGAGAACACCATGTAGAAATTGTGAGGTTGGGGTAGCAAGATAAGAATATCAAATTCAACAAAACCATGGGCCATATCATATTTCACATATTGAAAACAATCTGATAAAAAAGTATTCAAAATATATAAACTTTAAAGTAATTTGGCAGTTTTAGAATATTGCTCATGCAAAAAGTTTGAGAAATTCATCGTAGACACTAGAAGTAGGCTAGTAGCACTATAAGAATATCAAATTCAACAAAACCATGGGCCATATCAGATTTCATATATTGAAAACAATCTGATAAAAGAGTATTCAAAATATATAAACTTTAAAGTAGTTTGGCAGTTTTAGAATATTGGAATGCAAAAAGTAAACTAGAAGTCTAGCAAAAAGTAAACTAGAAGTCTAAAACAAGAACACAAGTTTTATTCTTGATGTTCTCGTGGCCCACTTGTGATATCAAAAAGTTCTATATCATCAAGAGTAGTATGGGTTGTGAATTCGCTAGATGCCTCAGCATCAGATTCATCACTCAGTTCCTTGTCAATGCCACTATCATTGTAAAAATCAGCTTCATCCCTTGATGGATTAAGAACATGATCGATCCATGGATTAGAGGAATTGGATGACTCTTTTGACACATTTTTCAAAGCCAAGTGCAAGTTACTACGAACATAAACAAGATCTTCTGATCTTCCAGATAACAATATATTTTGTTTCTTGGAATGAATGTGGTCAAAGGAACTCTAATTCCTTTCACACACTGATGCACTTGATCCCTAACTTAAGATACGAATTGCAAAAGTTTGCAATTCTGGAGCCCCTGGACCATAAAACTCCCACCATACTATTGGATCACTTTTGCTCCTATCGTACTTTGCTGATTGTGTACCAAATAGCCCTTATTCTAACCTGTATACCCTCAACTGAGATCTTACCAAACCTGCAATTGTTGGATCTGGATTTAGCTTCTCAATGGCCTGAATAAGTCCATTCATGACTTCTTCATCCCTATGTCTTGATAACCCAAACAATCTGGGGTCCAAATAACATGCTGCTGCATGTAATGGACTAGTATGCATCATCTTCCATCTTTGATCAATTACTTCCCATATCTCCTAGTAATCAGCTTCCACATTATTAAAATCACTTGCAATGGCCTCTTTGCAACGATCAATACTTTCATAAACAAAACCCATACAAGGTTTGTCACCATCAACCATGCGAAGCACATTAACAATTGGGCCACATATTTTTAAAACCTTGTCTGAATTTTCCCAAAAGCCATTATTGAACACTATTTATTCAACATGTTTCCCCTTAGTTTTTTTTGAAAGGGGAGATCTTTCCCACTCAGTATTGCATAAAACAGCACTTAGGCTTCCTTTTACCTCAACAACTCTTTTCAGAGTAATATAAAAATTATCAAACCTTGTATCACAAGGCCTCAACAACTCTTTAGATGCATTCTTCCTGTATATGCTCAAAGTGAGACGATGGTTGATGATGAAGTTTGCAATTTTTTTGGCTCTTCGTATTGTTTCATTGAACCAAGGAAATTTGGCTAAATCATGCAACATCAAATCCAAACAGTGAGCTGCACAAGGGGTCCAATAAATATGATTATAATTTTCCATAATCATCTTCCCTGCACCAACACAATTTGATGCATTATTTGTAATAACATGGACCACATTTTTCTCCACAACCTCTTGAATTGCTTCATCCAAAATTTCAAAAATAAATTCTGATGTCTTCACCTGATCCATTGCATTAACTGCCTTCAAGAAAAGTACCCCTCGAGGACTGTAAAAAAGCACATTGATCAATGGGCGATGACACAAATCTGACCAACCATCATTCAAAATTGTGCATCCTGTATGCTTCCAAGACTCTTTTATCTCAGACACTTTTGTTGTGACTCTTTCTTTTGTTTTCTTTAGCAAAGTGGTCCTTAAAGCTTCAGATCCGGGAGGAACATAGCCCTTTTCAAAATCAATTGCCTTTTTAATTAGATTTTTAAAATATGGACTCCTGGCCACATTAAAGGGAATTGCACATGCATAAATAAATTCTACACAAGCATCATCAACTTCCTGTCTCTCCACAGGTTTCCAGAATAGACTTAATGTTTTGGTTCCACCTATTTTTACAGCAGTAGAACTTGATCCACCAATGGCTGACATTGAATTAGTGGTGAACATGTTTGAGGAAGAGACGGCAATCTCCCTCTCAATTTTTTGCCTCTTCTGCTCCCTTTTTTCCTTTTCTGCCTTTGAAGAGGAATAGCTTTTTTCCACTACGGCTTTTTGTTCATCTGAGATCTAGCAAAATCCACAACACCACCCCCTCCACCGTCACGCGTTTAGGTATATATAGTGATCCACAAATCTAGTTCAAGGAGCCGGGGCAGGAATTGATGTGCCCTGACAAATTTCACACACAATATTTTTTCCTTCTTTTTCTAACAAAATTCCACACCCGAGTTGATTTTAAAAAAGCCATTGTCCCGGCTCTTGATTGCCATATAACCCACATGTGGTGAAATGTCTCAAGTAATTTTTTAAATATAACATTAGAATTAGTTCTAAAATAATTTTTGCATTGACTATACTATAGAATAAATAATTTTAAATTTTATGAATATAACTTGTAATTGCATCTGCTGACGTAATTAATTTTTTTTATAATAAACATACTTACAAATAAAGCGACGATTAAAAATTTAAAGCATGTGTTATTAATATTTTTATGAGGCACATGCATCACGTAACCCTAAGGCCTAGCCTTCTCTCTATCACAAATTCACAATAGCATTAATCGACAGTGGACACCAATAGTTCAGTTTCTGTCAGAGAGTAGGAAAAGAAAATGGTGCTCTGGTACATGCAAAATACCCAGATATTGAACCATAATCACCTGCTCAGCCCGTGGACAGAATCTATGGCTGGTTACTAAGGAATTGTTTTTGGTCCTATGGTAGGGCAGGGTAATGAGTAGCGAATCAACGAGTGAATCTAAGATCTACTCTCGAAATACCCAGCCTCTTGTTCTCTAGCTGCCGTCCGAGCCTTGTTGAGGTCACAATTGTACATGATTGGGACCTAATACAAATTATGGAACAACATCTTAATCAATTTTTGAATCCATCCAAGACTTATTTTTGCACATTCTTGCTAATCCTGAAGCATAGTTCTGTGTTATGTTTTTTGGCCTTCTATAAGGAGAATAAGAGCCCAAACCATTGACTTTGTGTACTAATCTGAGAGAAATTGTAGTGAATTATTCTCATCGTTTTCTTGAGAAAATCTAGGGTGGAGTTTCAACCTAATTACGGAGGCAACTCAGCATTTTGGTAAGCCTTATCTGACCCTTTTCTGTAGGAGCCCTGTGAACTGAAGTTGTGACGTCTTAATCTCAGCCATCATTGTAGGGGTAATGTGCAAATTTCAACCTCTTAATCAGTCATTTCTTGACTCATTCTAGATTCATATTAAGCATTAATTGCAAATGTTAAGGCTCGATTATGAAGGGCATGTCTGAAGCATCTTGCACACTATAGTTGCATTATACCTTGGTGATTTTCTGGGTAAATTTCTAGTATAAATTGTGTTCATTTGTGATATGATCTGTGGTAGCTTTTGAGATACTTTGTGGAACTTTCCAAAATTATGAGCTCTTTTATAGAATGTTTTACAGACTGTAGCAAGGGTATTTTGGCATTAATCTCGAAGCAAGTCTAAAGGGATAGATCAAGAGTCAAGACGATGTAAATTTATTTTATTTTAATTATTGAAAATTCCAGCAGCTGACTAAGGCCGAGTGAACTTACGTGTGAGCACTGAGGACTGTGAGCCCGGGCCGACAATGTGAGCCTGTGTAGCGACTAGCCTGTGGTGTTGTGGACAAAGACTGTGAGCCCGTGGAGCTAACTCTAAGCGGCTATGCGCTGTGGAATCTGGACACAATTTACAAACAGTGCGCTGTGGTCCTGTGGAGTGACGAGTCTAGAAGCCTGTAACCTGTCCGATGTGGCGGCTGTGCGCTGTAAGCCTGTAGGTTGTAACTCAGAGTAAGTTTTTCGTCGGGCCGAGAGTAACCTGTCTACTGTGGCATCGGGCCGAGAGTAAGTTTTTCGTGAGAAGTTCGAGCAACAATGCCGCAAACCTATTACCAATTTACCAAATGCCAAACCTAAACTCAAATTTTTTTTCTGAATTTAATAAAAAAAAAACGAATTTAATCGAATTTTTTCATGTTCGTGTTCAGGATTATGTTCGGCATGAGTTTCGGCTTTATGTTTGCTGAACACAATCAAATTTGTTCAGATGCCGATTAAATTCGGCGAACTTTGAATTTTTTCCTTCAGGTTCTTCGAACCCGGTGACTAAGCTTAGGAGTCCCAATTTTCTTGAAAAGGACCAGTCCTAAGGCCTGGCAAGGCATGATTCACAAAATGAAACAAAAAATAACCAATTGGGGAGGGATTTGGTTAAATCCAGCAGGTCGTCTCATTCTTATCAAATTAGTGTTGTCTTCTCTCCCTTTATATCAGTTCGCGGTCCTCCAGGCTCCGAGGTATATCCTACAGCAACTTGGCAGTTTTATAAGGAAGTTCTTATGGGAAGGAGGGAAACAAACAACAAGAAAATATCACATGGTAAAATGGAAGACTGTTACATCACCTAGCCAACATGGAGGACTAGGAATTTGAGACCCAAGATTAACTAACCCAGCAACTGGGGCCAAATTATGGTGGGGGCTAGTCATAAAGCCCGAAGAATGGTGGGCCCAAGTAATAAGAGGAAAGTATTTCAAGCAACAAGAACAGGAAAAAGGGTATATTCCAACCACTCAGGGCTCCCAAATTTGGCATATTCTTCTATCCTCATCTCCTTTAATTACTCAAAACATCAGTAGAATTCCTGGAAATTGTCTAACAGTTAAAATTTGGGAAGACAAAATAATGAATAACAATCGACTAGCAGATTTGGAACAGCTGAAACTCCTCTGAGATCACTTCAAGTCGATCAGAATTACAACCTTGTCACAAATCTCAGTGTGGGATGAAAAGAGGAAATGGGAAGGGTGGCTTCTGTCGGATCTCCTCGAAGAGCTAAATGAGAAAAAAAAAGAACTCCTAAATCTTCTCGAGGGATGTTCTCCAATTGCGAGAGATAAACCAGAAAAATGGTGCTGGAAGAACACAATATACTCAATCAAAGAAGGCTACACACATCTCCTCTTTAAGGAACAGGTTCCCCCTAAAAGTGGGATATGGAATCAGATCTGGATACCAAATGCTATACCCAAAGTAAATTACTTCATCTGGTAGCTAAACCACAAGAAAATTCTCTCACAGGGCAACATAAGGAAAAGAGGTATAAGCGGGCCAACCAAATTCCCTCTTTGTGAACCAAGTTTTTGACTGCAAATCCGACAGTACTATGACCTGGTTACCCCAGCCAAGTTTTCAACAGTGGTCCCGATCAATATTTTCAAATATATAAAACTATTTATAGGGCTTCGATAAATCTAAAAGAGGGCTTTCCATGGTGAAATGTTTGATGAAAAGCTTAAAGCAATTTTGACAATATTACACTCGCCACAAGTGTACTATATCCTTTCTTCTGACACATCTGCCCACGAGGATCTGATTGTCGCCACCTAACGTGATGAAAAGGAGCGGCTGCAAAAGTCTCCAGGATGGAAAAGGGGTGGACTTTGATCATAACCTGAATCATGTGCTGGAACATACTTCCAACAAGCCCTAGAATGAGAAGAGGCAGGGGTTTTCTTCGCACAGGAATGAGGCACACTCTAAATCACATTCGGGTTTATATAGGAGGAAGATTCATTACAAGGACCATTGCTATAAACCTGCATCTAATGTCAAACAAGTAATTTTGGAACATAACGACCTCTGGGACAAAGTTGCAAGCTTGCAAAAGCGGGCGCTGATAGGAAGATGGTTGTACCCAGAGGATTTAATTTTTGATCTGCCGGAGTGGGTAAAAACCTTCTGGTGTCCAATTCTAGGATACATTCCTAAAGTAAGTAAAATTATGCAAAACTGTTTCAGCGAGCTTTTTCTGCATGAGGAATATTGTAGGAATATTATGACTTGAACTTGGGTCCGGAGTAGGAGTTTCATGCAGCTCCTACCATGGTTTTTGGGTTTTAATCCTGTAATTGATGCCCTGAAGAGTAAACTGATTTGGGTCAAATTACCAAGCTTACCCCTGGAGTTCTAGATCTTGAAAACAGTTCGGGCTATTGGAAATTCCATTAGAACGACCAAATATTTTGATCCTAGATGCATTGGTACTACAGACAAGCAGATTTCTTGGATTTTAGTTGAAGTTTCATTCCAAGGTGGGTTGCTGAGTGATGTTGATTTAATTTGGGGACAACGAATACACTAACAAAGACTAGACTACTGGGGTGTGCCATTCCACTCTCATATGTCACCACACTAGTCACTTGCAAAGAATCTGTCCTATGCAACAATGGAGGAGAGGATGCCACAAAGACATGTCTTTTGGCCGCCAACATGGAAATAAGTCAGCTCGTGCATCTAGGTCCGACTCGGGTAAGTCAATTCCCCCCTCTTATAACAATGTCAGATCTTACTCTTCGGATTTACCTTTGTTAATTATACGTACTGCAAAAGCCCCATATTTACCTGAAAACACGGGTTCCCTTCGCTACAATCAAGAATTCTCTCCAATTTCCCACGAGTCAACCTCGCCGCACTCTAATAAACCAATAGATGACCCCCAAGGAACGGGCTATATAGGAAATCCTACCTTATCACCATGTCCACATCCCTCTGAACCACTAGTGGTTTCACCATCGATGCCCCCCCTGGAATGGGCTTCTCCATTATCTTCTCATGAACCTGATCCCCCACAACGCCTAGATTCCCTGCAGAATACTGTGGGTAGTGATTTATATGCGCTTCTAGGAAACCTGATGCTAGATATGGCTGCACTTACTGTCTTTGATAAAGGACTTTCAAAACCCTTTCCTCATATATCTCCTAAGTCAGCTTCAAACATCACTGTCAAGAAGACTAATAAAAAGGGATCAAGGAATTTTCGTGGTCAGCTCAGGACAAAATCATTATTTCAAGTGGATCTGCATGATTTGCATTATGTTCCTATTACTACAATTGGTGATATTCGGGGCCTTAGAGCAAGCATCCCCAATGAAGTACCTAAATGACGACTATGGTATCTCTGAATGTAAGAAGGTTGGGCGGACCCTCTAAAAATCTTCGCCGTTTCCAGATGTTCTCAGAAATAAATCCATCAATGGTATTTCTTCAGAAACTCTTTGTAATCAGATTGTTGGTATTGAGACAATTTTAAGTATACACTCGAGTTGGCATGCAGTGGGAGTGGATGCAGTGGGTTGGGCGGGTGGAATGTTCGCCACTTGGGACCCTTTATTGTACAGTCTAAAGGCCTATAAATTCTTTGGAGGTATTTTTCTATACAGTAATATAAGAGGGGTCTCGGAGCTGAGAGACATCGACAGTAAGATTGGTCAGATTTATATGGACATGACGATCGCTCCACCTGACTCTCTATCCTATGCCACTCTTGAGAAGTTGGAGCCTTGCAAGCTTGAGATTTTAAAAATACAGGAAACTACATGGAAATTAAATAGAAAAGTTCAATGGTTGCAGGAAGGCAATCTGAATACAAGGTTTTTCCATAACTGTGCAAATCGCTGTAGGAACATGAATTCAATTTGGAGAATAAAGGTTGCGGATGGCTCTATGAAACATAAAACGTAGGACATACAGGTTGAAGCGCTCAACTATTTTACTGATTTATATAAAGTTGACCATGAAATTGATCATCAAAGCCAAGCTTGGGTACTACAACATATGCCCTCCATGTTAGACTTAGATGCAAACAATGTTATGGAGGTGGAGATATCTAATGAGTTAGAAGTTGCATTAAAATATTTTGCACATGACAAAAGTCCCGGGCTGGATGGATGGCTAGCTGAATTTTATTTACACTTCTATGATATGTTGGAGTACGAGCTACTTATGGTTGTGGAACATATTAGAATTCTAGGGTTTGTTCCTGGCGATATGAATTTGACCTTCTTGAAAATCATTCCTAAGTCATCGGATCCTGAAAAGTTCTTAGATTTTAGGCCTATTGCACTATGTAATGTTGTGTACAAAATCACCTCTAAAATTATTGCAAATAGCATTCGGGGGATCCTATCAACATACATTTCTAAGTAACAATTTGGGTTTTTAAGTGGCAGGTCTATACACAATGCCATTGCTATAGCACAAGAGGCTTTACACTCCATTCATGAAAACAAAACTGAGGCTCTAATTATGAAGATCGACATCCATAAGGCATATGATTCTGCAGATTGGTCTTTCATTAGGCTAATTCTCCTAAATATTGGGCTATCTATTCGATCTATTAGATGGATAATGGCGTGCATAACTTTAGTAAGATATGATGTTCTCATTAATAGACTACCGACTGAATTTTTCTTGGTCGAAAGAGGGCTTCGACAGGGCTGTTCTTTATCCCCGCTCATATTCATCCTTATTATGGATTGCTTTAGGAACCTCATGAAGATGGCAAAGGAAAAGGGTTACTTTGATGGACTAGATTTCTCTCCTACGGTATGTGTCACACATTCATTAATTTTTGATGATTTGCTGGTCTTTGGTAAACTTATTAGGAACCAATGGTTTTATTTGCACTACATTTTCAATCACTTTGGAGCTACTTCTAGTTTATGCATTAAAAAAGGTAAATCTCTCCTTCTGTATGATTCGGGAGATGTGGAGGAAATTAAGTTTATTTTTGAGTTTATAGGGACTGGCATAAGTCATATAATGTTGGGCATAACATATCTCGGATTTAGACTCAAACCTTGTTCATACAATAGCAATGATTGGACTTGGCTGATCGAGAAATTTAAAAACAAGATACACAAATGGACGAGTAGGTTCCTTTCACTGGATGGTAGATATATCTTCATACAAGTTGTCTTATCTCAATATGTAGTCTATTGGTCTAACTTGTACTTTCTCCCGGCAATCACTGTTAACAAAATTAATTCCATTATTGCAATTTTTTTGTGGGGAGGTTCCTCGGATCACACTAAAATCCATATCTGTAAATTGGAGGCAATCTCTATCCCGAAAATATCTGGCAGTTGGGGTCTATTAAATCTCATACTTTTCTCAAATGCGCTGCTGGTAAAATATTTATGGTGTGCTCTGAAGGGTGACGGATTATTGTCTAAAATAATTACACACAAATATTTTGAGGGTGATTCTATTCGATCTATATACTTGGGTTGTGTAAGGTCTATAAAAAAGGCTTTAGCCATCTAGTGCAGTTTCCAAAGAGTGATGCACATCTTGGGACAAAGACTGGTTTGGGAGTTCGACAACGGCAAAAATATTCTAATTGGAGTCGACCGAATGCTCGCGTCTGAAAATGTAATTCTCTTTGATTCACACCTACTTCACAGACTTCATCACAATGGAATTCTCTCTCTCTTTGATCTTATATACCGCTGGAACCTCGGGGCTCCCATATGGAAATCTGCAGAGATGCTGGGGTTACAGGGTAGTGAAGCACATAGCTGGGAATGCCATAAAGCTCTTCTACAGGCGACGGGATTATCTTTCAGAGGGGAAGGTGAAATTATGGTTTGGAATGGAAAATTCAAGGGTGCGGGATTACTTGTTAAGGATGAGTATGAAAATCAAATTGCTAAAATGACTCCCGACCCTACGTTGTCTCCTTTTTATATTGCATGGAATCTTAAAATCCCTACAAAGATAATATTATTTGCATGGTTATTGTGGAAAAACAGAGTACTAACTTGGGAGGTATTATGAAAACGGGGATTTTATGGTCCTGGAAGATGTCCATTTTGTCTCCAACATGAAGAGGCTACTTCTCATCTTTTCTTCACATGTACCTTCTCTCCTTCTATTTGGCATCATTTTGCTGGCCTTAAGGTGACCCTTCTTGGCATCCTTCTGACTGTATTCAAGTTATCAAATATTGGGTTGTTGTAAGTTTCTCTTACAAATCTTTACCCTTTTATGTGTTTTGGGAAATCTGGAATGCTCGGAATTGTTGGATTTTCAAAGGGGTTCCCCCACAACACTCCAAGATTACAGGGAATATTTCTTTATGGATTAATGATCGTCCTTGTATCCCACCTACTATTAAGGATCTTTCTAAGAGAATCCAGCCTGACCATATTGAGCTCCCGACTTTATATTTTGATGGTGCAAATAAGGATGGCCTATATGGCTGTGGGGCTTGGATAAAGCTTGAAAACAAGGACCGATATCACATGTTTTGGAATGGAGGTGTTGGCTCAAACAATAAGGCGGAAATTATGGAGTTATGGAGTGGGATACTGATTTCTTATCATCTAAATCTCCCTTCAATTCACATATATGGAGACTCGAAGTACACCATTGACGGGATCAGCGGCAGATGTAGAATGCAATGCAGCAATAGCGTTGGTTGGGTACAGTGGATCAAGTATCTATTAGGAAAGTTTCAAGCCTACACTATTCAGCACATACATATGGAGAAAAATACGCGTGCTGACCTTCTCTCCAAAAGAGGGCTGGAGTCCACATATGGTGCTATTCATATCATGCATTACAGGGCTTCCACTCTGTTGGATTCTCAATCTTTTCCTCTGCCATAATCTACAACAAGTGAGCCTGATCTTCTCAAGCGAGCCAGAATACATATGCAAGCAAGCGGGATATCCTTTTTTCTTATGCTGCTTTTATAGGCTATATCTTCATTGTACATACCAGATCCTTTTCTGTTTTTTGCCTTTCTCAATATTCTCCTTTATGCTGTTTTCAATCATATGATGTTCCCACTGACCCTCAGTATGTATCTGGGCTCAGTGATGTTCTATTCAGTTACGTATTGGCTGGGTTTTCTGTGGTTGGTATGCGGAGTTTTTATGTGTCTTTATGGCCTTTGTACGGTTCTTATGATGGATTTGGTTTGCCTCTTCATGTGGTTCATATATTTCCTGCTATCTGTCATATGATAGAATGGTATGTCTAATGTGCTGTAAAATGATATTTGATCAACGAATATGAAATTTTATATATAACAGCATTTTTTTCATCCTGAAAAAAAAAGGTCGATTCAAAATATTTAGCATGCAGGGGTTTCAATCAATGCTGCGGAACTGTGAATTTTTCCTTCTAGGATTATAACCACGATATAATACTTTCAATTCCGCTTAGGGTTTTAGATATATTTATGTCTTTGCTGTGATTTACACTTCGAATTCGCTCAAGTCCTCCACTTCCACGTTAAGCTACAGAGTATTTTTGGTTACATGATTTAAAAAACTCTTTCACCAGTGCGGCAAGGCTTCGAATCTTACAGAGAAGAGTAAGAAGCATACTAAGTCTGCCATTACCCTAAATTTTGAAAGCTTTGGCACTTACATGGAAAGCTTCAAACAATTTCATTGAAAAACAATTTTACATGCGGTGTTCATATAAAATAAAACGGTTTCACTGAAATGGGTTGAATAAAAAATCTCGCCTGATTCATGGAGGTAACGAAAAACTAGGTAGTTCATCTCGCAGGAATTGATCATGATCATGACCATCCACGCCTCTTCTGATTAGCGTACTTGAACCCCTCGGTGTAATGGAGCTTTCCGTGGTAGTCTCGGGATAGAAATCACCGTGATTAGAGGCACTCGGATTCCAATTTGTTGAGTTCAACCAAGTGTATCAAATCATAGTTGGATAGCATGGACGCGCCCTCCCTCCTTCATTGGACAAACCCTGCAACGCGAGGTTAATAGACGAGGGAAACTAAAAAATTTGATATTCAAAAAACAAAAGTTGATATTCGAAAAATTTTGATATTGTTTCCTACTACTAAATTTTTTATTATGGTATGGTGGTTGATTATGGTATGCATTAAGTAATAAAGTAATGGATTACAACGCTGTTGAAAAATATCAAAGTTCAAAAGAATAAATGGCTATGAAGGATATAAAAGTCAAAAAGTAAGTTGAATAATTTGTGAGGAAGTAGAGATAATTAATGAGTGGTGGTTGAACTTGATGTGAGAAAATGAAGAAGGCAATGAGGATTTGCAAAAGTAGATTAACTAGGAAGAGAGCAGTGAAGTGAGGATGAGAGAGTTGAAGAATTTCAATGAGAAAGGTGAGTTGGTGAACGGATGGTTTTGAAACAAAGGGTTGATGATAAAATATAGCTCAATAAAGAGAGGTAGTCAATGCACCTCAATGAGGTCTAATGAACACACTGGAGTGAGGTTACGAGAGATATGTGATTACAAAGTAGCAGGTTGGATGCAATGTAGGATGAGATTGTGAATGAGAAAGAATCAAATGAACTAATGGGAAACCATATCCTAAGGCCAACATAGGATGAGAACCTAGTAGTGGGCATGGCACTAAACAGTAGCAAAGCTAGCAATATACCAACCCCACCCCTTATGCTTCTTAAATACAAATAGGTAACACTACACTAGCGTGTTAATAATGGTTCAAGTCCACCTCGTATTTAGCTTACTTATGGAGGAAAAATAAAAATTAGAGGAAGTAGTATTAACAATAGTGCAAGTTTGAATATTAAGAGTAGCACACTTGGGAGTTTTAGTTATTTAGAGCAAAAAAACAAGAGTTTCATGAATTTTAGTACCTACGATGCTTTGAATTATAACCTAGGAGCATGTAAGAGAAATAATATTAGAGTGATGTACTACTTAAAAAATTTAGTCATATGTAAATGCTTTCGAAAAAAAACATAATGATCCATGTACCTTGATATAAAAAAAACCTTAAAAATGTCACTTTTAAAATCTCTTATGTAGTTACCTCATGTCATTCGGGTAGATATCACAATTACTTATGTAAGTAATCGTGTGATCATATTTTTCATTATCTTAAAGGAACTCTTTCTAGACATGCACCCCATCAAACATAAATCATCCTAACATATACATTTGAAGTAATATAAATCATCCTATGACTATCCTCGAAATGATTCTCACTCATAGCCTTGGTGATGGTGTAAGGCTCGTATCAAAATGGTATGAGCTTCTTCTAGGAGTTTGTTAATTGCTCTTTATGCAAGTCCAACCATAACTCATCATCAACCTGAAACTTATGTGGATCCGAATGGATTGTGTATCTACTTGTACTTGGAGTTCGCAACTTTCTATAAAATATCATGAACTCGTTATCCTCAACTAGTGTGCCATACTTGGTGGGTGTGACCCAACAACTAATTCGTCTATCCTCGAAGGTGTCGTTATAAGCTTCTAGTTGTATTTAAGAATCTTTCTGACTGGTGTACCACAATCTAGCTCTGCAATCCTGGTGCTGCTCAACTTCTCAAGGCTGAGGTGAGACCAACTCGGACCAACTAGGTAATCTAACACTCTTGAGAATTTTTTTTTTCCCAATAACCCAAGATTCTCCCCCAACTTGTCAAACTTCCCCTTTGTTAGGAGCTTTGTCAAACTATTAACCATATGCAACTTTGTCAGAATGTGGTCCAACACTACCAACTCCCTAATGAACTTGGAATATTAGGAAATTGTATTGAATATCAATGTGTTTGAAATGGTCATGACACATTGGATTTTCATAGAGCTTGATGTAACTTTGATTCTCACAAGAGACAATATTGGGCTTCAACAACTGATTGGTTGACTCTACAATCAAGTTGCAAATCTAGATAGCTTCATAATAAGTATATGAAACTTCCATGTACTTTGCTTCAGTGGAACTCAATGCAATTGTTGCTTGCTTCTTGTTGATTTAATAAAAATGATTTATAAAATGATAATAATGATGTTTAAAATGAGCTGTATGATGGTCTATTTATACACCTTTATTTTTCATGAGGTGTAGGGGTATTTTTATAACATCACTGACCTTGAAAGCTTTGTCTTGAAATCACAGTAGTTAGAATTTTCTTTAGTTAAGCACATTTTTGTGGTGGAATGAAGTTTATAAAATATCTATTTATACTTTGTAGAGGTTTGACTTTGTTTTTCCTTTGAGCATTGGTGAGGTTTCTTTGTATTTTTTGCATCATAGTCTAGTCTTTTGACCTAATTGTTTAACATGAAATTTTTGTGCTTATTGGCAATATATTTGAAATACCTGCATGATCAAGAAACTGTTATGGTTAATTAAATTACTAATTAGGTACTACAGAAAGAGGATGATGTTGAGATGGCTTGCCTAGGTGACTTTGGGAGAAACCCGAAGGTGGTCAGACAAAGCTCTTCTAAGTAAAAAATATGAAGAGAAAAAATTGGTAATGTATACGTGGTTGCTCAGCCTGGGCTATATGGAAAATCTTGGCAGAGAGTGTTTACCTTTCTGTATCTTCACGAAAGTAGATTGTCTGGTCACAAAATAAGATCACTACATGTAGGTGATGGTTATGTAGTAAGTTCTCAGCCTTATCTTCAGAATGGCTAACAGAGAGGATCAGGTTTGAACACAAGATATAATTTGATGAATTTGGAGATTTAGAGTTAAAGAAAAAATTGTGGTGATGTTTGGATGGGTGTTAATTTTTAGGGTTTTCCATTTTTATAATTTTCTTTGTTGTGCTTTCTACATGCTACCTAGTTGCTTTCCTGTTGCCCTAGCATTTTAACTTTTTCGATGTCTATCTGTCTATTCTTTCTTGCCCCATTTGAAATGTCATCCTTATTTGGTAGGCTTTTTCTTCCATATAGTGTGAATATTTTTCCATCACATAGCTTCTGTGGGGTTTGTCTATGCAAATAGCTTGTAAGTCCCATTCATCAGGGTATTTGATGAAATGAAATGATTATCGATGATCACCAACTAATGGTACCTGCAGAGATTTACTCTAACAATTCTATAGTTTTCCTATGCCAACAATTATACAACATTTTAACCTCATGAGCTATCTCTCCTCTATTCTCTTAGATGATTCTATAAGCACTTATTGTTGTTGTCAAATATTTTACTCTCTAGTCCCATTGATATATTTCATTTATTTGTGGACATTGATCTATTTTCATTTCATTTCTTCAATTTTTCTGGTTGTTATGTGTTACCTTTGGCCAATGCCTTATTTATTACCTATGCTTTTTCTGCTTAAGCATTCCAGCCAGCCAAAGCAACAGGGGCAGCAAGAGCCACGCAGTCCAGCCAGAGCCCAACAGGGGCAGCGCAGAGGCAACGGGAGCCACGCAGGGCTGACGCAGGCCCAGTCAGGGCAGCGTAGGGGCAGTGTAAGCCCTTCAGGTGTGACGTAGGCCCTTACTGAGCAATGCAGAGGCCAACGCAGGCTAGTTAGGCTGACGTAGAGGGATACAGAGCAGCGTATTACTGCCGTTTTTATTTCTCTATTGGGTGAACTAGTTTTGGTGCCCAGGATTGTTGTACTTAGATTCTGCATAATAATGAAAACCCTCCAGAGCTAGCTGCATCGGTTTTCCCACATTGGGTTTTTTCCGGGGATAGTTATCCAGAAAATCCGTGTGTCACTTTGTCTATGAGCATGTTATTTAGTATTTGATCTGTATGTGTAGGTTGCTAGTTGTATTTACTATTTACTTTGCTAATTTATTGAATATTTCAAAAATTAACTTGTAACTTAATTCAAGTAGGAGAAGTAAATCAAGATACTGCAATAGGGTTTCTTAGATTAATAAATTTTCATATTCCCTAGGTCTAGCCCCATTAGGTCACCTAGGGCAACAATTTCCCAGGAATCTAGCTAGAGGAAAAATTCTATCTCCTAGAGGAAGATGCGTTGATGGGTGCCCTCACTCTCCTCATAACTTGGGCCAATTCCGACAGTGGAATCTTCGGATTCCTCAAGCCCTAGCTCTAGGATCAAGTTTTTCCTAGGTGTTCCCAAGGATAGAACCTACTAGGATCAATTTGACCTATCGAAGTAAAAACACTTGTCTGATCCTTTCCCATATTCACCTTGTCTAGGATAGGAACATCATTGGTTGCTAAATTCCATCCCCGAACCTGGGCTGGGTCCACTTGGCCCCGTGTGGTCCCATTTGGTGTCAAAGGCCTTTCATTAAGGACCATTTGGGAATCCAAGTTCCCAAAGGATTTTAGGGATTGAGAACTTCGTTCATAAGTCTTATTCTTCTCCCTCAACCCTTCAATCCCCCTCCTCTCTCCCTAGAAGATAATTCCCTTGATTAAAAGGAAATCAAGTCCCACTCTTTATTTTATCTTAGAGAAAGGGTTTCGAGGGTCACTTCCCACCTATTCATTGACCTATACTCTACAAGTGACTTCCTAAACTACCGGGACTCCACCCATCATTGAAAGTCCGTGAAGAGCAAGGATCCTTAGCTATGGTGACAATGGGCTAAGCCTCCATCGTTTCCCTTATCCTAACAGTTTTCCTCTTAGGAACCCCTTTTAGATCCACTACTAGTTTGAGTGGTAACAAGTTGTTCACAATTCCATTTGTGAACAACTCTTTGGTATGCCCACTTTTTCCATACTACAGGTCCAAGATGAGAATTCCATGGTTATGGAGGTTGCCCTTCTTCTCACTAAATCAATCCTCTACAATATAGTGAACTAGGGCTAGTTGGTTCACCCACTTGATTGTTACTTTAGTCCTTCAAAGTTTGCACATCCTTAGGCCATATACACCTGCTCTTCTACCAATTTTGTTGTCCTTCACCAGAACAAGAGTCAGGGCTCTTCTTTAACAGTAACCTAACAACCGTCCAACTGTACTTGGCCTACCATCAATCTGCCCAACCACAGTCAATTCTTTTTACTAATCTAGGGCCCACAATATTGTCTTCATCTAGGGCTCTTCAAATCTGCCACCTAACAATGGTTTGAGTCCTCTCAAGATCATTGTTCTTGTGTATCGACAATTTGATCTTTGTTGTCCAATCTATGAACAAATATGAACTACTCCTCTTACCATACTTCTAACAATATGTAGATGACTGAACTAGGGTCAAAAATCAGCCACTAATAGTCCATTTACTAATTTTTTATAGGTTTCTTCAGATCTTTGTCTAAAACTCTATGGAAAGTCCACCAAAATCAACTCCTCTGCATGTCAATCCATTCTTCATACGGCACATTTCTTCTGCATGCTCAATCTTATGCTCAGGTTCCACCCTCCTTTGGATCTGTTGTCTCCACACATACTGAATTTGCAAACCATCTTCCAGATCTACGGTCTTTATTGCAGAAATAAACCTCGCTCTAAGGGTCACAACCCATCTTCTTCTACACAAATTTTTCATAGTCTTAAGGTCATACCTTATGACCTAAACATGCTAGGAAACTATCCTAACTAGGGCATTATATTTATGTACTTCTAATTGTTGTAGAACAAACCCTATCCACACATAGAAAAAACATGACTCTTGCCTCCATAAGGGACTCGACCTAGCTCATATGGATCCATAGATTCTGGGCATTTATTTGACTGAATCTTGACATGAACTTTAGATCTGAATTTCGACCCTCAAACTAGGGTTAACTCAGACAATATTACACCTGCATCAACTTCTTTTATGGCTCTAAATTACAGTGCAAGCCCTCCTCCCTTTATGTTGGTCTTTATCATAGACCTTGCGGCCTACTAACCACCACAAGGTAAGATGGTATCAACCCTCTCTTCTATTTCATGTAGAAAATCTAACCAACGAGATTCAATCTAATATTTTAATCATGTACTAAAACAAGATACCGAATCCTTCCTACAATTTGTGGAAACAAAACACAATTGCAGAATCACATATAATTAAGAGAAACAAGCTATCAATCGCACAACACAAGATGTATCTGGGGAAGCAACTGCTCAAAAACCTCTATCTCTATTTTGTATTAAGTCAAGGAATCATGAAACAATACAATGCTTAATCTCTCTTGAGATTCTCCAGCACTCTGCCAATTGTCTCCTGCTGATCTAGGAAAAATCGGTCTAGTACTTAGCCAATTCTCAGCCTTCCTTCAGCATGCCTTGCTTACGAAATTCCAATGGAATTATCTCCATATTAATTAGGAAAATCAACCTTCCTTGATTGCGCAATCCATCATGGCATCCCAATGACTTTATAATTGCACATGGGAAATTTTCTATAAATACAACTGATAGTTATGTTCCTCTGAACTGTGTTACAATAAGGATCAAGGGTCTTTTTATTATTTAAAATAAGATAAAACCCTAAACAACCAAAACCCTAACCTGAGGAGATGTAACACCAAGAGTTTATGGGCCCTGTTGGGGTTAGTTGGGCAACCAACTTCCCGGGGTCGTAACTTGGTCATATGATCTTCATTTGACACACATGATACCTCGTTAGAAAGATCTCTCTGAGGACTACAATTGCTAATACGATTTCTATGAAATATCCAAACCTTTCATGCCCAAAAAACATTGTTTGGGGCCTCAAAATGGCTTTGAAATTTCAGAACCCGAAAAAATAACAAAAATAGTAAATTGTGTTATAATTAAGGAAACTGAAAAAACTGAAAGAGACAATGGCGAGGGCCCAAGTGGAATAGACGGGTGGCCACCAATATCCACCTCGATCACCTTAAATTGAATTTCTTGAGCTAACTCAATCATCATGACTTATTTAATTGACACAATTTGTTATGAGACAAAATTACAATTTATTGTCCAATTTATTTAAGGGAAAAATAAATTAGACGCCTCACATTCCTCACTCCTGGTACATCAAAATTCCTCACGAGTGTGGGTGCATTTTATTTTGTCCTTTCTATTCGCCAATTTCACTGTTTCTTGTTGCAAATTTCAACACTCCCTCTCAACAAGAAAGGAATTCAATCTATCCCCATCCGGTACCTTTGGAATGTTCTGCATGCTACACTTCTCTAGTGTTGTTTGCACCTGCAAATCCTGAAACTGAATAGCCTCCGAACAAATGAATCAGTATAATGCATCTGTCATCAGAGTCTTATGACTGTTGCTAGCTACTGCACCTGTCTAGTACCGGATTCTATGCACTGCTGCTGACATCTGCATCCGTGCCCTTTAAACTGTTGCTAACTCTATTTGTGCTCCAATATTTGACATCTGTCACTCTAATTTATGTCTTGTTGACATCTGACTACATCAATCTAACTGATCCTTCCTACTATTGATGTACTGTGGGCTTCTCCTAGCCATGTTCGATCCATGAGACACGCCATCTCAATGGACCTTGCCCAAATTTCTTATCTTGGGATTATGTCTACACATAACCCCACCTTACACCTCGAGGTATGGCTGCTCCCTCTTCCCATCTGGCTCGAAATTTCCCCCTCATGGAGGTCTCTGCTTGAGTGGACGCTTCCACTCGGTCTCCTCTCTACTTCTCCAATTGTGGCAGCTACTCCACAACCTTTTGAGACTGCTTCTCATGAGGATGCATGTTGAGAGGTAATTTATGCTCCCTCTAAACCACCAAGTCTCTAACTTTTTCCTTTCTCCTCAAAGCTTTGCATGCATCTGGTACCTCAAGTGCATATAGGTTCTTGTAGAAATTTGAATAACTGATATATTATTCACTGAGATTCTCTTGATCACACACTATTTTATCTTCATGCATAATACAGAATCTCTTCTACCATTGATCATTAAATGCGGAAATAAAATCAATTGCATGCGCACATTAAAACCATAAACATTCACACATATGAACACAGTATTTCATGGGAAAGCTTAAAGTTGAAAACCCCCAACTATCTGTATATTATATGTCATAGATATCATGTAACAATCATTGTACAAAGCTCCTCACAAGCTCTCAGCACAACCTCCAATTGCTACACACTAATCATGCTAGATCTAGCAAAACACATGCTCCAATCTCTGCCACCTGATAGCCAGCCTCTATTGCATAATCAATGTTGTAGGATGGCTCATTAAATAACTTGAACCACCTGGCTTGTGGCTTGTACCGCGCAATACTCATTGCTGCGCAATACTCATTGCTTCTCCAATCACCGGTTATTGAAAATATGAAACAAAGATAGTCACAATCGATAGTTAACCCGCTTCTTTCACCTATCTCTTCACTGGTCTCCACTGAAACTGTCCATGCACTGAAGTTAACTGATGTATTCTTTAGTTGATTAATGAGTTTATAATTAGTGAATTAATTAATAATTAATTCACACCACTCTCACTAATTGTATCAATTAGTTAAACTGAATACAAATAGCTCAACTATGTTTATATTAGTTAAACTAAATACAACTCCACTAACTTCCTCAATCAACTCCACCAAACTCTGTCACATGAGTTCTAACTGAAGTATCCATGCAATAGCTCCACTTAACCCTCAGGAATAGCGTAATTCTTTCTGTCAGCTCCTGTGCCACATCTGTGCACTTAACTGAAGTGCTCCAAGAGAATAAGATAATGTTTATAGTCCAAATATTATTAAGAGCTAATAATATTCGACATATCTATTTTTAGACTGGCAATCTAAAAATAGATTCCGCCCAGTATGTCTAAAAATAGAAGTTCATCTATTTTTCCAACTTGACCAACCATCCACAAATATCATCTTGCAACTCATAGAACATGATCCATATGTCTAAAAACAGACATAGTCTAAAAATAGACTTTGCGCCAAAAATAGCCTGCGGGCCCACATAGTGAAGGCAACTTCTTTCCACTAAGCTCATCATCTTGTTGCAATCTCAACACTCCCTCTCAACAAGATAAGGATTATCTGCCATCCCTATCCTGCCTCTGTGGTATTCAAATTTTCTCCTGGTGAGCGCCTTCGTCAAGATATCAGCATCCTGATCCTTCGTGGGAATGTATGAAAGTAACATGATCTTCCGCTACACACAATCTTTGATATGATGATACCGGTCTATGAAGCCATGCTGCCTCAACTCATCCTCCTGTCTGTACCATGATCCATATCCCGATGTGCCTCTGAGATATCTCAATACATGCTTTCATGCCTTCCAGTAGAGCTTGGTAGGCTTAACCATAGCTTGTGAAAGCTGGTTAACAGTATAGCATATGTCAGGTTGTGTATTGACCAGATACATAAGCGACCCCACCAACTGTCGATAAATAGTGGCATCCACTACCTCCGCCGAAGTAGCATCCTCCTTCCTCCATCCACTAGGAATAGGAGTATCAACAGGCTTGCAGCCATGCATGATGAACTTCTCCGGTATCTCTCGGGCATACTTGCCTTGAGAAACAAACAGTCCATCACTGCGCTGCCAAATTTCCAATCCCAGGAAATAATGAAGGAGGCCCAAGTCCTTCATCTCAAACTCTTTTGCAAGATCATCCTTGCATGAGAGTATCAACAGCTCATCACCTGTCAAAATCAAATCATCTACATAAAGTACAATGATTAGAAACTTACCCTCCACCACTATCTGTTATAGGTTCGGATCCACCTCACTCTTGGAGAATCCAAGTCCAGTGAAATAACTGTCTATCCGAGTGTACCAAGCACGAGGTGCTTGTTTCAACCCATACAATGCTCTTTTGAGCCTGCACACATGCGACTCACTGCTGAAGATCTCGAAACCTTCGGGTTGCTCTATGTACACCTCCACCTCAATGACTCCGTTAAGGAACACAGTCTTCACATCCATCTGATGAATGTGCCACCCCATCTACGCTGAGAGAGAAAGAATCATCCCTATGGAATAATACCTTGCGACAGGTGCAAAGGTATCCTCATAATCGATCCCCTCAATCTGTTAGAAGCCTCGGGCAACAAATCTTTCCTTGTACTTCTCCACACTCCCGTCAGCTGCTTGCTTCACCTTGTAGATCCATCTCGAACCCACCACTAATTTCCCTTCCAGCCTCGGGACAATCTCCCATGCACTGTTTCTGACAATCGAATCATACTCTTCCACCATGGCATCTACCCATGCGGGATCCTCCACAGCTTCCTCAACAGAAGATGGATCTGTCACGATACACTTGCTCATAAGAGCCATGTATCTAGTATACCGGTTAGGTGACTGTCTCTATCGGCACTGTGATGTAGGTGCTCCTACAACCTTCTCTGCATCTTGAGCCAGTCGCTCAGCTTCTGTAGTGCGCTTCCGCCCTCTAATGGTTGGCGTTGCCTGAGTGGTCTCTTCCACTCCATGAACCTCCTCTTGTGGCTGATCCACATCCAGAGACTCATCCTTAGGAAATAATAGCTCCTCATATGCATGCAAGTGTGGCTCCCTCTCAAGCGAACACTTCATGGCTTTCTCCTCATGAAATTTTATATCCCGTCGAACAACAGTCTTGCGACTATCTGGAAAATACACACGATAGTTGTGGGATGTATCAGTGTACCCCACAAATATCCCAACCTCTGCAATCGGCTCCAGCTTCTTCCTGGCATCCTTCGTCACATGAATGTAAACAGGTGAACCAAAAATCCTCAAATGGGAAATATCAGGCTTCTTACCAGAAAACGCCTCCTCGAGTGTACTCATGCCAAGTATCCTGTGAGGAAAATGGTTCTGCACATATACTACAGTATTGCATGCCTCATCCCACAAGTGTATGGGAGGGCCCTAATCATGCAACATCTCCCATGCAACACCCACGATTGTTTTGTTCTTTCGCTCAGCAACCCCATTCTACTGTGGGTTATGAGGTGCTATGATCTCTCTTCAAATTCCTTCTGCGCTGCAAAAGTCCTTGAACTCGCCAGAGATGAATTCACCACCATTTTCGCTCCTAAGAGCCTTCACCTGCTTCCTCGATTCTTTCTCAACCAGTGCCTTGAACTCACAAAACTTTGAGTATGTCTCGCTCTTCTTCTTCATGAAGAAGATCCAGCACTTCCGAGAAAAATCATCAACAAATATCACATAGTACCTGTGATTTGCTGTCGAAGCTACTGAGAAAGGTCCACACACGTCTATGTGAATTCTCTCAAGGATCGCCGTGGCGCGACTATCCTTCTCGTGAAAGGTGGCTTTCAAAAAATTTCCTAAGGTACATCCCTTGCACTGATCTGACTGCGCAAGAGTACCCTTAGGAAGCCCAGTAGAAATATGTTGCAGTATCTTCAAAGCTCCATGGTGAAGGTGGCCCAATCTCTGGTGCCACAGCTCGTCATCATCCCGGCTCACCACTCCTTCTGCCTTACCTGCCATTGCTACGCAGCCATCTACCTGCAATTGATAAAGGTTCTTAACTCGAACTCCTATCCTCTGGGTCTCACCAGTTGCCTTACTGCGCAGGAAAGCCTTTCCCTCGCTAAAGACAACATCATATCCCTTGTCTTCTAAAATCGCCACAGATATCAGATTCTTCTTCAATCCTGGAACATGCATCACTTCCTTCAATATGAAGGGTTTACCAGACTCCCTCTCAAAGGAAATGGTACCGATACCGTTCGCACTGTATCTACCATCATTGACCATCTCGATGTGCACTCCAAGATCTTTCTCATCCAGATCAGTAAACAAATCTCAATCCCCTGTCATGTGAAAAGATGCACCACTGTCAAGAAACCACACTGAAACCATCACACTTGAGACCAAGCATGGGATCAGAAAAAATTCCAGCTCAAACTGCGAGGCTAAGGCCTCTCCAGCTACAGATCCAACAGCCTGCTTATTTTTCTTCTTCTGTGGACAACTAGTGGCATAATGTCTGTGTTGGTGACAGTGAAAGCACTTCACCTTGGACATGTCTTGCTTCTTTCCTTTCACAACGAATTGAGAAGCATCCTTCTTGCTCTTCCCCTTATTTTCTTTGGCAGCCAAAGCACAATTTTCTTCATCTGAGTGCTTTGATGAAGATCTGTCACTGGTACTTCGCCTTATCTCCTCTTGCACAAGATCCGACCAAAGTCGCTCCCATCCTGGAAATTTCGCTCGACCATTGACAGAGTCCTAATAGGAATGCCAACTCTTTGGAAGCCCAAGGAGAGCCAAGCTCACCAAGTCCTCGTCATCAACAGTAACCCCCACACTTCCCAGCTCATCCCTACATTGGATGAACTTTATGAGGTACTTGGGTATACTGTCGCATTTCTCCATTTTTATGTTTCTGAGTTTATCCTTGAGCGCCAAATTCCTTTGATCACTCTTTCTTTGAAATAAATCTGTCAAGATTTCCACATCAAGAATGGAGAAGCCTTACCATGAAGGTTGGACACTATGTGATCCTTCACACCTTCCAACATAATCCTTCGACATTTTGCTATCTTCTTTTGCCATGCGTTAAGTACGGTAGCATCACTAGAAGTAGGTTTTGGAATTTTTGCATCTATGAACTCCTTCAACCCATTGTCATCCAGCACCGCCTCCATCCTGTCCTTCCATGCAATATAATTCGAGTTGCCCTCAAGGGCATACTCCAATCGCAATCCGTTGAAAGACATCTCAACTTCGACACCAAGAAAACACTGCTGCAAATTCGAATTCCACCAGCACAAAACTCAACCGCTTCAATGTTTTGCAATTTCTCCAATGATCAATATCACTCTGATACCATGTAGAAAATTTGAATAACTGATATGTTATCCACCGAGATTCTCCTGATCACACACTATTTTATCTTCATGCACAATATAGAATCTCTTCTACCATTGATCATTAATTGCGGAAATAAAATCAATTGCATGCGCACATTAAAACCATAAACAATCACACATATGAACACAGTATTTCATGGGAAAGCTTAAAGCTGAAAACCCCAACTATCTGTATATTATATGTCACAGAGATCATGTAACAATCATTGTACAAAGCTCCTCACAAGCTCTCAGCACAACCTCCAATTTCTACACACTAATCAAGCTAGATCTAGCAAAACACATGCTCCAATCTCTGCCACCTGATAGCCAGCCTCTATTGCGTAATCAATGTTGTAGGATGGCTCATTAAATAACTTGAACCACCTGGCTTGTACTGCGCAATCCTCATGGGCTCCTCCAATCACTCGTTGTTGCAAATATGCAATAGTATAGTCACAACTGATAGTTAACCTGCTCTTTCACCTATCTCTGCACTGGTCTCCACTGAAACTGTCCATGCACTGAAGTTAACTGATGTATTCTTTAGTTGATTAATGAGTTTATAATTAGTGAATTAATTAATAATTAACTCACACCACTCTCACTAGTGTATCAATCAGTTAGACTAGATACAACTAGCTCAACTATGTTTAACTCAGTTAAATTGAACACAACTCCATTAACTTCCTCAATCAACTCCACCAAACTCTCTCACATGAGTTCTAACTGAATTCTACATGCAATAGCTCCACTTGACCCTTAGGAATAACGTAATTCCTTCTGTCAGCTCCTGTGCCACATCTGTGCACTTAACTGAAGTGCTCCAAGAGAATAAGATAATGTTTACAGTCCAAATATTATTAAGAGCTAATAATATTCGACATATCTATTTTTAGACTGGAAATCTAAAAATAGATTCCACCCAATATGTCTAAAAATAGAATTCCATCTATTTTTCTGACTTGACCAACCATCCACAAATAGCATCCTGCAACTCATAGAACATGATCCATATGTCTAAAAATAGACATAGTCTAAAAATAGACTTTGCGCCAAAAATAGCCTGCGGGCCCACTTAGTGAAGGCGACTTCTTTCCACTAAGATCATCATCTTGTTGCAATCTCAACACTTGAATCATGCACAGTGTAATTGTCCTGAAGTTACAAAAAGTTTCTAAAAAAGAGTTGATTTTAAATCGATGACATCTCCCTCATCCGAGCTCCAATTTGACCTATTTTTTTTCCATTTGGGTAGATTTTTGCAAGGAATCCAAATATTCTATTTGTTTTCGAAAATTTTACACCAAAATATTCAAATATTCTCTACAAACTCACCACCCAAAAAAATCCTGCTCTGATACCATGTAGAAAATCTAACCAACGAGATTCAATCTGATCTTGTAATCTACTAAAACAAGATACTTAATCCTTCCTACAATTTACGGAAACAAAACACGATTGCACAATCACATATAAGTAAGAGAAATAAATTATCAATCGCACAACAACATGATGTGTTTGGGGAAAGCAACTAATCAAAACCCCTCTATCTCTATTGTGTATTAAGTCAAGGAATCATGAAACAATACAATGCTTAATCTCTCATGAGATTCTCCAACACTCTGTCAAATATTGTCTCCCATTGATCTAGGTCTAGTACTTAGCCAATTCTCATCCTTACTTCAGCCTGCCTTGCTCATGCAATTCCTAGGGAATTAGCTCCTTATTAATTAGGAAAATTAGTCTTCCTTGATTGCGCAATCCATCATGGCATCCCAATGTATTTATAATTGCAGATGGGAAATTTTCTCTGAATACAACTGATAGTTATGTTCCCTTTAGCCTCTGTCTCAACTGGGTATTCCTCGAAACTAACATGCATGCAACTATTAATAGAAAATTATTAGTTATCTGATTGATCACTCATTGTGAATTAAATCTAATTTAATTCACTAGACCTCTCACTAGCTCATCACTCAGTTAGAACTAGTTAAACTGATTTTAACTCATTTAATTGAGTTAATTACACGTGCACCCCACTAATGCATCAACTTCAACTGGACACCAAAAATATTAGAATCCCTCTAGATGCCTCATATTAGACCCTCAACTCGAATTTCTTGAGCTAACTCGGTCATCATGACTTAATTAACTGACACAAGTTGTTATGAGATGAAATTACAATTTATTTTCCAATTTATTTAAGGGAAAAATAAATTAGACGCCCCACATTCCTCACTCTTGGTGCATCAAAATTCCTCACCAGTGTGGGTGCATTTTTTTTTTGTCCTTTCTGGCTTCCAATCTCACTGTTTCTTGTTGCAAATTTCAACATTTCAGAATTTGATACGGCCTTCACACAAAGACACCATTGAAATCACATGCCCAAATTCTCATGAGAAACCTCTCTTAAGCTTGATCTTCCAGAAGAGAACCAACAATATGCCATCCTACTTCCTAGCGCAAACCGACCATTAAGGTATGCAACATTATTCTGAACCCTCACATGATGATCTTGCTCTTGGAGGATGATCATGACCTCCCTTTAGCAACCCTTACTCGGCCCTCGTACTCGGAAATTAATTTAGGACTACATCTCTCTCTTCGCCCTCGATCAAATGAGCTCCTTATCTCTTGTTGTTATTTCCTTCATCCTAAGGCCTCCTTAAATAGTTTTTCCTAGACCTCTTAGGAACCCTCTAGAGCTTATGGGTTTTATCCACTTAGACCTTAGGAAATATTCATTTTCCTTTAATTTTATTTTAGATTTTAAACCTATCTTGGGTCCAAAATCCTCGCTGGCTTCTTTGCCCACAAAGCCTTTTGTGACCAAACTCACACAAACCCATCTTCAATAGGCTTGTGGAGTACCTCCTGGGCTACAAAAATTCAACAAAATAGTGTAGTTGTAGTAACCATAACTTAGTTAAGCGAGGGCTTGGTTGGGTTCTAAGTTGTAAATTAAGTAAGGGTAGTTGTGAGGGCATGATATGGCTAGGGAGGTTTAGGGATGCAAAAGAATTAAAATACATGCTAGCACATGTCGTACAATGTCAATGCATGTTGAATAGTGTTAGGGAATGTTGGGGCATGTCAAGGGATAACTAGGTCAAATGCATGTAAAGGAACAAATAAGATTGTGCGCTGTGGAGTGTCAAATCTAATTCAAGTGTGTTAGTTGAGAAGTTCATAATAGGATTTACAGAGGCAAGCCTATGGTTGTTATATGGGGCTCGACATAGCACTAAGCCAGACAAAGGTAGATCACTTTGTGCCAAGCACAACACTGTTTTTTCCTTAGCTATTTGTTTTATATGAGATGTGGCACAATATGGCTACATGATCATGTTTTAAACTATTCTAGATAATCGCATAGTGTACATTGTTGTGTATAATTTTTGGGGCACTCAAATTTTGTGCTTTCCATTTTTTATATTTTGCAGTTCCTAGCATCTTTAGGTTCTTTCAAACTCTTATTTAATGTTCTAATATTTATATGAACTTAACATACATGTGAAATATTCCATGTGTAAGATATGTTGCTTAGTTGTTTTATGGCCATGGCTAGATCATGCGATCCTTGTCTTGCAATTCAGTTAAGCAGGACAATTTGAGCTTGGAAATGAGTGGCATAAGATGAGTTAAAGGCAAGCCTAGGCAGAACAAGGCACAATCCACTTGTAGTAGGTGCAATTGGTCAAGTTGTTGCGTTGTGTTGCGACCAATATTGTCACATGAACCGCGTAGCCAAGGACTCGATTAGGTTCCCCAAGTCATGAAAAAAATGTAAAGGCTAGTTGTGAGGACATGAGTGCCAAGGCATGTTATGGAATGATAAGATGCCAAATAGTGTGAAGGCATGTCAAACATGCTAAGATGTGCCAAGTGATAAGGCAAGCCAAGATGTGCAAGGGTGTGTCAATGTGTGCCAGGGACTGCCAAGAAAAAAAGGGAGAAACAAGTTAAACTACAAATAAATGAACACATAAGAGAGTTAATAAGTCTTCAATTTACTTTTTCAAAAGGGGCATGCTAGGCACACCAACACTAGGGGAAATAGGTGCCAAGGCAAAGTATTAGTGCATTCTAAGTGCCACGTATTCCTTTGTCGCTTCTCATCTACTTTCCAACAATTGATCTCAAATAAATTTAATATTAAACCATGCCAAATCATACCAAGGCATAACATCGTATTCCACATACATGCTAATACTTTCCAAGCACCATCACGTGCCAAGCGCCAACATGTGCCAATCGCCAACACGGTCGGTGGAGTGTTATGCGTGTTATGAAGTGAAAGGGCATATTGAAGACTTTTAAGGTGTGTGCTAGAGAGTGTTAATGCATAAGTTAACGAGTCTTAAGGAGTACTAGTCCAAAACATTAAGGGAGAACTACATAAAAATTCATGGAATTTAATGAATATGAGGAACATGTGCCAGAGACTAGTGTTAATGAGTGCCAGTTGTCATGCCAAGGAGGGAGTGTGACAAGGTATGCTAAGAATTGGTAAGGCATGCTAGGGAATATCAAGGCATGTCAAAAAATTCACAAAGTGTGTTTGGGAGTTCCGTGTGATAATTATATGTGCCAATTAATGGTGCCAAGATATGCTAATACATGATAGGTGCTAAGGGTGTGTAGGGTGCGAGGGTATGTCAATATGTGTCAAGGCAACAAAAGGAAGAACCAATAAGAGGGTTAATAATTCGAGACTTTATATTTCTTCAAAAGGGGCACGCTAGGCAATACTCAATAATCGGTCCCAAACCATGCCAAGTGGAATTGTGTGCCAAGTTCTAATGTATGCATGCATTCAACCAAGGTGTTTCAAGGCATGCTAGGGACTGGTATGCATGCCAACACATGCTAGGGGAGAGTTCCATGTTGTGCTAGTATGCCACCATGTGCTTGGGCATCAGTGTCATGACAAGATGTTCCAAGACATGCGAGGTACTAAGAAATGTTAGTGTGTCAAAGCATTAATTTAAGGTGTGCCCAGATTGTTGAGGAGTGTTAGGTCTTTGTCATTAAAAGAATTGTCGTAGCTTAATTATGTATTAAATAATATATTTCCTACACACATTAATGGAAATTTATCTAAAGGGAATTTTCTAGATAATAATCTTAATAGATATGAATCATGTGTTGACTCATAGGAAAACTCTATTCACTTGTCATTACTAAAGGGAAATGATACACACTAATTACTTCTTAAAAAAATGACTAACTCTAACCACTATGGCCTTGGATATATTATAAAAAATACTCCACAATAATGGTCTTAAATCATCTTTTGACCAAAAATATATTAACAGCACATAGCGTCATAAAAAACTCATTGGAATGATCAATGATGATGAACATTTTTTGACCGTCACAAAAAGTAACAAAAAGAGCATTGGTGAGGGTCGTTAATAGTTTGCCACTAGAAGTGTCACCAAAGAGAGAATGAGTGATGGGTCTTCATGACCCTCACCAAAAGTGTCATTGAAAATGAGCAGACTTAACCCAAAACACCATCACTATATACACTTACAAAGGCACTTTTTTAAGGATCGTTGCTGGGCCGCTAAATTGTCATTCTTATTACCATTTCTTAACATATATTTCATCCATTCCTACCATTCTTTTATCATGTTTTTATTTATCATAATTTATATTCTTAATCCTATTTTATAATTATTTATGCTCTTATCGAAAAGTAATATTTATTCTCCTTTATTTTTAATAAATTGAATATTATTATGAGTTATTTTTAAATGATTTTTTATTTAATGAATTTTTTATAACTCATGATTTTAGCCTCCATTATCTTTTCGCATTGCAAATCTGATCTTCAATTTCATAATTAAATATTCCAACTCAAAATTCTTTGGAATAACAAGTGACAATTGTGCGTTGACATTTGCAAACGAAGAAGAATTTTGAAAATCTAAGACATGGTTTTGTGCAAATGCACCAAAATAGTTTGTCAATGAACAGTTTTCCAAAATTAGGTCTTCATTGGGATAAAATACGGCGGCTATTCAAAGGACATATTCGCAGATTTTCTGTTGTGGCCGTTTTCCAAATTTCCTAAATTGCAATAATCAGATTCGACGAGCCATAACCTAATCATGGTGGAAAGATCTCTCAGATTTTGTAAATTGGTTGAAAATTTCCTTTTGTATCTTGTATATTTGAATAACACAAATCGCAGAGAGAATAAGAGGATATCATCATCTTGACTTAGTAACTTTCAATCATCATAATACAGAAATATTGTGTTGTTGTTACATGCATTATCTCATTTAGTTTCGTGCTATTTTCCTCACGCCCTTTGCTAGGGAGGAAGGACCCTCCTCTTTAGCAAGGTGATTGCGTTGGTTAAGGTAGATGTGTATATATCTATTTCTTATTTTCTTTATGTATCAATGGAAGTGTTGTTGTTGTTATTTTAGCCGTGAATAGATCCTCGCTTTCCAATTCCAATGTTTTATATGATATTACACATACGAGATCGCGTACACTTGTACCGGTAATTGTTGTGTGGTAAAGTAGGATAGATTAATTCGAGGTCGATTATGTCTCGTAGATCATTTTATTTTTGCATGAGTGATTTCCTTCCGCATTTACTCACAATGATTTCCTTTATTTGGGTTTTCGGTTGCATTTACGTATAAAGGAGCTTGTCATTGAAATAAAAGACATCCCTAGATCGATAATTTATGTGTACCGTTTTAGTCATTTAATATGATTACAGCCCAAACCGTCGACCACATGTGACATTAGTGACAGACCTTAAAGTTCTATCACAATCATGACCTCACCAATGTCCTTTTTTCTCGTAGTGTAATATGTTGTTGATTGGAAATGACAAAGAAATTATCCATTATTTGAAGTCCCAATTGTCCTCCAAATTCGACATGAAGGATCTCGGTGTTGTAAACTATATTTTGGGCATGGAAATTAAATGAAATCTGGAAAAGAGGAATATTTGGTTAAACCAAAGGTAGTATTTTAAGGCAATACTCTATAGGTTTAATATGCAGACAAGAAACTCACAAAGGTTCATATTCCTATAGTTGTAAATTCTTGTCCGTTGAATAGTGTCCCAAGACACAAGAATAGGAAGAGGACATGTCTCGTGTTCCATATGCAAGTGCACCGATAGCCTAATATATGAAATGGTTTGTACTAGACCATAAATTGCACATTAAGTGGGAGTATTGGAACACGTTTATGTCAAAACCAAAGAAGGAGCATCGGGATGTAACAAAGGAAGTGCCTTTGAGGTATTTGGTGTGGCACTAGTGATTATGGTCTCCATACCAAGGAAGACCATGATTGGATAGATTTTTGGACATATGTGGCTTTGTTGATGTAGACTAGTCTAGAGATATAGATTAGAGAAAATCTACAAGTGGGTATGTGTTTAACCTATTTGGAGGAGCACATTGAAGAGCAAACATAGTTTGTAGTGGCTCTTTCAACTATAAAGAGGTTGAACATAAACCACTCAAGGCAAGCAAGGAAGAAATTTGGTTGGTGTAATTAATGACCGTGTTGTGCATGACCCACTAACCTCTATAATGATGTCAAAGAGTTTTCATCTTCATTGGGAGGTGACTAAGATTCATAAGTGTCAAGATGGATGGCCTTGGAACCAAGGTTAACTTCCCTTAATCTCTCTTACGTTAAACAATCTTGAAAATGGTGGCTTTGATGTTGTATGGATATTGGGTGTCATAGGCCTATACTTGTATTTTTAGAAATTACCAATTTACCTTCTCTTGAGGCTCCATAGTCTTATCTCTCGTATATCGTGTTCAAGTATGGGGTTAATACAATGAGCTATAAGGATAGACTATGCCAACCAAAGTGCATTTTTTTCGTTAAAGAACCATGCTTATCATTCAAAGACAAAGCACATTAATTTTCAATATCACTTTTGTGAGGGATATGGTTGAGGAAAAAAAAAGGTGTTGCTAGTAATGACACTTTCAAGAATGTTGCAAATGCATCGACAAAGTCCAGGAGCACCGATAATTTTTTTTGGTGTATAGAAAAAATGGGTGTTGCAGGATTGGACCAATGACCAAATTCCTCGTGACCCTTGCGGGAAAAAAAATAACAAGGTGGGAGAATTTTGGGTGTGTGTTATATTCTTTCCAAGACTAGTCGCACGCGTAGGTGGGGCATCAACCCACCCCGTTCATTGCACATGGTGTAGAAGGGGGGTCACAGGGCGCAATGTGCCCCCCCCTGGTTGGGGGTTTGTAGCAATGGCAGCTCCCCACATGGGCCTTGCAAGGGAAGTGTCATGAATTTTTTTGGACCCTATAATAGGTGGGTGGAGCTAACTATGGTTTTGTGCATGCTTTGCACATGGTTTTGGGCATGACGGTTTTCTTCTGCTTTTGCATTTTAGATACCATCAAGGGAACTACGCTTATGTTCTAATCCAAGGTTAATGGATTGGGGTTTATTAATTCTTCTACATGTATATATATGTATTGTAACATTGAAAGGAATATAATGAAAATCAATATGGGTAGTTCCTGCTTTGGGATCTAGGGGGAAATATCTCGTGTATATTTGTTTTATGTTTTATGCTCTATTGTTTTAAGAATTCTTTTGTAGGTCATTTACAGCAGGTTAAAACCTACGTATATTAGATCCAGCATCCACCCCTTTTTGTGTCTTGAAGTATTGTTTAAGGATAACACTTATTTCCGAAAAAACAAATATTTCTACTGGATTGTTCCAAGAAATGAAAAAAAGAATTTGAATTCCTCAAAATATGAACATGATCCCTCACCTTCCTTCCAAGCACATAAATTCGTAAAGAAGATATGTAAGTAGCACAATTTCATAGAATGAATTTCTACTCTTTTTCTCTCTAATGCCACTATAACTATATTTCTACCATCATAGCATTTCCAAAAATGCCTAATGGGGTAGATCCCACCAGATCATCCCATTGTCTGGCCTACCATCTCCTTCTCCATTTTTTCCAATGAAGTCCATAGCCGGTGCTCGTAGACTCCTCGTATATACCTTGCATTCTCACACCATGTTCAATCTAGACTCAACAATGTTTGTGTCATTCTTACCATAAGATCACTTCGTGCTCTTATCTTGTAAAATTATATAAATTCCATTATTTTTCCTAAATATTTCCATAACATTATCAAAAACCAAAACCCCCTTAACTTCTATCAAAATAACATGTTTAAAATTATGTCTAACCTTACCTAATAACATTTGGTAACAAACCCATCTCCTCAATCGAATGGGGGTTTATCTATAAACCTAATTAAAGTATCAAAGATACATCGCAACATCAAAGCCCTTAATGGATCCTTACACAGGCTCAAAAAACATATCTTTAGATAGAGAGGTATGATTCTCACTATGTAATCCCCAAAGGGGCCTTTCACTTTTCCATCTCCCACACCATAATTCATATCCTGGGAAGCCTTATTGACTCGCACACTCGAATTGATGCCATTATTTTTACATGTATAAATTTCTTTCCATATTGAATTCCTTTACACTTATTAACAACAATTCTAGAAGAAGATAACAACTCGCTTAGACTCGTCCACCTAAATTATATTTTTCCTTAGATCTGTCATTTATTGTTGGGCATAAAACTCCTTGATTAGGTTGGTTGTTTATATTTGCTGGGAAGAAACCTCCCTAATTTTTCATAGCTTAATGGTTGGTTCAGGATTAGATTTATCATTTTTGCATGCCTCAAGTATTGAATAGGTCAGGTTCTAAACACTCTAATTTTATTAAAAGTGAAGATACAGAATAGCTCCACATGTGTGAGTAATGTGAGTTCGGTATTATGTTAGTTAGCATGATATATTAACTTGCTAAGATGGATAAATTGGCATACAAACGCTAATTGAAGTGTTCTTCATAACATTGGAAAGCTATGAATTTCTTAGAATCACAAACAAGTTAGGACATTTTTGCAAGGTTTTGACCCCAAGATGGGAATTTAAGGCCCCGAGTAGGTTCCATAAGTTTATGGACCACAAACAACCAAAGTGGAACTTACCCCAAAAACGGGACCTATAAGCCAATTACTCCACTTTTTCCACATAGATGTTACGAAATAAATAAAGAAACATATAAGTATCCATTCCAAATTTATTTTATTTGAAATTATTTACTATTCAAACATATGTCAATATGTAGGTCCTTTTTTGATAGATGATCACGGAGAAAAATTATAGCAACAAGTGCAGGAAGCCCATCCCAAGAAGAAAACGATAATTATTTTAGGTGTTGATATTATAGTAATATATATTTGAAACATTAGTGGTTTAAAATGATCAAGGCTGGTTAATGTGTTTATAAAACAAACTTCAAATGATTGGATAATATTTTTGCTGCGTAAAAACTACCCTAAGGTCTCAAAGTTGAGGGACCCAATGTTAGCAGAAGGAATACAATCACAAGAATCAATCAAATTACAAGTCCTAATGCTTAAACTAGAAAACTAGGGATAGGTGACCTTACTCATATGTCCTATGTTTGAGGGTCATGCCCATAGGTGCAAACCCTCTACTATTCCTCATGCTTTAAAAACCCGTAACTCACTCAAGAAAAAGCATAGAGACTAGGTTTACATCATATATATCCTAAATGTCAAGATGTTGGGGATCATATAACTTAAAAGAATCATGAAATAAGGATTACAAGATCATTAAAATGTATATGAAATATATAAGAACATGACATCATGAACAAGACAAGAGCTTCTTTTATTGGATACATGTAAAAATAAAGTGGAGATATCACCCGAAATCAAACGTGACTCCAAGGAAAATCGTCCGGTTCCATCCACCCCAAGCCTCAACGATATTCTTCCATAAAAGGCACACAAAGGATGTCACATAAATGGGTGAACATCACAAGGAAACAAGGGGTTTTCAAACCTGGAAGTGTAGGAGGCACGAGGATAATCGTACCCGATCCGCTATAACAGTTATAGTATCAATCACATTCTCTCTCCTCTTTAGTCCTTCCCAATGAGGTGCATTTATACTTCCTCAAATCAGTTTTTCATATGGGAAACAATTTGGCCACATGTTGGTGTATGTGGTTTCGGTGTAACCGCAAACCCCAAACAATTAATAGGGATTTATATTTTTAATATTTTAAATTATATACGCGGGTTAGATATGAGCGAACCCATGTCCGCATGTGTAAAAGTATGCGTAGTTGTGTATGGAATTCAAAATAATGTTTTTTAAGAAGTTAACCAAGTTTGAAAGGAAAAGGATGCCCAAGGCCAATACATAAGTCATCAAGTATATAAAGGTGATAAATGATGTTATAAAAAGTGTTCAAAATATGAGAGGAAAATAAGGTAATACTTTATAAAATGTTGCAAACAATGGAATTAGGTAAATCCAAAGATGTGTTGAGAAATTAAGGGGTGACTCAATTCGTTGATTTATCTTACTTTGATAACTACTTACAGATGGATTTTTAATTAACTTGACTATCTTTCTTTCACTTGATTATTATTATGTTCTCTTATCATCAAACTACCAAAATATGAATATCAAATAGACAAGAGGAAACAAAATGTAGGTTGCAAGCCTAGGCAAAAACCTCTCCTTGAGAGGAAAATCCACAAGAACTCTTATCTTCTTATATAATGTTTAGATGATGAATTAAAAGACCTAATGCCATTGTCCAAGACACCTCCAAGACCCGTTCAACCTTCCAACAACTTCCCTAACCCCGACAACTTCGACTACCGAGAAACCCCAACTCTCGTACGTGTGGGAAAATATGGTGCTTTCTTTCATTTCTATTCTTCACTTCAGGTTGTTCTTCTTCTGGGGAAATCTATCTTCAAAGTATAATGTTGAAGGCTCAATCCCTTCTTTCTCGCAATTTGGTTTTGTCATAGAAATTTTTCCTTAATATTCACACGTTTGAGGAGAAGGCATCTCAAAAACAATATTCAAATAATTCATTCCTTTCCTTATTCTAGTCCTCTCTTCTTCACTCTTTAGGGATCTTTCTCTTCCATGATTGAACTTCTTGTGTGATAAATTAGGTATGGTTCCGTTGAGGTTGATGTCTCTTATATATAGGATTCTTCCATAACACCCCTTTCCATGAGGCCGACTTCGATCCTCTTCTGTAAGTCGACTTGTTTAATACGTTCCTGTGAGGGTCTTTATGACAATTTTGACTTTTAAATTTTTTTCTTTACAAAATACAACATTCTCAAAAGGGTCTTACGTGTATGACAATGAATCCTTTTGACTTCATATTTTTGTGAAAAACCTAGAAGCAAACAATGCAGTGCTTAATTTATAAATAAATTTCACTTTCGACATGAACCAATGCATCAAGAATGAGAATAATAAATTTCTTTTTTCTTTAATATCAAATATATAAAATCACGATTACAATGGACATTAAGAGGACCGAACTCAGTTACACATTTCAACAAGATGATCAACATGAGATCCTTCTTGACATTCCATCAAGAATTTACTTATTAATGATGATAGTTGACATGTTTAAACATTCAATTTCAAATATGTTGAATGTTGTGAAAATAACACCAATGATGGGAAAAATAAATCATAAGAATAAACAATTTTATAATACGAGGAATATGATGGGAAAGAATGGATATATGTTATTTTTAGTTGAAATACAAAATAAATCTAATGAATCCAAGAATCAAGTTATATTTAAAATTTGAAGGCATTTTTGGAGTAATGGATGAGACCCGTGATATTTGTAATAGCAAATTGTACTACAAAATAAAAACAAATAGAATGTATTATGCTAAACATATTTTCCTATGATCTCTATATATGAGTAAAAAATACTTACTAAATTAACATTTTTTCCATATTTAATTTATAGAAATATTATTCAATTTTTATTTTTATTTTTAGTTTTTGAGGAGGATTAAAAAAGTAAAGAGTTAATATTACTTATGATCAACCCTTTATAGCACCAAATTAGCTATGGAAGAAGAGAAAAAATTAGCCATTTGTGTTCAATATATTTCCATAGCTAGAGGGAGATTTGAATTATGGCTCATTGATAGCAAGCAAGTAGACTATACATGGGAATAACATATTACAAAGGAACTAACCGCGTAGCTAAGGGTAGAAGAAGGGAAGGTATATTATCCGAATGAGACAATTAAGACATGCAAATAATTGAATCTTAGGAAGAGTTATCCCAAAATTGTGTATCAAATGTATGCAATATGTTCTTTTCCTTCATCAATATTCCAATAAGGTTTAGAAATCAGACTGGGCGTTCCTAACTAAATAACAAATTAAAATCATCTCGGGCTGAATTTCAAAGTCTAGAACCATGCATGTATGTTTGAGGTTAAAAACTCGCTCATGAGACCCCCATCGTAAGAGAAGTAAGGTAAGGAGAACTTTTCTACATGCATACATTATTAAGTAAAGGTCGAGTGGTTTCGTGCAGATCCGTCCATCCCCACCCGACCACCGGAATAATTTCGAAGGGGTAGCCTCGCGCGATGATAGGAAAAAAACGCCGGCCCCCCCCCCCCCCAAGAGTTGAAAAGTCGAACAACGGGCCCACCGATATAACAAAACATTTTATTCCGAGGGTGGAATTGATTCTAACTTACCACTATCCTACCCGTGGGAGGATGGTGGGGACCACGCACCACGTAATCTAATATGTCGCGTCAATTCGGGCGAGCGTGAGTTTGAAAGGTAAGAAATAACTTGTCCGCCCCTAACCTATCGACCTTCCCCCCGTCATCATCCATTCTCATCCGTGTACTCACGTGTCCCTCCCATGGCATCATCCCAATGCCGCCCAACAATCGTCCCATATCACCAATAAAAACCCCTTCACGCCTACATTTTCAAACATTCATATCAGCTTCTCAGTGCAATCTATCCCGTAAGTCGTATGTACAAAAACATAGTTCAAGCTCTCAACTAGCCTTAACCTCTTTGAAACATCGCTTAACCAATTCCAGGATACTTCGAGGTAACCAATGTCCCTCCACCTGCAAATCATTCAAAAATTCATAAATATTCCAATAAGGTTTAGAAATCAGATCAAGGCTCCTAACTAAAATAACAAATTAAATCATATCTAGTAACTTCATGCCTTAGAGCCATGGCAGAAGGTTTGAGGTTAAAATCACTACTCATGAGACTCTCACCAGTAAGAAATAAGGTAAGGAGAATTTTTTTACACAGGCATACATTATTGGTTAAATTTCGAGTGGTTTCTAAAGGCATCCTTGTCCATCCCCACCCGACCACCCCATGGAAGAATTTCGCAGGGGTAGCACGCTACGGATGATAGGAAAACGCTCCCCCCGCAGTTGAAAAGTCGAACAACGGGCCCACCGATCTAATGAAATATTTATTCCGAGGGGTAGAACACTCGAATCTACCACTATCCTACCCGTGGGAGGATGGTGGGACCATGACCACGTAATCTAATATGTCGTGCCAATTCAAGTGAGCGTGAGTTTGAAAGGTAACTAATAACTTGTCCGCTCGCTCCTATCCACCTTCCCCTCTATCATTATCCAATCTCATCTATACCCATGTGTCCCTCCCATGACATCATCCCACGTCGACTCGACTATTTCCCCATATCACCTATAAAACACGCCTAACATTTTTAAACATTCATATCAATTCCCCAAGGCAATCATTAAGTATAAGTCGTATGTACAAAAACATCGTTCGAGCTCTCAACCAGCCCAACCTCCTTTAAACATCATTTTCAACCAATTCCAGACATCCAGTAGCCATTTGGTCCCCCCACTTGTAAATCATTCAAAAATCATAAAATATGAATAAGGTGACTCGAGACCCCTAAGGCGCGTGAGGCCAAAACTCCTCTCCCCAATGTCGACCCTCTCATGGGACACGAAGGCACAAATTGTTGACCCCCTCTCAGGTACAACACCTCGATGACCTCCATTTCAACCCCATAACCAAGGAGAAGACCCATTCGTGGTCGAATCAGATTATATTACCAAATTTCACCCTTCCGTTCACGATTTTCCCAAGTTTATTCCCCAGATAACCTAAAATTGCTACGTAGGAGAAAATTGTTTTGTCTCTTCCTGGGGCCAAAATCCTCAAAATAACCCGCAGATAATTTGAAAATCCCTCTTTACCCTAGCTCTCATGAACCCCGCATTTACAGAACCACATTGGTTTATCATTACTCCACCCTCGTGCAGCCAATGAGAGCGCAATCCTTCCCCGTAAATGGTCGCGGAGCCTGGCCTGCCGCTCTTTCCTATTGCTGTGTACCCCTCATAACCTCTTTCGTAGAGCCCACTCATCCCATTCTATCCTTAATTTCCCACATGTTGAGGGATGATGATGCCAATATAGCCACTAAAGCCACTTTAGGTTTCCCGCAGGAAAATGATGTACTGCCATTTATTTGACATTCCTTCTTACCTATCCAGGGCCATAAGATTTTAGCTACACCATTTTCCTACCACCTCCTTTTCAAATATTCTTCACTAATTTCTTTCTTATTTTTGTACACTCATGGATGAGTTCGATTTCCCGGGTCTCAATTAGGTGGCCTCCAATAAACAAAGGAAATATGTGTTCAATCGGGATGTTTCTATTAGGAAGAGCTAAATTTTCGATGGATATTATCATTTTATATCCTCTTATATTACCATTTCATATAATATTATCTATGGTGTTTGGCCCCTATAATTCTACCTCAACAAAATATATTCTCCAACTTATCAAGGACATCAAGATAGGGATTGGTACCTTTTGAGAATTACACACAAATTAGGGTCTATGGGTGTGAGCTTTCCTCCTTACCACTTGTGTGTTCATTCCCATGAGGATTTTAGCTCGTAAATTCATCAAACATAGCCTTAATGTATTCACCCCACTTTTGTTCCCCGCTAAGAAGGGATATAAGAGAGAATATTAAGGCTTCAACTTATGAGCATGAATCTATGCCCGAGATCAATAGAGATCTAACTTATCTATGGCCTATGAACATGAATATTGAGACCGAGACTCCAACAAAAAGGGCAAAGTACAAAAAGAGGGATCATGGATCAAAATAGAGATACAAATATGGAGGATGTACACACAAGAAAATCCCAAGAGACAGAAGAATAAGAACTTGAGACTAGGTTGGTGGAAACAAGGCTAGATCAACCAAGTTTCCAAGTGACTTTGGGAGGACCCATTATAGATTTTTTCCTCATCCACTTCGCAGGCTATTTTAGGTTCAAATGGAAGTTCAACCGTTATCGAGCTGGAGTTACCTACTAGAAAGGCCATCGAAGAGAGAAATAGGAAGGTAAGTGAAGAGATAAAGAATGACATCTCATGCAATCCCACATCGACTAGACTTCGACCGCTATGGACTTAGAGAGAAATCGACAGTTCTCAATCGCAACATTTGTAACAATCCTAGTAGTAATTCCATGTAAAATATAATAACCACGGCGGATAGGAAACTCATTCCAATTTGAATGTTGGGCAAGACATCCTAGCAGGTGTTCATTTAGGTTATTATGGCTAAAGGAAATTGACAAAGGCAAAGGTTATGAAAGGAAAATGGGGATTTTTGGCACATTTATTTATGAAAATAATGGAAAATAGGAGAAAGGGGAGATGAAAGTTTGCAAGTTGCATGTGAGGAAGAAATGAAGGAAAATAATGGAAAATAGAGAAAATAAAGGCCTCATTGATAAAAAGGCTTATGAGGATTAGTTGGCAAGCTTTTTTTTTTGTTCACCTTTGCTCATTCATTTTTTGAGCTTCCTTCTATTATTCTTTCTCTCTCTCACTCTTAGACACTTAGATTTTTCTTGGAGAATTTTTGTATTGGAGAAAGATAGGCAAGAAAGAAGGAAGAAAAGAGGAAGAAAGCAAGGAGGAGCAGGAATCAAGCAACATAACATGATTATTGCGTACATCGATTTGCATGTATGTTTTCCTTGCTAGATCTAGCATGTATGGTATCGCATGTGGTTCTTCTCTATCTTGGCATGGGTTTTGTCGTGTGTGATAGTGTTTTTCAACCTAGCCTTTTCCATTTATGGATAGCCATGGTGTTGTGGAGTTCTCATGTCTTGGTTTAGCTCGATTACTAGATGGATTTGAAGCTAAGTGAGGTGGATATCTCGAATATTATTATTATTATTACACAAAACCGGTTTATATGTTGCCTCATTTTAGCCTAGTGATATGGGTTTTGGATTGTGGTAAAGCCTCGAGAGGTGTTGCCTCATTTAGGGCCTAGTGATCTAGGATTGATTGTGGTAAACCCCGAGAGGGGGTTTCCCTTGATTAGGCCTAGAATCCCCGTCGTTGAATGGCAATATATACAAGAAATCCTAGAGGGTGGTGTCTCAATTTAGGGCTTAGTGACCCCCGATCTCGTACTATGGGCTGCGGCAGCCCGAGAGACTAAGATACAGGAAAATTCCTTATGATGTAGGCGGAGAGAATCCGGTGATATCCATGCTTGTGTTGGCCTAATGATAGGGTGCATATCATGGTAAAGTGAGTTGGTGACATGTTTATTGTGTTGGCCTAGATCCATGATGCACCACGGTAAAGCCTAATTTCTAGCTCGATGAGGGTGAGGTGGTTTAGTCAGGATGCCTTGGTTGGCTCCTTCGGTTTGAGTCCCACATTCATGCTTGGAATATGGCATGGGGGTGATTGGTTGAAGTAATATTTGTCTCATCCAATCTATAGTCGTGGAATGAGGAAGTCCCATCTCTAGTTGGTTTTTACATTCAATAATTAATAAGACATTCCTTTGGTATTTGATATGAAAATTTACTGGGCTTCCATGTAGATTTTATGTTTGTTTTATCCATGGTATTTGTGTTGTTAATATGATGTTTATAATCATGTATTTGATTAGTGATGATGTATGGATCTATCCATGTTTTCACTTGTAAATGAATGTGTAGTATCTATGGTCAAATAGATATATTGCAAAATTAATGATGTAAGGGAGAAATTATTTCAAATGAGCTCCTCGTATACATGAGACCCCTATGCTTAAATTTTTTGTTTACACATGTAGATTCAATGTTTGTGACATGTTCGACAAAATTTCGCCATGTCTAAGAGGGGTATACATGAGCTATTGTTGATTTTATTTCTTTTCGTATAATTTTTATAATGTTATTTATCATCCCATAAGTTTTCATGAATTTTTGGGAAGTGACTGGGCTCTAGGCCTAAAAAGGTGGCTCAAACTCGAGTTGGCAGCACACAACTAGAATTTGGGGCCCTAGCTGTCATGCACGTATTGTACCTAGCTATAGCCTCCTCGTCATAGCATGTAGTCTTATGCCTATGGATATGGCTCAAAATGGTCAAATTATCGTGTGATCTAAGGGTAAGAGGCCCGAAGGGTCGGGTTACCTCCTTAGGGGTGTTTTTGATGTTGTGTAAGGTTTTTTTTGTCATGTTTACGTCGGTCTCCACTTCCTCTAGGTCATCTAGAGTTGAATATCATAGTCGCTCGTCATTTCATATTTACTCCGATTGGCCGCCTTTCTTGGTAGATGTGGGAAGGGGGTGTTACATAGTGGCATCAAAGTGTGGTTGTGTTTTTCTTCGTGAGGTGTCTAGTTTTTGTTATCTTGAAGAGTGTTCAGTTCCTCGGTTTTCTTTCGTTGATATCTGATACCATAGAGTGGTACCATAGCATGGTTCAACAATTGGACCTGATGGGAAGTGTGTTAATCATGCATTTATGTTGGTTTCATATGTGTTTAGTATGCTTGTGGTCTATATGTACTTGTTGAATCTCGTTTTTTGTTTTTCATGGTGGAAGTGGTGTCGCCATGGAAGTGTTGATGGTGTTGTGTTCAACATGTTGTCATGAGTATATGACTAGTTATCGTTGCTCATGATTGTATATTGTTCAGTGTGTGCTTACACATATTGTTACATATTGTACATGCATTTCTTGTTTATTCTAGGGTTGCATATTGGTCATGCTTCTGTTATCCGTGTATGCTTTCTTATGATGTCATATGTGGGACATGCATTGGTATTTCATGATCGTTATACATGTCAAGTGGGTGCACATGGTGGTCAAGCTTGTATTAGTATGGCAAAATTTTGTTCCGCATAAGGTCATTATATGCAATTAGGTCATCATGATTTTTTTGCATGTTATGATGCTAATGTGTTAAGTGAGATAGAGCAAGAAATGAAGATCATAAGAGTGAATTTGCAGCACTAAAAATTTGGGATAAGAGAAGATCGTCATATAGGTATGTTGGTTATCAGTTGTTATAAGAATTAGTTTATGATGATGATTGTTAGTTTATTGTTTTTATGGTTACATATGTGATAAATGCTAGTTGGGACTGTGTTGTAGTCCTATGTAGCCACGATTATGCATGCCTTTCATTCTATTTATTTTATGGTTACATACATTATATATGCTAGTTGATTAGTGTTTTTATATGTACATGTGCTCTGATAGTCATGAATGATAGTAACCTCGCAAGTGGTATGAATTGTTATTGTTGTTTTATGTTAGATAACTTATATGTTGTTGATATGTTATGGGTTACATTTTTTGTCATGGATAGTCACTTTGATGATTAGGTCACATGTTGCGTATGAGCATGTGATATATAAATTTATTTTTGTTACATGCTAGTGAATCGATGATTAGGGTTATGAGCATTCAAGCATGAGTCGACCTAAATATGATAGTGTGTTGTATTATGTCTAGACTGACTTTTGTATATGTAATGCTATGCATGAATGAAAATTGTTTATGAGCTTATGACGGGAATATGTTAGCTAGATACTATTACGGATATCATGACCTTATTTATGTTTGAGTTGATATGTGGAGTAGTTATATTGTGCTAATATAAATTTATTTTGTAGACAAGATAGCTTCCCTAAGATACATTGAGGTATGAGTTTTCTTATGTTGTATAACCGGTGTTAGAATGTTTGGTGTCTATTATGTGGTCTATATATTGGTTGAATGTTTGAATGGCCGCATGATACGTATGTATCTACAATATTGGCAGAAGAAATAATTTGGTTTTAAGATGGTTATACTAACATGTATGTGTTGAGACAAACTTGGATATGTACTTGAGTGTAAGTAGTTGATAGTTGTAGCATCATGTATTATGACCGATGAATGTGAGTTGATTTCCAATTGTGACATGGTTTTAATTTGTAAATGTTGATTCCAAATTAATAGATATGGTGTCTTTTTACTTGAAACATGTGACCGACATGTGTGTGTCTAATTACAAGGCGGCGTGATTGGACCAACAAGGTGAGATAACCTGTATATTGTTATATTTACTTATGTACTAATATTTGTGGTTATGGAAGTATGATGCAAGGGACACAAAGAGACTCTTATGAATCTTGAAGAAGGTTCTAAGTTATTTCTCTTCTTTGGAAGCATTGGGAATCATGGGGATTGAGTCATGGTGTTTGTTGAGAGCTCCTTGTGCTTTGGTTACTTTAATAGATTTTTTTTCGCTTTATTTTCAACTTGTTTATGTCTCTGTGTATAGCTATGCCACTTTGGTTGTTTTGTCGTATTGTTATTGATTTTCATGGTTTTCTTCTTGTTTGTTCTTGTTCTTGAATTTTATGTTTCAAGATTCTTTGGAATTGGTTTGAAAAGAAGAAAGTTAATGGAGCTCGTGGAGTATCGTGTGGTACCCAACAGAAAATACAGATGAATCTTGTAGAAAATGCACCAATGGATTTAATACGATCAAGTAATATACTAAAACAAGATACCGAACCCTTCTACAAATCAATTGCGGAAATTAAACACAATCTCCAATCACATTAAGCAAGAAGGAATAAATTCAAACCACAACGACAGATAATTTCCTAGGGAAATCTTGTCGCTCAAAAACCCCCTCTATCTTCTATTGTATATTAACCATGGAATCATGAAACAATTACAATGCACTCTTTCTCACAAGAGTCTCCTACACTCTCACAACTGTTTCACACCTTTCATCTGGACAAAACTCGACCAACATTTATCCAATTCTAAGCCTATAAATAGCTCGCCTTGCTTACGCAATTCCCGATGAATGCAATCCCTATTATTTAGGAATTTTGGCCTTCCAAAACCGTACAAGGATCATGGGCAAATCCAATGGATGTCGCAGTTTGCATGCATGCAACCTACTAATCACATGACTCGATAGTTAACATCCCTTTAACCTTTGTCTCAACTAGGCCTTCACCGGAACCCGGCATGTATGCAACTATTAATAGTAAATCATCGAGTTGCATGACGGATCACCGATTGTGAATTAAATAATATTTAACTCACTTAATCTCTCACTAGTGCAACAAACAATTACAACTAGTTCAAGCTGACTCTAACTCGACCTAAATCGAGTTAAATGATTAGTCATGTATTAAAATAATGCACCAACTACAATTCAAACCCCATAAATAATTGAATTACTCTACATTCCGCACCAACCACCCTCAACTCAAAATACATGAGCTAACCGAGTTTATCACACTCGGTTAACTAATACAAGTGATCATGAGATAAGATTACATTTTATTGTCCAATTTAATTAAGGGAAAATTAAATTAGACACCGCACCAAATTAATTAATTAATTTGGCCTTCACACTAATGTATTGCTATTGGTTCCACACTAGTGTGTGTGCTACAATTTCTTGTTGGAATTTAACACTCCCTCTCAACAAGAAAAGGATTATCCGCCACCTTGATCCCCGCCTTTATGGTATTCGAATTTTCTCTGGTGAGTACCTTCATCGGAATATCCGCATCTTGATCTTTCGTGGGAATGTAATGAAGTAACATAATGCGCCTGCGAACACAATCTACGAGATGGTGGTACCGGATGTCTATGTGCTTTGACCTATCATGGAATACTAGATTAACCGAGAGTTTAATGTAACTGCGGTTATCACAATGTATCACTGATCGGATCCATCCGAGAACTAAACAAATTAACCAAGATATTTCCCATCCAGATGGCCTCACATGCAGCTTGAATTGCTGCCATGTACTTTGCCTCGATTGAGCCGAGTGCCATAGATCATCTTGCTTCATGTTGTACCAAGAAATTGTTGTCGATCCCATGTCTGAAGATCCCTCATGATGTGATCTTTCTGTCCGATGGACTGCTCTGCCCAATCTACATCTGTGAAGCCTTGAAGCTTCACTCCCTCTATCACGTCCGTACCATAATCCATACTCTGTAGTGCCCCCGAGATATCTCAAGACATGCTTCCCCGCCTTCCAAAAGATCTTGGTAGGCTTAACCATAGCTTGACTCGGATGGTTAACTATGTAGCAAATGTACGGTTTGGTGTTCACCAAGTACATCGGTGAACCCACTTGGTGCTCGTAGAGCGATGGCGTCCACTACTCCTCAAAAATTAGCATCCTCTTTCCTCCAATTTCCTAGAAGAGGAGTGTCCATGGGTTTACATCTATCCATGTGAAACTTACCCAAGTATCTCTTTGGCATACTTTCCTTGAGAAAAAAAAAGTTCACCGATCCCGCTGCCATATTTCCAAACCAAGGAAATAGTGAAGGAGTCCCATGCCCTTCATTTCGAACTCCCTTAGCAAGATCCTCCTTGCATGAGAGTATCAACAGCTCATCACCTGTCAAAATAAAATCATCTACATAAAGTACAATGATCAGCAACTTACCCTCCACCACAATCTAGTACAGGTTAGGATCCGCCTCACTCTTGGAGAATCCAAGTCCAGTGAAATAAATGTCTATCCGTGTGTACCAAGCACGAGGTGCTTGTTTCAACCCATACAACGCTCTCTTGAGCCTGCACACATGTGACTTGCTGCTGAAGATCTCGAAATCTTCAAACCTTCGGGCTACTCTATGTACACTCTCAACCTCCTCAATCACCCGTTGAGGAACGTGCCTTTCACATCCATTCGATGAATGTGCCACCCCATCTCATAACAGAGAGCAAGAATCGTCCGTATGGAAGACGGAAGTGCGACAGTGTGCAAAGGTCGAAGGTCTCCTCAGAATCATCTCCATTCAGGAAAAGCCCTCGGGAAAAAATCTTGCCTTGTACTTCCACACTCCATCTCGAACCCACCACTGATTTCCCTCCGGCCTTGGGACAATCTCCCATGCATCAAGCTTCGACAATCAACTATACTCTTCCACCATGGCATCACCCATGCAGGGTCTACACAGCTCTTCCTCGAAAGAGGATGGCTCGGCCACGATACACTTGCTCACTTTCTCATAAGAGCCTATGTATCTAGTATAAATGGTCGTGACCGTCTCTGTCACAACAGGATGTAGGTGCTCCTACAATATTCTCTGCATCTTGAGCCAGTCGCTCAGCTTCTATAGTGTGCTTCCGCCCTCTGATGGTTGGCGCTGCATGAGTGGTCTCTTCCACTCCATAAACCTCCTCTTGTGGCTGATCCACATCCTGAGGCTCATCCTTAGGAACTAATAGCTCCTCATCTGCATGCAAGTGTGGCTCCCTCTCAAGCGAACACTTCATGGCTTTCTCCTCCTGAAATTTGATATCCCGTCGCACAATAGTCTTGTGACTGTCTGGAAAATACACACGATAGTTGTGGGGCGTATCAGTGTACCCCACAAATATCCCAACCTCTGCGGTCGGCTCCAGCTTCTTCCTGGCATCCTTCGTCACATGAATGTAAACAGGTGAACCAAAAACCTCAAATGGGAAATATCAGGCTTCTTACCAGAAAACGCCTCCTCGGGTGTACTCATGCCAAGTATCCTGTGAGGACAACGGTTCTGCACATATACTGCAGTATTGCATGCCTTCGCCCACAAGTGAATGGGTAGGCCCTGATCATGCAACATCGCCCGTGCAGCACCCACGATCGTTCTGTTCTTCCGCTCAGCAACCCCGTTCTGCTGTGGGTTATGAGGTGCTATGAGCTCTCTTCGAATTCCTTCTACGCTGTAAAAGTCCTTGAATTCGCCAGAGATGAATTCACCACCATTGTCGCTCCTAAGAGCCTTCACCTGCTTCCCTGATTCTTTCTCAACCAGTGCCTTGAACTCACAGAACTTTGAGTATGTCTCGCTCTTCTTCTGCATGAAGAAGATCCAACACTTACAAGAAAAATCATCAACAAATATCACATAGTACCTGTGCTTTGCTGTCGAAGCTACTGAGAAAGGTCCACACACGTCTGTGTGAATTCTCTCAAGGATCGTCGTGGCGCGACTATCCTTCTCGTGAAAGGTGGTTTTCACAAATTTTCCCAAGGTACATCCCTTGCACTGATCTGACTGCGCAAGAGTACCCTTAGGAAGCCCAGTAGAAATTTGCTGCAGTATCTTCAAAGCTCCATGGTGAAGGTGGCCCAATCTCCGGTGCCACAACTCGCCATCATCCTGGCTCACCACTCCTTCTGCCTTGCCTGCCATTGCTGCATAGCCATCTACCTGCAATTGATAAAGGTTCTTAACTCGAACCCCTATCCTCTGGGTCTCACCAGTTGCCTTACTGCGCAGGAAAGCCTTTCCCTCGCTAAAGACAACATCATATCCTTTGTCTTCTAACATCGCCACAGAGATAAGATTCTTCTTCAATCCTGGAACATGCATCACTTCCTTCAATACAAAGGGTTTACCAGAATCCCTCTCAAAGGAAATGGTATCGATACCGGTCGCATTGTATCTACCATCATCGCCCATCTCGATGTGCACTCCAAGATCTTTCTCATCCAGATCAGTAAACAAATCTCGATCTCCTGTCATGTGAAAAGATGCACCACTGTCAAGAAACCACACTGAACCCATCACACTTGAGACCAAGCATGCGATCAGCGAAAAATCCAACTCAAACTGCGAGGCTAAGGCCTCTCCAGCTGCAGATCCAGCAGCCTGCTTATTTTTCTTCTTCTGCGGACAATTTGTGGCATAATGTCCGTGTTGGTGACAGTGAAAGCACTTCACCTTGGACATGTCCTGCTTCTTGCCTTTCGCACCGAAATGAGAAGCTTTCTTGCTCTTCCCCTTCTTTGCTTTGGTAGCCAAAGCGCAATTCTCTTCATCAGAGTTCTTTGATGACGATCCGTCCCTAGTACTTCGCCTTATCTCCTCTTGCACAAGATCCGACCAAAGTCGCTCCCATCCTGGAAATTTCTCCCGACCATTGACAGAGTCCTGATAGGAATGCCAACTCTTCGGAAGCCCAAGGAGAGCCAAGCTCACCAAGTCCTCATCATCTACAATCACCCCCACACTTCCCAGCTCATCCCTGCATTGGGTGAACTTCGTGAGGTACTTGGGCATACTGTCGCCTTTCTCCATCTTTATGTTTCTGAGTTTATCCTTGAGTGCCAACTTCCTCTGATCGCTCTTGCTTTGGAATAAATCTGTCAAGGATTTCCACATCAAGAATGGAGAAGCCTTACCATGAAGGCTGGACACTATGTGATCCTTCACACCCTCCAACAGAATCCTTCGACACTTTGCTGTCTTCTTTTGCCAAGCCTCAATTACGGCAGCATCACTAGAAGTAGGCTTTGGGACTTCAGCATCTATGAACTCCTTCAACCCATTGTCATCTAGCACCACCTCCATCCTGTCCTTCCATGCAATATAATTCGAGTTGCCCTCAAGGGCATACTCCAATCGCAATCCGTTGAAAGACATCTCAACTTCGACACCAAGAAAACACTGCTGCAAATTCGAATTCCACCAGCACAAAACTCAATCGCTTCAATGTTTTGCAATTGCTCCAATGATCAATATCGCTCTGATACCATGTAGAAATTTGAATAACTGTTAAATTATTCACCGAGATTATCCTGATCACACACTATTTGAGCTTCATGCATAATACATAACCTCTTCTACTATTGATCATCAATTTGTGGAAATATAAACAATCGCATGCACACATTAAAACCATAAACAATCACACATATAAACACAATATTTATGGGAAATCTTAAAGCTGAAAACCCCCAACTATCTGTATATTATAATGATAGAGATCATGTAACAATCATTTTACAAACTCCTCACAAGCTCTCAGTACAATCTCCAATTGTTACACACTACACAAGCTCAGATCATACAAAACACATGCTCCAATCTGCTCCACCTGTTAGCCAGCCTCTACTACGCAATCCAATATGGATAATCATGAGATCAAGGTTCAAATCCCACCAGTATGTACTGCGCAATCCTCATTGGCTTCTCAATCAATGTGTGTGCAAATCTCATGCACCAGTATAGTCACAACTGATAGTCACACTTGCTCTTTCACCTACCTCTTCACTGGTCTCCACTGAAACTGTCCATGCACTGCAGTTAACTGATGTATTCTTTAGTTGATTTATGAGTTAGTAATTAGTGAATTAATTAATAATTAATTCACACCACTCTCACTAATTGTATCAATCAGTTAGACTAGATACAACTAGCTCAACTAAGTTAAACTGAACACAACTCCATTAATTGTCTCATCAACTCCACCAAACTCTGTCACATGAGTTCTAACTGAAGTCAACCATGAAATAGCTCCACTAAACCCTAGGAATAGCGTAATTCCTTCTGTCAGCTGCATGTGCCACATCCAGGCATCAAACTGAAGTGCTCCAAGAGGATAAGATAATATTTAGAGTCCAAATATTATTAAGAGCTAATAATATTCGACATATCTATTTTTAGACTGGCAATCTAAAAATAGATTCCGCCCAGTATGTCTAAAAATAGAAGTCCATCTATTTTCTCCGACTCGACCAACCATCCACAAATAGCATCCTGCAACTCATAGGACATGATCCATATGTCTAAAAATATACATAGTCTAAAAATAGACTTTGCGCCAAAAATAGCCTGCGGGCCCACTTAGTGAAGGCGACTTCTTTCCACTAAGCTCATCATCTTGTTCCAATCTCAACATTATTTTTGGTTGGTATAAGTAGTTCAAGTTTGCGGTTGTCTATGACTCCATTGCCCAATGGTTAGGCACTTGCTCTACGATGTTCTTGACACCTCCAAGGATCTTCCATCCCCATTTGGAGCTAATGTTAATTCCAGTTTTTGCAACCTCTCACCAACGATCAAATTGGACTCTTACCATGTCTAGTTTTTGCAGATTTTTTGAACGTTCTCTTCAATGAAAATAATATCCTAAACATGTTCATCAGAAGAAACTTGGAAGTAGCTTTCCAACGGTATATCGCAATCCCGAAACCGGCTTCTGGATCAGAAGATATGATCAAATGAATGTTTGACTCTTGGTTATTGCTTGAGGTAGAAGCTGAAGGAAATTGCAACATCACTCATATACAAGGGAAAAGTATCAGTGGAGCATTGAATGATCATGATGTTTTAGATTATAAGCCTCAAGAAATCATTTATTTTTACCATTCAAAAATCAAGAGCCTTTAGCAAAGGAGAAAATCCGAGTTTTGGAGAAATTTGGGCAAAAATTGCTTGGCGATGCGCTAATGCCGAGCTTGGCTTTTAAGCCCTGAAACTTATTCAAAATTTCTCAACTCTTCACCAAAGTTCCTTTCACCTCTCTTGCAACAGGATTCAAATTCCTTATTCATGGCTTCCCATGTGGTTGGTTATCCCTGAATTTCCCCCAAGAGAGAACTCAAGTTTGCACTTGAATCCTTTTGGGATGGCAAAAGCAGTGCAACTGAGTTGTAGAATGAAGCAAAGAATTTGAGAGCTGCAACATGGAAAAAGATGGCTGGTGTTGGTCTAACACACATCCCAAGCAACACCTTTTCCTACTATGATTAGTTCCTTGATAAAACTGCTATGGTTGGGGTTGTTCCTCCATGATATGGGTGGACTGGTGGCGGGATTGAATTCGACACTTACTTTTCAATGGCACATGGAAATGCTAAGCTTCCTGCTATGGATATGACCAAGTGGTTTGACACCAACTACCACTACACCGTTCCAGAGCTGGGACCAGAAATTAAATTCAAGTACTCTTCACACAAAGTTGTGCATGAATACAAAGAGGCTAAAGAGATTGGTATTGAGACTATACTTTTCATTATAGGTCTTGTGTCATACTTGTTGTTATCAAAGCATGCAAAGGGTATTCTAAAAAATTTGACCATCTTTCTCTGCTTGATTCGATTATGCCAGTCTACAATGAGGTCTTAGGTGAGTTGAAGGAGGTTGGGGCAACATGGATACAGTTTGATGAACCTTGCCTTGTAATGGACTTTGAGGCTCACCACCTGAACACTTTCTCTAAGGCTTATACTTTCTTAGAAGAAGTACTTTTTGGGACCAAATTTCTTGTAGAAACATACTTTGCAGATATTCTTGTTGAGACATATAGGACCATCATTTAGTTTAAGGCTATATCTGCTATTGGGTTCGACCTAGTACGTGGAACTAAAACACTTAACCTTGTCAAAACTCTTGGATTTCCGAGAGACAAATACCTTTTTGCTGGAGTAATTGATGGGAGGAAAATATGGGCTAATGATTTGGCAGCATCATTTAGCATTTTAATGGATCTTCAAACAAGTGTTGGTAAAGGAAAAATAGTTGTCTCCACATCATGCTCTCTTCTCCATGCAACTGTGGATCCAGTAAATGATATAAAGCTTGATAATGAAATTAAGTCCTGGCTTGCATTTGCTGCTCAAAAAGTACTTGAAGTAGTAGCTCTGGAAAAAGCATTGATTGGTCAAGCAGATCAGGCATATTTTTCTGCCAATGCAGCTATTATATCTTCAAGAAAGACCTCTCCTAGAGTGAAGAATAAGGTAGCGCAAAAAGTTGTTGAAGCATTAAAAGGCTCTGATCACCGGCGAGCTACACCTGTCGTTGTTAGTTTAGATAAGCAGCATAGAAATTTAATGGCAATGACTATAGGCATTAAATAGAAGGACAATGTCAATCGCATTGTTCAGAAGTTTCTTTCAGTGAATTTTACCATTATTCTCTTTCATTACGATGGCAATTTGGATGGATGGAATGATCTTGAGTTGAGTAGAAAGACAATTCACAAAGGTGCCAAAGCCATTGAGAAACATGCAACTCAACTATGTGTACTTGCATAGGATTGCAACCAAACTGATTACACAAAATTAGTGAAATCTCTGTATGCTGAGCACAATGTGAACTTGATTTCGGTGCCTAGTGCAAAGAAATTGGTTGAATGGGAAGGATTTTGAAAGATTGGCTCAGAGGGAAAAGCCCGCAAGGTTGTTGGGTGCTCTTGCCTTGTTGTTAAGGACTATGGTGAAGAAACTGAGGCTTTGAATGTTATTCAAGAATATGTGAAGACATATTAAACTGAGGTCCAAATATTTTTTTTTGCTTTCCAATGTGTACTATGTTTCAGTCATCGCTTATTTGGCTAATTATTATGGGCTCTTTTATGGATCCTTGACGTGGAATTTGCAATTTTAGTATTATTACATTCCTTTTTTATGCAGCACATTGTATCTGGACATGAGTTCATGTAAACAATTTTAGACATGCCATGGCTAGAGCATTAAGGGGTCATATCCAGCTAGGAAAATACAATTTGGTTCTTTGTTGGTATAACGAATTAGACAGTAGTTGGATAAAGATATTCCGGAATTGATGGTGGACGCAGGAATATTGGCATGTATTGAATGCATCTAAGGCTACACACAGAGCTGGCTCATAATTCATCCTCAATCGACCATGTTGTTTCGTCCAATGAAAATCGATGGCAGCCTTCGCGTCTACATTGTGTCTCTAGTTTTTGGACAGAACAATGATTAAAATTGGTGTATGGAATTCAAACTGGACCAATCTGATAAGAATTTTGGACTTCTTTAAGTTTTCTGGCCTTATGGCATCCTAATTGCAATACAAATAACATTTATATTACTAGTGATCAAGATTTGATTATTTCTTACTGCAAGGTACTTCCTCTTTCTTCTGGCGTAGAAGAAAATGTTGGTTCTATAAATGTAAGCAACATATTAACTAGAAAGTTCCTGGCGAAGATTCGTGCTAATGATCCAAATGTTCATATTAGTCCTAGAAATCGTCCAAATGCATCTATAATCAGAAGTACAGTAGAAGAAGCACTTGAAGACGTCACTGCCTTATTCTATGATGAAGAACTTCATCTCTTCTGAGTAGATAGCGCAATTGGATATGTCAACTACAGTTCCACTCAGCAAAGTAGATTCGAAAAGCCTTCCAAATTTCTTAGAACTCTTCTTCTCCTTCCAGAAGATCAACATGTTGGCCAACCAACTCCAATTTTAGTGCAAAAAATTGCAAAGTGGCACTGAAGATGCAGAGTTTTTAGGCCCAAAGTCAGCAACTACAGGATTCTAGGCTCAGATTCGGCAACAGTTAAAGGAATCCCAGATTTCATGAACAAACTCCAACAAAATTCAACAGTTTGATATATTGCAGCAAACTTATTTTATTTTAGATTATTTAATTAAATTCTTTAGTTGTAATTTAATTTATTTTATTTGCCAGCACAAATATATTTTATTTTGATTCCTATGTAGAGGAATCAAAATAAATTTGTAATAGGGTATATATAGGAATATTTTTTGAGAATATAGGGGTTTGATTCTCAGCAGACAGACTGCTGTTTTGGACTGTGTAAATTTTCCTGAATATTATGTTAATGCCGCAGTTTCTATCCTTTAAAATTTGGGATCCATCATGGTGTTTCATGTTCATCATGTTTTCCTTGTAAGATCATTTTCATATTGTGTTTTTTTTACTAGTTTTGTTACAACATTCTCTAAGGGAAGTGTTAGGAATCCATCAATGCATGATGCTCCTTTCACAATGATTATGTTGTTAAATCTAGTGGTTATCTTTACAGAATCCATCCTTTGTTAGTTGCTCTATTTAGTAATCATGTGCTTTCCTTTATACTAAAGCTGCCACTGGAGATTCATCCACTGATTGATGCCTGCAGGTCAACAGCCTTTCTCCTCTTTTCTTCTCTCATTACATCATTTATTTGGCTGAGCATTGTGCTTACTTTGCCCCAAGTTTGCAGGTAGAAACCAACCTTGAATCCATATCCCAATGATTGTTTATCTCTTGTTGTCTTGACCCAAAAATTTCAAATCTAATCCCTGCACTTCATAGATAGCCTAAGATTCACTTATTTCAGCCATCCTTCATTGGCACAGAGAGAGCCCTCTTTGGTCTGGCAGGGCTAGATGCCAGATCAAAAGCTTGGTTTGTGGTTACCTCGAATTGCCTATTCTCAGCCTTGAGGTTCAATCTGAATGCTAACACTATGTCATCCTATTTTATTTGTACTCGTATGGCTCTTCATTGTTGTATGAAGAAATAATGAAGAATGTTTGATCGAGAGTGAGTCACAAGACCTTTACACTCTCCACTAACCCGAAGTTAGTTTAGAGGTAAAAACCTCAATTAAACTTGATCCCAAATCAAGTTATTGGACACAACCCATCCTATACATAGAGAGTATGACAATACACGATGTGTCCATAGGTAATGTTATGGTCTCTATCCTCATTTCCCAATTCATTGGCCAGATGAGAGGTACTTCCCATGAGTCTTGGACTACATGGGTAGGATGCATGTGGGGCATAGATCAAGAGAGGGTGAACCAACTCAATATCATAACGGTGGGGAAATAACACACCAAAAAGGTAAGGTGAACCTAGCCTTGTGGTTTCTTATAGAACCAATAAGTAATCCCTAAGTCCCTTGGAGCTCCCAGAGCTTAAAGTCCAATTCAAGTGGGACCCTCATAAGAGGGTTTGTCCATGATTCTAAGCTTCTCACATAAGGTTAATAATTTTACCTTCCCTAGGGCCTTCGTGAGAATATATGTGACCTTCTCATCAGTCCCAATGTGATGAAGCCTTACGGTGCCTCATTGTACCATGTCCCAGATAAAGTGGTACCAGATATCAATATGCTTGGAGCAGTCATGGAACACAGGATTCTCTAAAATTCGAATCCCACTTTGGTTGTCGCAAAGGATCACAGTGGTATCCAACACATTCCCAAACAACTCACTGAAGATATTTATCAACCAAACAACTTGATAACATGCCATATTTTCTACAATGTATTTGACCTTGGCGGTGCTTAAAGCAACTGATTTCTGCTTCCTACTCACTTAGGAGATCGAAGCAGAACCGAGAGTGAAGCAACATCTAGATGTGCTCTTATGATCCACCATAAGACCTACCTAGTCAAATTCAGTATATTCATGGAGCCACATACTCACGACAATGTATCTCATCCCATGGTTGATTGTGCCCCGAAGATATCTCAAGAGATTATTGGCACCAATCCAATGAATGTGATGAGGCTCGACCATGTATTGACTCAATGTATTTACTACAAAACATATGTCCAGACGAGAGTTCACGAAGAACATAAGGGCCCCTATGAGTTGACGATATTTGGTAGGATTTACCAAATCAGGCCCAACAACACTTCCACATAAATTATTAAAGTTGAGTTCCATCGGAGTAGTCACGGAATTGCAGTCCACCATCCCAAATATTTCCAGTAGCTTCATAGTATATTTTCCTTGATAAAGGAAAATCTCACCTAGCTTTTTCTAGAACTCCAGGCCTAGGAAGTAGTGCATCAATCCTAGGTACTTCATCTCGGACTCAGAAGCTGGCTCCCTCTTACATTGATTAATAAGAGGGTCAAAACATCTCCAGAAGACATCGTCCACATAGAGAACCATAATGAGAGGCTTGTCATTATCAACCTTAAAGTGAAGGTTTGGATCAACATCACTTCGAGTAGAGCCCAAATTCATCATGTAAATATTGATCCTCTCATACCCATCCCTGGGGACTTGCGTCAACCTATAGAGAGATTTCTTCAACCTGCATATGTATGTATCTCTATCTCGAAATTTGAACCCTAGAGGTTGTTCCACATAGGCCTCTTCCTTAATCGAACCATGTAAGAAGGAAGCCTTGACATCCATCTGATGTAGACTCCATCCTTGCGATGTAGCAAGGGAAATGATCAAAGTTCAGCACCTCTCAGGAAGAGATCATCCACATAGAGAACCAGAATGAGAGGATTGTCATTATCAACTTTAAAGTAAAGGTTTGGATCAACATCACTTCGAGTAAAGCCCAACTTCATCAAGTAGATATTGATCCTCTCATACCAATCCCCGAGGGCTTGCTTCAACCCATAAAAGGGCTTTCTTCAATCTGCATATGTGTGTATCTCTACCTCGAACTTCGAACCCCAGAGGTTGTTCCACATAGAACTCTTCCTTGATCGAACCATGTAAGAAGGCAGTCTTGAAATCCATTTGATGTAGACTCCATCCTTGTGATGCAACAAGGGAATTATTAGCCTTAAAGTAAAGGTTTGGATCAACATCACTTCAAGTAAAGCCCAACTTCATCAAGTATATATCTATCCTCTCATACCAATCTCTGGGGGCTTACTTCAACCCATAGAGGGTTTTCTTCAACCTGCATATGTGTGTATCTCTATCTCGAACTTCAAACCCCAGAGGTTGTTCCACATAGTCCTCTTCCTTAATCAAACCATGTAAGAAGAAATATTGACATCCATTTGATGTAGACTCCATCCTTGTGATGCAACAAAGGAAATGATCGAATGGATGGTGGTGTAGCAAGAAATAAGTGCAAATATTTCATCATAATATATTCCTTCTTTCTGCGAGAAACCTCAGGCAACAAATCTTGCCTTGAATTTTTCAGCACTTCCATCGGCTCCATGCTTGATCTTGTGGAGCCATTTCGAGGTGACAATAGATTTGTCCTTCGGTTTAGGGACCACATCCCAGACATCATTTTTCATGATCGACTCATATTCTTCGTTCATTGCATTCTTCTAAACTTGGTGCTTCATGACTTCTTCAAACTTTCCAACCTCGGATTTTACAATGGTGCTCATGGCTTCTAAGCACCCTTGATACCTATTCGGCTTCTTACTTTCAGGGAATGTTCCCCTTGGAGAAATATGTCTCTTGGCATATTCGAGAGTGTCTCTAAGCAATGAGGGTCTTCTTTTATTTGAAGAAGTGGGCTCACTAGAAGGTGGATCTATAGGATCCATCATACCTTCAACATCAGGCAGTTCATCCTTCGATTCTTCCTACTTTCCTGTTTCTTCTTCTTTGTCTTCCTTTGAGATAGGAAGATCTCTAACCTTCTTAAGGGCAACATCTTCATCAAAGGTGACATCATGACATATATCCACTTTTATTTGATGAGACACATAGATTATATATGCCTTAGAGGTTTCACTGTAGCCCACAAACATTCTCTTCTTTCCATAAGCATCCAATTTTCTTCTCTTTTCTTTTGGCACATGAAAATATACGAGACTTCCAAAAATTCTAAAATGAGAAACATCTGGTTTCTTACTAGTGAAGACTTCTTCGAGATTTTTTTAGTCCAATGCTTGATGTGGGCATCTATTTTTAACATACACAATGGTGTCGGTATAAGCTTCTCCCCATAGGAACTTTGGAAGACCTTGGTCATGAAGCATGGCATAGGCAGCTTCAAGAATGGTTCTATTTCTTTATTTGAGAAACTTCATTTTTTTTAGGAGTATACACAGTAGTGGTCTCCCTCTTAATTTTAGTTTCCCTACAATAGTCATTGAATTCATTCAACTCATATCCGGTTCCATTATCGGTCCTCAATATTTTGATCTTCTTCCCTATTTGATTTTTAACCAAGGCCTTGAAGGTGCGAAACCATTTGAATACTTCGTCATTTTTCTTCAAGAAGTATATCCATGTCTTGCAGGAGAATTCATCTATAAAAGTTACATAAGGTAAGCATCCTCCCAAGGATGTTATAGGAAAAATACCATATAGATCAGAATGAATAAATTGTAAAATATTATAAGTCTTGGAGTTTCTTTAGGGGAATGGTCCCCTTGTATTCTTTCCTTTGGCACAACCCTGACATACACCTTTATGATAATCATTGAAATCAAGCATACCTATGACCACCTTCCTTGCTTTGGGAAGGGATTTATAATGAAGGTGTGCAAACCTTTGGTGCCATAACTCGGAAGGTCATGGCTGCTAATGAACTTACTCAAACTTGATAGAGTGTATCAACCCTGAAACCAAGAGTGAATGCTTCTTTGAAATTATTCTTCCAAATGTGAACCTTTCCATCGATGAATGCCACCTTGAATCCTTTGTCTTCCATTTCCAAGATAGACACTAGATTATTCTTCAAGTTAGGTACATAGAACACATATTTCAAATGAAGGACTTTCCATTGATTTAGATGAAGGGTCACAATCACTTTCCCTTTCACAGGATAGGTGGCATTGTCTCCAAGGATAATTTCCAATTTTGTATCCTTTTCAATCAAATACGAGAGGGCCTCTTTATATCCAATGAAGTGCCTTGAGGCACCACTATCAATCAACTAGTTATCTAGGGTGTCAGGAGAAGATGCAACAGAGAGGGAAGATATAATAATATATTCATTTTTCTTGTTATCAAAAACATTAGATTCATCATACTTGGAGTTACTTGACCTCTTGAAAGGTTGACCATTTCCATTTCCATTTCGATCAAAGGGAGCCTTTATCTTTCATTTGTTGTTGAACCTGTTGTTCCTTTGATTTCCATTCCCCTTAAAGTTCTTATTGTTGTTGTAGTCATCATCTCAGGGAGATTCCATTTTATTGGGACACTCTCTAGCAAAGTGACCAAAATTGTTACAATCATAACATCTACCCTTCCTTCCTTTGGGACCTGCTCTTCCTTGTTCTTGATTTCTCGAACCAACATTATTATTCTTCTTTGAATGAGCAGTGAAGGTAGTAGGTTCACTTCCATTTCCATTTGAAGGTTTTTCTCTCTCCATCATCCTTGTCTCCTCTTGAGTGCATCTCGTCAAAAATTTATCAAAATTGAAAATTATATTATTCTTGAGAATAGTGGTATTGAATACATACCATGCTTAGGGAAGACATCCAAGAGAAATGAGAGTGAGCTCTCGGTCAGTTATGACCTCTCCAATGGATAAGAATCATTCTTGATTTCAGTGAGCCTTATGAAGTAGGATTGGATGGATTCTCCCTTTTCCATATTGATATCCTTCAACTTGTTCTTCAAAAAGAGAATTTGCTTAGCATTTCTAGCCCTGAACATGCTAACCAACTTATCATACATCTCCTTATATGTACACAACTTGGAGATATAAGCAACCAAATGCTTGCAAATAGAATCCATTATGATCTTCTTTGCCTTGAATTCTTCTTTCTTGTACTTTGTTTTAGTGGCAACCAATGCATTTGATGTAGGCTCAATGATCTTTCCCTGCACATAATCCATAACATCTTGTTCCTACAATGTCATATTCAAAGACATTTTCCAAGCATGATAATCAGACTTATCATTGAGCTTGTCATCAGATAAGAATTATGATGAGGAATTCATTGACCCTTGTCCTCATCTAATCAAATTTCAGTGTTTTTTCTTCTCACTCTTGCTTGGGTTGTGTCTTCACCTCAACTATGATACCATGTTAATTTTAGTTAACGATGGTATGGTCTATGCATAGATCAATTTACTTCAATCTTTCTTATTATCTCATTTATAAATCACATTAACATTAACAATAAATGTTGACATAACATAAAAAAATAACCATAAGACAAGCCAAGACAAGAGGACACAATAATTTGGCAAATGCTACGGAAAAATCCCAATGTAGATAAAACCCTTTGATCAAATCTTCTAATTATTCTTCAAATTTAGTAGAGAGAGAAAGTACAATTTACATAAGTCAACAAGATACCCTAGCCAACAAATTCAACACTAGTCAAACCAAAAATATTCATCCCCAATGGAGATAGGTCAAACCTAGTCAAACTCAGCCTCAAAGAAAAGTCAAAGTAATCCCAAAATAGTCCTGAAATTCTTGGTCAAACCTAGTCAACGTACTGGTCAAACCTGCAGAAAATGATGTAGTCAAACAATCCAAATTTCCTCAATTTTTGTGCCACCAAACCCATATTATATCCCAAAAATTGAAGTCAGAAAATAAGAGTTGACCCAAGGTTAGTGTTGGTAAACACTACTGCAGAAACCCTTAAATAGTATGAAAATTTCACACGTGTGGAGGAGAGGGAATGTCTTCTTTAGGTTGCACAAACCAAGAGAAGGAGAGGGAATATGAGATGAGATGATGTCCAAATGAAGTTTGAGTATCTCATTTTTATATCCATCAATGAGGGGTGGTGATACATTTTTTGGGGCTTGTGAGCCTACATAACAATTCTGGCCGACCTTGAAAATTTCACATGTGAGAAATAAATTCGAAATACAACTTATGCTCATCCAAACAAGATGATATTTAGATCAATATTGCACCTCTCTTAAAGAGGAATCCAACAAAATATCATCTCCATCATATGAGTACTGCAAAGTGTAGTTTGGCCCTAGTTTCTAAATTTAAAAAATAGACTTCTTAGGGACAAAAAATCTATATGGGCAGGGGTGGTCTCTAGGATCCAGAAACTATGAAAAGTAGTAACACCTCTAATATTTGATAACTTTGGCGAGAGAATCGAAAATGGTACTCGAATCAAGTACATATGGAAGGATAATATTTCCTCAGTAGTGCTATTGGGAAAATGAGCAGATATGCACAAGCTAGAAAATTGGATGAGAGATGAATGATGTGCAAGACTAAGAGACATATCCCAATAGGATGAACAAGTTTTTGGAAAAAATATACATGCCTGAGTTTTTCTTCAAACCTCCAAGATCAATGGGAATTCCTATTAAGTTATATGAAAGGGTTAAATCCGCTTGAAATTACATTTGGATATCAATGCTCATGGTTGGTTACCCCTCATCAAGTTTATTTTGTTAAAGAAAGATATGAGCTATTCGTTAAAATATTTCCTCATTCAATACCTTCTACATTATGGCACAAAATTTGGCACATGGATGGGATCCCAAAGGTAAACACTTTTTTTTGGATAATGGTTCATCGGAAAATATTTACTGTCAAAAATATGAAGAAGAGGAACATACAAGGTCCATCATGGTGTGTTCTATGCAAGTATGTGGAAGAGGATATTTAATACCTCTTCTGGAAATGCATATTTACATTAACATTGTCACACGAAGCCTTTGGAATGGTTAGACACATTGAGGAAATCCTTGAAATTTGGGTAAACAAGTTTGACATCTGGAAAATTAAATTATCCTTGTCAAGGAAAGCTTATTGCCTATCAACACGTTGTTGGGTGGCTATTCAAAAATACACATGTTTTTCAGTTTGGATAACTTATAAAGATGTAATATATTCAAATATGAGTGGCCAACCCCTACGGCTATGAAAAACAAAGCCTTAAACGTGTTATTTGAAGCAATCATGACTTGAGGAAAAAAATAATCATATATGGACGATTTAACGCCAGATGGAATGGAATGGATAGAGGTAGGAAAGGTTCCACATAATGATAGAAACTTAAATCCCCAACCAACATTTACTAAAATAATTGTATAAGAATGGAACCAGGTGATTCATTAGAATGACACTCAAGTAATGAGTGTTACTCGATTTTTTATGGAGCCTTTAAATTCAATCTAGGTTTAGAAGGAGCATGAGGAGTTATATTACACCCAGATTACCAAAAGGAGTCCCAATTTTCTTGGGGTCAGGGAAACTCAACAAACAACCAAGAAGAATACCCGACTTTACGAAAAGGTCTTGAAATAGTGACGATGCAGAGAATTCAAAAGATATTGGTATTTATTGATTCAAGTTTATGATTAGGCAGATAAGTCAATCAAAAATTCTCCACCCAAATCCCTCTCACCTATATTACAAAGGATATTTTTAAAAATAAGGAAATTTGAGGACATTGAATTCTACCATGTATATCAACATTTGAACAACGTGACTGATGCATTAGGAAATATAGGAGAAACATTGGACTAAGGAACGATGGAGAAATATCATGGCCCTATATTTCATTTACCATTGTTATGAATTGGATAAACACATATCCGATTGACATGTTTGGAAAAACCAGAGTCTATGGTTTTGGTTTCTTCACAGGCTAATTGAGCAACGAAAATGAATTAATTTATGGCAATTGAAAAATCAAAAAATGCACACCTAACCACCAAGAACTCACATGTATGAGAATTATGATAGGACCTTGGGTCCCAGGTTATGTGGTGTGCTTTAATGGCGGATATAACCCAAAAATCATTGGATGAGACCTAAAATCACATGAATGATCTAATGGAGCTTTTGGAAGAATAGATTGATAATATGTTAGAATCCATGAAGCAATGCAATGAACTGCAAGAATGGGATAAAAATTCCCACTCAACATCTCTGGACAAGAATTATGAGCACCTACAACTAAAATTTTAGAGATTGCAGCTTGTCATGGATCATGAATTGGCCAGCATGGAAAGTGGAATGGGGAAACCAAAAGAGGAAAATTGGAGGGAGAGCGTTGATCAACAATGAAGACAGAATGTGATGTGTGACCTCCAAGGAAGCAAATTTGGCGCATACAAGAGTAGTAATTAAAGGTAAAGGAGTACGGGTTTGAGGTGTTGGAAGTGGTTCTAGGAATTGGAGCCTCAACTCATGTATAACATGGTCTTGTCTCTCTCATCCTATGAATGTAATGTAGAATTGAACTACTCTTAGGATTTTTCTTATGGGTCTATAGTAGAAGTCTATTTAGAATAATGGTTAAAAATTTAGATAAAAGTAGGAAGTCTATGTTATGGACATGTTTCGTATGTCAAGTTTAAGAACAATCAACATGTTGTAAACTCTTTAGACCTAATTCCAGCTTTTGTTTTTTATACAAATTATCTACCCATCCCTTTGCTATATATGTATATATTAATTAGTTTGAATTTCTTTTAATGTTTTTTTTGAATTAAATAAAATAAATACTTAAAATTTAAATAATTTAAAAATAATATTTATAAATTTTTATTAAAATGAAATAATAAAAAACAAAAAATAGAGTACTAATAAGTAATAATGAAGTAAATTTATATTAAGTATATTCTAGACATGACAAACAAGTTGCATGTGGCATAGGTGTCATTGTCCTATCTCCAGTCATGTGTCGGTCAACCGACACATGTACTCATGTAGATTAGGAGGGAAATGGTTATTGTTTACACAAGGATAACTAGGGGATGGGAATTTTGTCATTGCAAAGTTACTCAAACAATGTAGTAGATTTAATGTTAATCATGCTAGAAAGTGGAAAAACAAATGCAATGAGCATGCAACCCATCTCATTGATTCATCTCCCTTGCAAAAAAATGGTATTATGTGTTATAAATATGTTTTCATTGATGGAAAAGGTGACGAGGATGAAGGAAAAAGATGATTTGATTACAAGAAGTATGAATAAGGAAAAGATGGAGTAGGTGCAGTGACTTTGGAGCCATTTATAGTATAACAGATCACTTCAAGTAATTTTGGGACCCACTTATATGGATAGAGCTCTAAAAGAGATTTATAGAGGTATATGGAAGTTCCAAAATGGCCTCTTGAATCACAAGTTATTTCCAGTCAAAGTTTAGTACCCTGAAGGTCAAATTTGCAGAGTTAAATTGGTGAAGCACCCTTTGAAGCAAGCTAGTTTAGTGAAATTTCCAAATGTAGTGGAGGGGCTATCCAAAGTGTCGGGTGAATGCAATAGAGAGTAGGGAAGTGGAAATAATTTTTATTGCCCAGCAGTGGAGCCCCTATAACACTTCAGCTTGGTGGAGGTAGCCCGTAAGGAATTAAATTTGAGTGCAGAAGCGAAGCCTAGGATTATATAACTTCAAACAGATTCAGTAGGTGTAGGTTCATTTCATTTTCATATTTCAAATGTGGGAGGTCCCCACGGGATAGCTAAGCCCGAGAGACCACCTACAAAAGAAACTAAGGCAAGCGCAGAGTTTTGAAGGCCCGGGATGACACAAGCCTAAGAGGCCTACCCTGGAGGAAACTAGAGTTACACATAAAGGTGACTCTTCAGGATGATTAAGTGTTAGGATATCGTGGAAGAGAACAAAAACATGAATATCCAATGACTGAGGAGACAAGAAAATATGGTAGTCAATAATGCAAAAAATTGAATCTAGTGATTTTTTGCTTAAAATTTATCAAAGAAAATCATCACAATACATGAAGGCCCGAGTTTAATATCCAAAAATAGGAAAAGAAAGTAATACAAAACACAATAACTAAAAACTACAAAAATATGGAAATAAAATGTAAAAACCATAAAAATATACAGAACAATTGAGTCATTTTATTAATTAGGAGGTGGAAGACAAGTACAACAGTGCTAAAAAATAGTAACACTCAAGCTAACAGAGATGGCTAGAGTGACCCTCAAGTCCTCTGACTAAGAACACTACATAACTACTGCTCTGGTGTAGATAAGGATGTTCCGGAGCTCGGAAAATGCCGGGATTTAGATTCCAAACTCTATGATGAAAACCCAGAGTAACCCAGAAATGATTTCCAGATTGGCTCACCTCGGAAAATCACCCTCCTAGGGCTTGCAGTACATAACTGTTGGGTATGCAGTTCTATGACATGAACTGAAAGATAAAATAGCTTGAATAACCCCCAATCAGCTCAATGCATGAAGGGATGGCCCCTTCTCTTGATTCCCAAGCTAGAAGATTGAGTTTTAGCTCCTCTTCTCAAGTTGTAGCTGCTGAACTACACAATTGCTAGAAGTGACTGCGTTGTCAAGAGAGCTGAAGTTGTAGCCTGCTGCTAGATAATGAAATAAAACTCACAAATAATGGAAATGATCTCACCAAAGTGAGGGGATGGTCCCTCACAGGATTTCAAGCTGAGGTACTTGGAACTTCCTTTCTCCTCTCAATTATACTACTGGAATGCATAATTCCTACAGGAACTGCTACTACATAGAGGGGTAGAATGATGGTGATCTGATGTTGGATGTAAAAATGCTACTCCCGGAAGATTGAAATAGATGCACAAGGTGAAGGGCTGATCCCTCCATAGGTTTCCCAGCTAAAATGCTGAGAACTACCTTCCTTCTCTCAAACCCTAAGGCAGGAATGTGTAATAACTGAAGTTGTAAGTGCTGAAGAGAGGGGTTGAATGTGGTACAGTTTCTAGATGATGAATGGATGCTCAAAGAAACCTTTCCAGAGTAGTCACTCAAAGTCCCGTGTGGATAAGGGTGGGATCTCTGCTTGGAGACACCCATGTGCTAAACAACATAGAAAACTCAGCTAAACAACTGAAGCGTGCAAAGAAATGTCATAAACGACAATACAATATCAAAATCCAAAATTCCTTCTATGGATGCCCTCACCTTCCTTTTATGCTTGTGGGCCTTCCCCAGCCTTGTCCCACCTCATTATTGCGCTACACATGTGGCCACTAGCCCCCATAGAGACTGCATTGTCTTCCATGATCTCCATCATCTCTGCAATTACTCTCCACTCCCTCCATCATGTGTGCATTTAATGCACCAATTCCTCCATCACTTCATTATTATTTCTCCATGGTCTTAGATTTATTCCTCCACTATCTCCATCATCTTCCTCATTATTGCTCCATCACCTCCATTCTTCCTTCATTATCATGCTGCTCCACTACTCCATAATGCTACCCCACTACTCAATTGAGCCACATTCACACTATAGCAGTGGATTTTATTCATCTACTGGGTTTATGGGCCCCTCCACCATTTTATTTACTTAACTAAATAAGGAAATTAAGAACTCTAATAATCCAATTAGTTGATGGTAAATTTGGAATATTACAGTCCTCCCCGCCAAATTGTTGCTTTTCCTCAAGAAATTGCAAATGTAGATGCTGTAGAAATCCATATCCCTCCCAATTGGCATCCTCAAATGGAAGGTTTCCCCATCTGCCCCAATGTGTTATGAATGCCTAGCTCCATAGTTGCCTCTCTAGAATGTCTAGAATGGCCTCTAGTTGTGTAGCTAGATGCCTCTCCTTATCAATGAGTTCCCAAGTGGCAACCATCTATTGTCGAAGAGCCTCTTCTCTACATGAGATATATGAAGTGTAATGGTTCCTTCCCCAAGTGGAAAGTCCCAACTCGTAAACTATCTCTCCAACCCATGCTACATGGAGTAGGTTGTGTCTCTCCATGCTCCAATCCTTGGCCTTGTTGACATTGATTGCTCTAAGCATCATCTCAACATTGTGAAAAATAGGAAATAGAGACATATGGGTTGACATATAAAATGTCAGACCATAATATCCCAATAGCAACCACCGCAACAATGCCTCTTGCTGCCACACCACCTCATCATCAAACTAAGTATGGTGGTCATACTTTCCTAATAGAAGCCAACACAACAAGGCCTCCTATTGACATCCTACATCATCATCACAAAAGGTATGGGAGAATGTCAACCCATATTCTCCCAAGAGTAACCAGAGAAACAATGACTCTTTCTGCCACCCCACATCATTATAATGCAAAGCATGAAGTAATGATATACTGATTTCCATGTAGAATGTCACACAAGACGAATATAACCAGGCTTCCTGCTGCCGCATTATATGAGTGTCATGCAAGGTCCCAAACAATAATACACCCATTGAAATGTAATATGTCATGTGCTGGCCAAACTCTCTCAAAATTAACCAGCACAACCATGCCTCCTGGTGCAACATCACACTAGTACTATGCAAGGCATGGATCATACAAATTTTAAATGTTGGGTGGTAACCATACTCACCCAAAAGAAGCCAGCGCAACCATGGTTCATGCTGCCCTGTGTCATAGACCTGCAAGTAGATTTTCAACCACATACTCATCATCCCCATCCATACATCCAACTGTGGGTGATGACTCATATCATGCACCAACTTGGTTACCACCCAATGGAGAAGCCCCCACCAAAAACTCGACAGCTGATTAATGTTGACAATACTATCCTCCACAATCTGAAGATAATATTTGCACTCCATGATATGTCAAAGTGAATCCTTCTTGAGGTCTCTCCATGAGAACCTCTCACTGATGGCCCAGTAGAACCTATGAGGTTATGAATATGCTGTATGTAGAAACTTATGTTTGAGTTGTGAGATGCTCATCAAGAAGGCTCTATCCTGATAATGGAAGATGTTATCCATCATATGATGTCTACCATCTACCATATGCCCATCCAATGCTTCATAAGTGAAGCGGTCATCAAAATGCTCAAATAATAAATGGGCCCTCAAATCATCACCACTCCTCAATGACAACACTGCTGATCTCCATGATAGTGCATCTACTGTCTCATGGCCCTCTCCAGACTCAATGCTGAACTCACATTCATGCATTGTACAGATCCACTGTTGTTGCCTCTTCTGTAGCTACTGCTCTTCCTCAAAAATATGTTGGAGACTATGGTGATTTGTCTTCACCCGAAATTTCTGCGATAAAAAAATTTAGTAATTTGACCAATGAATGCATAATAGCCAATAATATCTCTTTTCCCTATTAGAATACGATGTCGATGTGAGTAGCTTTCAATTTCTTGAAAGCTGTTAACATGCTTCTTTTTGCATTAGGACTATGCTAATCCCATCTAAATTACACTCAACACAAAGTGTTGTAATGCCAAATGTAATGCAAAGCGAGATAGATATACATATGCTTCTTGAACAAGTCAAAGGTCTATGACAGTTGATAGTCAGCTTCCATCCAAATCCAACAAGGTTCTCTAACCTTTGGTTATGTAGTGCTGCGATGTTAAATCTAATCACAGGTGCTGAAATAATATGGGGTGGAAATGTTTGAATGAATTGGATCAACTAATACTTGGGAACATCTTGCAAAGCTACAATAGTTCCTCCAACTGGTGCAATTTCTTCTCCAACTGCTGGTGATGATGAGGGCTACTATTATACTGCTACATCAACGCTGGTCTCTTCTTCCTCTTCCTCATGCACCTCCTGAATCATGCCTGGGACTCTCAATGTCAAAATCTTAGGACCATATTGCAAAGATGCAAGTGCTCCTCCTATTGATACACGTACTTTTGTTGCAATTGGTGCTAGTGGTAGTTTGTCTTCTTCCGGAGTAATAATGTTGACATCTTCCTTTTGCTCCTTATATACTTCCTCATCAATGTTGAAAAATGTCTCTACAGAAAGTGTCTCTAGTTTTCTTCGATCAAACCTCTCTACCAACCTTTCAGCGAAGTCTGAATACGCAGTCACTCTTGCATGTTCCATATGGCTGAACCACCAATCATTTGCTTCACCCTCAAGGTGCAGCACTACAATCTCAATGGGTTCCCTTTCTGCTACTGGGTGTATCTGGAATAAATCATCTAACTTCCTCATCCAATATTTTTCCATGCTTGTGGATGACCCATCAAATGTAGGCAGGAAGAATATGTTACGTATGTGGCCTCTTCTTCTATTGCTGTTGTGGGGTCTCTAGTTCTCTTTAATCTGGAAAAACTTTCAGAGAGTCAGATTCTCTTTGAATGCTATAGATTGAGATCTGCACTCTGCAAGATAACCACTAAGAGTCTCATGCTCCAAATATCCTCCATCTCCATGCCGTTCATTTCTTTCTACAAGGAAAGTGGACATAGTAGAGTGTTATGGAAATTTTTGCACTGCTAGTTGTTTATGCTGCTGATAGGAAGTTATCATACCTTCCTCATTATAAAACCCTCTTGAGGTTTCCCGTTGCCTTTCCCTTCTCATTTCTTTAATATCTATGGCGAGATCCTGCATAGATCTGAAGAGAAGTGTGGCAAAAATCAATCCCTCCACCATTGTCGATATCTTCTTTTTCTGCTGCTTCTTCTGATGTCATGAAATGTAGTGCCCACAAGCTGAGCCAAAGATCATGCTCTGATTCCACTATAATATCCAAAAATAGGAAAAGATAGTAATACAAAATAAAATAACTAGAATCTACAACAATATGGAAATAAATTGTAAACACCATAAAAATAGACAAAAAAAATGAGTCATTTTATTAATCATGAGGTGAATACAAGTACAAAAATGCTAAAAAATAGTAACACTCAAGCCGACATAGATGGCTAGATTGACCCTCAAGTCCTCTCACTAAGAACACTACGTAACTGTTACTCTGCTGGAGATCCTACTGCGTTGCCCCAGCTGGAAATGCTAGAAATGTAACTGTTGGCTGAAAAGGGGTGCGTAGATAAGGCTGTTCCAGAGCTCAGAAAATGTCGGGATTTGGAATCCAGGTTCTATGATGAAAACCCAGAATAACCGAGACATGATTTCCGGATTGGATCACCTCGGAAAATCACACTCCTGGGGCTTGCAAAACATAACTGTTCGGTATGCAGATATATGGCATGAACTGAAAGATAAAATAGCTACAATAATCCCTAATCAGCTTCATGCATGAAGGGTTGGCCCCTTCTCCTGATTTCCAAGTTGGAAGCTTGAGTTCTAGCTCCTCCTCTCAAGTTGTAGCTATTGAATTGCACAACTGTTGGAAGTGACTTCGCTGTCAAGAGGGCTAAAGTTGTAGCTTGCTGCTAGATAATGAAATACATCTCACAACTCATGGAAATGATCTCACCAAAGTGAGGGGATGATCCCTTACAGGATTCGAAGCTGAGGTACTTGGAACTTCCTTCCTCCTCTCAACTACACTCTTGGAATGTGTAATTCCTACAGGAACTGCTGCTACATAGAGGGGTAGAATGATGGCCTAATGCCGGATGTGAAAATGGTGCTCCCAGAAGACTGTAATGGATGCACAAGGTGAAGGGCTGATCCCTCCAGAGGTTTCCCAGCTGAAATGTTGAGAACTACCTTCCTCCTCTCAAACCCTAAGGCAGGAATGCGTAATTCCTAAAGCTGTAAGTGATGAAGAGAGGGGCTGAATGTGGCACAATTGTTGGATGATGAATGACTACTCAAAGAAACCTTTCTAGATTAGGCACTCAAAGTTCCTCGTGGATAAGGGTGGTGTCTTCGCTTAGAGACACCCGTGTGCTAAAAATCACATCAGACTCAGCTAAATAGCTGAATCACGCAAAGAAATGTCGTAAACAACAATACACTATCAAAATCTAGAATGCCTTCTATGGTTTCCCTCACCTTCCTTTTATGCTTGTGAGCCTTCCCCAACCTTAGCCCACCTCATTACTACGCTACACATGTGGCCACTAGCCCCCATATAGATTGCATTGTCCTCCATGATCTCCATGATCTCTGTAATTACTCTCCACTCCCTCCATCATGTGTGCATTTAATGCACCACTTCCTCCATCACTTCATCATTATTTCTCCATGACCTCCACTCTTCCTTCATTATTATGCTGCTCCACTACTCCATAATGCTACCCCACTACTCAATTGACACACATTCACACTATAGCAGTGGATTTTATTCATCTACTGGGTTTATGGGTCCCTCCACCGTTTTATTTACTTAACTAAATAAGGAAAGTAAGAACTCTAATATTCCAATTAGCTGATGGTAAATTTGGAATATTACACCGAGACCCCTTTCTCTCTCCTCATTGACAAACACATGGAAACTCTTGATTGGCACAGACAGACGAATTGACAAACATAGGTGGATGATGACATTAACATGATGCCAACATGACATGGTCCAATGAGAGGAAGACACATGGCATGAATTTTTGACATTTTTGGGTGGCCTAGTGGGTCAAATATGAGTGACACATGTTGTCACTCAAATGGCGCCATGTAGCATGAATAACATCAATGAGATGTCATCCTATATGGTTGACCCCAAAATATTTATAAGGTGTGCAGGAAAAGCGCTTTGGGTTGACTAGGCATTGGGAACACATGGAAACTGTCAGGGATAGATCGACCTGACTTACATTTTATTAATTCCATGAGAAAATGTGGTGGCGGTTGCAACAAAGCTAAGGACCAATGGGAGATGAGGAAAATCAGACTCACATTGCACATCACCCTAGAGGTATTTGAAAATTCATGTTAGAAATTTAATGCAGAGAGCTAATGTTTTAAGTGCCAGAATTTGGTTTTGTTGTAGTGTAGAGACCAAGGGCCAAGAGATGTTGCATTATAAAATAAATTTGTTGGGGCCTAGAGTGAAAAGGGTCGGTGGAAGGTTATATGTGTAGTTTTGAATTAAAGGGCCCAACAGAACCATGTTTAAAGCGCTCTAGCCTGAAACAGATCTATAATATTGATTTTTGTAAGCCTTCAAGCTCATGGATGAATGGGTCGACAACTTTAAAATTGGCATTTATGCCATATTTTGTGCAATGCTAAAAATAAAATGAAGGCATGAATGAGTTAGCAACATAGTATAGTGACATGGACATAATTGGTGGAAGACTTGGCATAATAGATAAATTTGGTGATGCACCATATTTAGAAAATGCCTCATTAAATAATATAACTTACGAGAATGGAGAAAAACAAAAATTTAAGTAAGTTCTTCTTGCAAAGGCAAGTAAGTCGTGATTGAAGTCTTGAAGATCAAATTCTGAAGACTTAATTGCGCAGGAAAAAGGAAAAAATAAGATATCCATGCAAGCAAAGAGTTGAATATTACTAAAGTTCAATAGCCAACAATATCAGTCCATAATTCTTTATAAGCAGAATTTGAGCAACGAGGGAGAAGAGGTATGTAAGAGGGAAATAGTGCAATAGTGAAACTGTGTTGATTGTTAGGGTGTGATGGATTACTACTGGTGTGTATGGTGAATTGATCAGTAATCAGAGATTGTTGAAGGTGTTTGTAATGGTGGCTTGGTGAGTAGGTGAAGTGACAAGTTGATTTGTTTTGTAAAAGGGAATGGCTTCATGATTTGAGTAATAAAATTGTGTGAAAGATGATTCATTGAGGTCATGCAAGTAGTAGATTTCAAATTAGGGGTTGTAGTAGGATTCGAGCAGTTGTTAGTAAATTCTTAGGGGTTGAAGCTCATTTTAGTGATAACTGATAAAATTAAAGATTGTAGCTCCTTTCAATTGTAGCTGATAAATCAAGGAGTGGTTGCTTCCTTATGGTTGTAGCTAGATAACTTTGTAATTTCAAGTTGAAGCTTTCTCTTGTGAATATATTGAAGAAATGTTTGAAGAATCTATGTGTACTATTTGTGCTAGTTGTGTTGATTCATGCCATGCTCACATAAAAAATTGTTGGAAATTTTATTGGTGTCCTAGTGTCATTGTAAGTAAAACAAAGTTTTAAAATTCCTACAATACTGATTCACCCCCATCTCATTCTTTTCCTAGTTTCTAACATTATGTTCGATCCCTCCATAAGCCACCATGCATAGGTTGGATATCGCTAATTTTGTTCTAGAGATCCCCTTGGGTCTCGTTAATTATTGTTCATTTCTCGCTTTGGTTACTATGGCTCATTTCTCGTTAGACATGAATGAATTCAGGTAGTAGCTAGAGAATTTGAAGAAGAAAAACGGAATTCTTGTTACTATATACTACTATTTGGTAAAGAAAAATCATGTTCTCTCTCCTATGAATTGACTGGAGGCTCAAACGACAAACCCATAATGATTCACTCTACTCATGGTGCATATGAGAGACAAGAGAAACCCTAAATCTAGGTTCTCATATTGTGGATTCGTCTCTATTTTTCTTATTTATAGGTATATTTTGAGTTCAAATTATACAAGAAGTTATCAGTTTAAAGTGGTTCAATTTCCTATATGGAGAACTTGCTCAAATTTCTCTTAGAATTTCAACTGTTTCTCTATGTACTTAACACTTTGTATGATCAAATTTCCCAATTGACAGATCAATATGTTTTTTTGTATTTTTATGAACATTATATTAAGGAAGTATTTCCAGTACATCACTTGAAATTTACAAGATGTTCAAGTTTCCTTTAGGAAAACTAGCCCCATAGCGTCTTCATTTTTCTATAATTATGTATTTTACAATTTTAAATACAATATAATAGTATAACTTTAAAAAACACATTGAAACAAATTTAAGAAAAAACCAAATATATAATATTAATAAAATATTTGTTTGCAATATTAATACAAAAATTGAAATAAAGTTCTAGGTTATGACAGGTAGATATATTATTAATAAATTAATAATAGTAATTACTTTATCTATAAACCTAGAAATATAAAAGTTATTTATATTGCTATCTTTTAATCTTCATAAATTAAGAAATGTAAAATTTCTATTAGTTAAACCAGAAAACTTCCATTTTGTATATTTTTCTCCAAATCAAGTAATGTGCAACACTTATTTGTGTTATTTTCTCACCAAAAATCACTTCCCACAACAGGTTGAGCTTGATTTCAAAATGACAAACCTCAATTATTATCAATGGTAAGATATATGTAAAATAAACAAGGGTAATAGCCATGATGCAATATAGTCTCTATCTCTACCACTATTTGATTTATTTTTTTGCATAGTTTTTTCTTAGTAATGACGTATTTGTTTCCAATACTAAAATAAAATAAATAGTTCTGCATAATGAGCTAAGTTCCACACAATGAGCTAAGTTTCACACAATAGGCTATAAGCTCTGCACAATGAGCTAAGTTCCTCACAATAGGATAACTTTATTTCTTTCAAACAACAGGCTAAGTTTCTCGCACAAAAGTTATTAGTTTTTTTCTTGGAAATGATGTATTCGTTTTCCAATAATAAAGGTGATGACGTATTTATTTTCCAATAATAAAATAAAATTAATAGCTATGCATAATGAGCTAAGGTATGACAAATAGGCTATAAGATTTTCACAATGAACTACGTTTCGCACAATAGGCTATAAGCTCCACATAATGAGCTAAGTTCTGCACAATAAGCTATAAGCTGCACACAATGAGCTAAGTTCCTCATAATAGGATAATTTTCTCGTGCAAACGTTATTAGTTTTTTTTAGAGGTAACGATGTATTCCTTTTCCCATAATAAAGGTAATGATGTGTTCTTTGTCCAATAATAAAATAAAATAAATAGCTCCTCACAATAAGCTAAATTCCACGCAATAGTAAAATTTTACTGCTATTTAATTGATTTTTTTTCATAGTGTTTTCTCAGTAATGATGCATTCATTTTCCAATACTAAACTAAAATATATAGCTTTGTACAATAAGAAAAGTTTCACACAATGATAAAAGTTTCGCACTATGAGCTAAGTTTTGAACAATGAGCTAAGTTAAGCTATACATAATGAACTAAGTTGCACACAATAGGCTATAAGCTCTACACAATGAGTTAAATTTCACACAATCGGCTATAAGCTCCGCACAATATGCTAAGTTCTACACAATAGGCTAAATTTTTAGCTTCCACACAATAGGCTAAGTTTCTCGCATAAAAGTTATTAGTTGTTTTCTCGGTAATGATGTATTCGTTTCCAATAATAAAGGTGATGATGTATTGATTTTCCAATAATAAAATAAAATAAATAGCTCGAATGAGCCAAGTTCCGCACAATAGGCAATGTTTCTCACTTCCACACAATAGGCTATGTTTCTAGCACAAAAGTTATTAGTTTTTTTTTTTTTCATTAATGATTTATTCATTTTCCAATAATACAATAAAATAAAAACAACTGATTTTTTTGCATAGTGTGTTCTTGGTAATGACATGTTTCCAATAATAAAATAATATAAATAGCTTCGCTTAATTATTGATAATATTTCAATTGTAAATAATTAGGCATATGTGCAGAAGTGCAGATGAGTTCTATTGTGCAGAGGAAGCTTTCAATGTGTTTCTGGATAGATTTCTCCACACTACTTGTCATTTTCTTGTATATACGTTACTAAATCCATATTTGAGAGTGCTTTTGGCACTTGCATTTTCTCATTATTGCAGCCTTTTTTTCTCATATATACTTTATTAAATCCTTGAATTATTTCTAAATGCGAACATAAAATTAAAAACGTAAATCAGTTCAGAAGATTGTGTTGAAAATGCAGCAAGAAAATCTTGTTTTGACTTTGCCTTGGTCAAACTAGATTAAAATTTCGAATTTCAATTTCCACAGAATACTTGGAGGTAGTTAAATAAGCTGACATGAATTTTGTCATTCAGTTAACTCATTTCATTCCAGTTGGAGACACTTGAGTACAATTTAGTATGATTTATTTATAATTTGTAGCAATCTATTTTAGTTAACTTGAGTTATTGTCAGTTAAACTAGTTCTAGTTGTTGGAGAAACTAGTGGAAGGTCGAGTTGTGAAATGTAACTTCAGTCACACTCAGTGGACATCAAGTTAATTTATTAATTAGCCCAAAATAAATGATGCATTCAGAGAATTCGAGTTACCTAGTTGAGATTGGAGTTCAAGGGAAGTGCACTATCAATTATAAACTAATCCAAGTTGTATAGGTGTTGCATGCAGTCAAAGGATGGGCCTATAAGAATTGTGCAATCCAATTGAGGATTTTACCTAAAAAATAGGGGATAATTCCTCAATGAAAATGCAAGGAAATAGGAGCTTGGGGACTTTAAAAATTTTCTAAGTATTATTCAAGGTCAGTCAGTTAGGCAGAGGATAGAAGATACAAGTGAGGATTGTGCTCAATCTTGAGCAAGCATATTGTATTCATCCAAATTATTTGACTAATTCAATATAGATAGTAAGGGGTTTTGAGTTGTTTATTTCCCCTAGATAAATATATGTGTATGTATGTTGAATCTTGATGCATGCTAATTATTTGCGTTCTCGATCGTGAATTTGCTTTGGAAAATCAAAGAGTAGCTTCTAGTCTGCCGCAGTTATTAATCCCGATGAGAATGTTATAATCTACACATTAATTTCTACATGGTTGTTGGCAATATGATGCAGAGTGTTGTCCTTGATGGCAACCCACTTGATAAAGATGATGGAAACCTACTTGATGAAAGTTGTACTTGATGGAAACTGACTTGATATACTAATTAATGATGTAAATCTGATGTGTCTACAGAGCAGCTCAGATGCAATGATGAAAGG
>JAXQQM020075799.1:0-13689 GCA_034641835.2 Pinus albicaulis
ATCGTAATCGGAAATTTCTGGATGAGAAATAGATCGCATTGGAAAGTGTGGCAAGTGGGCCCGAAAGGGCATTTGTTAAGTATTAACATGATTCTTTATTGAAGTGGCAGTTTGTTTGTTAAAACTTTATATAAGTATGCCGAGTATTGAAATGTGCCATGTGGTCTGTGGACCCATGGGCCTCGGCTTAAGGTGGAGGGCGATTATTAATATAATACGATTGCGATGAGTGGAATCGCATCGGGCCATAAAACAAAGGCCGTGGTGTTTGTATGTTCCGCTTGCGGAACTCACCACATCAACAAGACACTTGTTGTGAAAAGGGTTGGAATTTGCCCAGATCTAAAGTTAGCAGTTGCTTATATATATTTAAAATGCGCTGTTACAAAGTCGCATGATTTAAAAAGTGCAGTTACATAAATACAGGAGTTACGCAGCAACCTTAAACAGAAAGGCATACAGAGGAGAAAAAGGGACAAACTCAGTCAAAGAAAAGACAAATGCGCAGCGATCCAAAAGGCTGTATGAGTGAGCTGGAGCTCTCATTGTAATTAAATGTAATATTTTAATTGATTCATATTGTTGTGATGCATTGGCAAGTCTCCGGAAGAGAAAAAATATCCCACTGTAATGTTAAATTGATACCTACAGCTATATTTATTGAATGAGCAGATAAAAGGAATGAGAAGACAGAAGCAAAAGAGTCATGAATGTTCACTCCCAATTATTTGTGAAATACAAACAGTCATGTGAGGAACTCTATATATAATATCAAATGGATATGCATAAATCAGCTAGAGAGAGCAAATATAGAGAATGTAGAGTATAGAAGAGTGAGGAAGAGAAGATTAAGAAAAGAAGAGCAGAAAGAGATGCTACAGAACAAAGCTGATATCTGAGGTAAATTAGCAAACATTCAGTTTGATAAATTGAGGAAGTTGGAGCTTCCCTATCAAGTTGCAGCTTGATAGCCGTTAGTTGTAGCTGACTGAGGTTGGAGCCTCCTGTAGGTTGGTGCCTGCAGAAAATTGAAGGGATTTGGTGCTTCCTTGCAAGCTGTAGCTTGTAGAAGTGAGGTTGGAGCCTCCTGTAGGTTGGTGCCTGCAGAAAAACAGTGGTGAGAGGGAGTTGGAGCTTGCCTTTGCATCACAACAATAATAAGATGTGGTTTTCTCCCTTTATGGGTTTCCACTTATATCTAGTGTCTCTGTGCATGATGTTTATATGTTAATCTGATTTATATCATCTGCTTAATACCTGTTGCTCTCATATTAAGTCTACTATTATATTATATTAATACTTGCTACTCACATTCTAAGATTTCTCACATATTAAGTTGGACATGAAATGAAGGTGTAAATAAGGTTTAATGAAAAGTTTTAAAATACCATGAATGCGTTAAACTGATTCACCCCCCCTCTTAGTTTAACTAAGGATTCAACAATTGGTACCAGAGCAGGTTCCTTTGTACCAGTTTAACAACTGAAAGGAGATTCTAGGTTCTCAGGATGGCTAGTAAAGAAGGATGCTCAACCAATAAAGCCCCTTTCTTTACAGGTGCAAATTATGCCTTCTGGAAAATCAGGATGAGGACATACATAATGTCTCTAGGAATAGAATTTTGGGGTGCTATGGAATTAGGATATGCCCCAACGGAAACTAACTCAGAGAAAGAATCCAAACAAGATTTTGTAGCTAACGCAAAAGCCATGAATTCCATCTTGAATGGATTGTGTGAAGCAGATTTTATCAAAGTAATGCACAAAGACACTGCCAAAGAGATGTGGGATACTCTGGAGAACATCCATGAGGGAGACAAGAAAGTAAAGACTGCCAAACTTCAAGTCTATAGAGCCTAGTTTGAGAACTTAAAAATGAATGATGATGAAGACATTGACAGTTTCTTCCTAAAAGTTGCAGAAATTGTTAACAATATGAAAGCTCTTGGAGAAACCATGCCAAAAAGTATAATTGTGCAAAAGATTCTAAGATCTCTTCCATCCAGGTTTAATCCTAAGGTGTCTGCAATAGAATAAATAGCTGATTGGGAGACCTTGACCATGAACCAACTACTTGGAAATTTAATAGCATACGAGATGAGGCTCCCATAGAAGAAGCCAAGTACGAGGGAGGCAACCTTTAAAACAGAAAAGAAGAAAGAAGAAGAGGAAGACATATGCTCTTGCTCGGATGAAGAAGAGGAAAAATTTGTCAAGAAATTGGATAGAGGCTCAAGAAAATACAAAGGTAAACTTCCTTTCAAATGATTTAACTGTGGAAGAGTGGGACACTATGCTGCTAAGTTTCCTCACAAGAAAGTAAGGAATCAGGCTCAAGAAACAGAGAAAAATGCATCAAAAAACTGGCAGAAAGGAATGAAGTTCAGCCGAAAATCCTTCTATGCTCAACAAGACAGCAGTGCATCTAAAGACTCAGATGAACCTTCAAGTGAAGAAGGAACCTCTGAATTTTTATTGATGGCCATAGAAGAACTTGAAGGTCTCCTGCTAGAAGATGAAGAAGAAGAAGGTGAAGTCAACCTTGAGGGGGAGCTAAGAAGTGCTCTGGAAGAGATTGATAGACTCAAGTTGAAATGCAAAAAACAAAAGGACATTCTCCTCAAGTATGTACGAGAAGAACAGAATTCAGAAGTCCTTATGCAGCTAAAGATAGAGCTTGAAGAAGCCAAGAAGATAAAGGACATGTTACTTAAGCAAATCAAGGAGAAAACTCAGGAACAAGAGAAGTTGGAAGAAGAAGTAGTATGTCTCAGGAAGAAATTAGAAAATTCTCAAAGGAAAGTGGTTATAAATTCTTCTCAAACAACAAGCTCTAGTAAGTTGAATGAAATTCTGGTTGCTCAAAGATCCCCTATGATAAAAACTGGAATAGGCTATGAAGGAGAATCAAGTAAAGGCAAAGAAAAGGTTGACAGAGAGATTATTTTTGTAAAATAAAAGAAGAATGATGAAGCAGCTCAAACAATTCCTACAAAAGAAGAAACCTGTAATAAGGAAGACAGAGATCAGAAGAAACCACTAGTAGCAAAGAATATAATAAATACTAAGACCCCTGAGTATGTAAAATTTGGAAACCATCAAAGGAGATTATTCCCTCCAATGAAGAATGCCACCTGTTATGTCTGCCACAAGCTGGGACACATTGCTGCATATTGTCATGCAAGGAGGAGTAATTCAAACTAGCAAAAGATGCAAACATTGAAGAGACTGCCCCAAGCAAACAAATGGAAGAGACAACCTTACATCAAGTATGCAAATAGTTTCTATGGTTACTGTTTTTATTGTAAGGAATTTGGCCATAAAATCATTGAGTGTAGAAAGTATGGACAAAGATTGATGTTTAACACCTCAAGAAGGTTTATGAATCAAAGAAATTCTGTTCATACTCATAATTCTACAAAAATTATGATCAAATGTTGTGTATGCAATCAATTTGGACATATACCTTCCAAATGTCCTCTAAGAAGATGTAGTTCATCACCTCACAAAAGATACCAAACAAAAGGGTGCCTCCAGTGGATAAAGAAGGTGAATAAATGTGACTTGGCTCTAACTGATCAAGACCTGAAAAGCCAGTGGTATTTGGACAATGGCTGCTCTAAACACATGACTGGGGACAGAAGCAAGTTTATAACTTTTGATGAAAAGAAAACTGGTAATGTTACTTTTGGCAATGAAAAATCAGGAAAAATCAAGGGAAAGGGCTCAGTTAGCTTAGATAATGGCAGAGGTAAGGCCCAAGATGTGCTATTTGTAGATGGGCTGAAAGAAAATTTGCTGAGTGTCAGTCAAATGTGTGATAAAGGTTGCAAAGTTATTTTCAGAGCACAAGACTGTGAAGTCAGATCAAGCACCACAGGTAATACTCTACTCAAAGGTGTTCGAACAAAGAGCAATGTTTACATCGTGAAGGAGAAAGATGAAGCATGCCATATTAGCAAGCTTGAGGAGTCATGGTTATGGCATAAGAGATTGGGACATCTCAGCTTTGATCATATTATCAGACTGAGCAAAAAGAAAGTGGTCAGAGACATGCCAGAAATAAAAAGGCCTTCTAATACCATATGCAAATCATGTCAATTGGGTAAACAGACTCGTACATCATTTAAGGCCAAAGATGAGTTATCAACAAGTAGACCACTCCAGCTTGTGCACATGGATCTGTGTGGACCTGCAAGAACTAAAACACCAAGTGGAGAATCCTACTTCATGCTAATAATCGATGATTTCTCCATAATGACATGGGTTGCATTTCTCAAGAATAAATTGGAAGCTCTGGACAAATTCAAAATATTCAAAGCATTAGCAGAAAATCAGACAGGATGCAAGCTAAAATGCATCAGATCGGACAGAGGAGGTGAATTCACAGATTATGACTTTGCAGATCTATGCAATGAATATGGCATAAAACAACAATTTACTATTGTAGGGACACCTCAGCAGAATGGAGTAGCAGAGAGACAAAACAGATCTGTTCAACAAATTGCCAGAGCCATGATGCAAGAGAATAATATTCCTCAAACCTTTTGGGCAGAAGCGGTACACACAGCAGTGCATATCCTTAATAAAGCTCACTTAAGGCCAAGAAGTGACAAGACTCCCTATGAACTATGGCATGGAAAACCAGCTTCAATCAAACATTTTAGAATCTTTGGAAGCAAGTGTTACATAAAGAATAATGATGAAAATCTTGGGAAATTTGATGCAAGAGAAGATGAAGGGATATTTCTAGGATATGCATCCAAAAGCAAAGGGTACAGGTGCTACAACAAGACTCTTCAAAAAATAGTAGAAAGCATTGATGTGAGATTTGATGAAGAACTTCCAAACAATACAAGAGATACAGACTGCTGCAGTCCATCAGACAACCATGAAGAAGAAAACCAAGATGATGAGGAAACAAGCAAGACAACAGAAGATACAGAGCTGAGTTCTAAAGCTCCCTCAAGATATACTTAGAAGAACCATCCTTAAGATCAGATCATTGGAGACAAGAGAGTAGGGGTCCAAACTAGAAGGCAGCTAACTGAACAGACAGAAGAGGTATACATAGCCATGTTATCACAAATAGAGCCAAAGAGATTTGAAGAAGCCAGCAAGGACAAGTATTGGGTGAATGCTATGAATGAAGAATTGGACCAAATTGAGAAAAACAATACCTGGGAACTAGTTCCTAGACCCACTGGGAAAAATGTCATAGGCTCAAAATGGGTATTCAAAAATAAAATGAATGAGGAAGGATAGGTAATCAGGAATAAAGCTAGACTTGTCTGCAAAGGATATTAACAAATCAAAGGACTTGATTACGATGAAACATTTTCCCTTGTAGCCAGAATGGAAGCCATCAGAATGTTTCTGGCCTTTGCATGCTACCAAGACTTCAAGGTATATCAAATGGATGTGAAATCTGCATTTCTGAATGGAGATCTAGAAGAATAAGTCTACATGGAACAACCAGAAGGCTTCTCATTAACAGACAAAGAAGACTATGTATGCAGACTAAAGAAGGCTCTATATGGACTAAAACAAGCTCCTCGTGCTTGGTACTCAAGGCTGGATAAATACTTGCAAAAACAAGGCTTTAAGAGAGGAGGAGTAGACAACAATCTATACATAAAATCCCATGAAAATGAACTCCTGATTGTTGTAGTATATGTTGATGACATTATGTTTGGAAGCAATAGAGAAGAACTAGCAAAAGGGTTTGCTGATGAGATGAAAACAGAGTTTGAGATGTCTATGATTGGAGAGCTCAGTTTCTACTTAGGACTTCAAATTCAGCAAAATAACATAGGTACGTTCATCTCACAGGAAAAATACTTAAAAGAAATGTTGAAAAAGTTCAAAATGGAGGACTGCAAACCTGTGTCAACTCCCATGATCACGGGATGCAAGATGTGTGTTGATGATGGGTCTGCAGATATAGATAAAAAACTCTACAGATCCATGATAGGAAGCCTGCTGTATTTGACAGCATCAAGACCAAACATCATGCTAGCAGTAGGACTAGTGGCTAGAGATCAAGCAGCACCTAAACAAAATCACCTTCTTGCAGTCAAAATAATATTCAGATATCTACAAGGAACTGCACAGTATGGGCTTTGGTATCCTAAAATAAAAAGCTTCACCCTGACAGCATACACAGATGCAGATTGGGCCAACTGTGTGGATGATAGGAAAAGTATAAGTGGAGGTGCATTCTATTTAGGAGAAAGTCTGGTGGCATGGTTAAGCAAGAAATAAACATCTATTTCTCTGTCTACAGCAGAAGCAGAGTATATAGAAGCAACACCATGTTGTACACAAGTCATGTGGATGAAGAAAACCCTCCAAGACATGAAGGTAAGCATTGATGAACCTATCTTAATCAAATGTGATAATACAAGTGCTATAAGTATATTTAAAAATCCTGTGCTTCACTCAAAAACTAAACATATCCCAATTAAGTATCATTTTCTCCAAGAACAAGTGGCTCAGAAGATAGTAAAATTGGAGTATGTACCAACAAAATAACAGACAGCAGATATATTTACTAAACTTCTTGCGAGATAACCATTTGAATATTTGAGAGACAGACTAGGGGTAGTATCTGTAGATGCTACTCTCTAATATGAAGAGATAGCATAGTTTCAGGGGGAGAACAGAAACGAAAATATAATTCTCAGGGGGAGATCAACTAGCAAGGGAAGCATGAAAACAGGTCCTCAGAATCAAAAGGATTATGGCAATAATACATTCAGAAAAAAGGAATCAATAAAAAGGCAAAAGGGTTAGTGGTGCAGCGGAAGAGTGGTGAACCCGACATGAACCGAACACGGAAGAGTAGTGAACCCGATGTGAATCTAATCCAACGGTTGAAGCAGCAGCGTACAAAATCAGAAAATTCCAGAGAGAGAAAATGCATGAAATATTGAAAAAGGATAAAATCATTGGATCAAAGAATAGAAGCTACACTAAGAATTCAAACCCCTTGCCATTGATGTCAAAGGGGGAGGAAGAGCAAGCAACAGGAGAAAGGATCCTAAGAGACAACCAGAGGAAGTGTATTGCCATCAATGCCAAAGGGGGATACTGTTGGAAATATTTTCATTGATGGAAATGGAGGCAGCAAAGACATAGACAGGCAAAGGAGGCAATTGAAGCAAAGTTAGGCAAAGAATGAAGAAGCAGGTAATATGTACAACGAAGGCAAGAGGCGCAGGCCTAGCAAACAGAGAAACTAAGGCGCAGGAAAAAGCGCGAATATGAGGAGAGTCGTTATCGCAGGAAGAGGCGAGCCGTTATCACAAAGAAGAGATGCAGGCCCAACCTACGTAATTGGCGAAGGCGCAGGCGCAGGCGTAGCCGTTATTCCGAGAATCACTACCTGTGCCTAGTAGAAACACTAAATATATAATTTCGTTAATCATAACCCTAGCAAAGAATGTATGCATATATATAAAACCTTATTCCGAGAATCAAAACCTGGGGTTTTAGGATATATATATATATATATATAAATTCCGAGAATCGCTTACCCCGCTGGAGGATACTCTAAAGATGAAACATAAAACTTATATATATATATATATATATATGCAGCGCCTTATACACAAAGGTTCAAAGCATATATATAAATTTGTAATGGAGCGCTTGAATGGACAAATAACCAAAGGTATCAAAGCCTTATAAGGTGGGACCATTTCCCAATCGCATCCAAAAATTGACAGCGGAACATATATAAACAAAGGATTGCGATTGCGATGAAGCCCGGACCCGATGGGTTTATAAACCGTAGTTGATATGTGTCGGAACATATATAAACAAAGAAATTGCGATTGCGATGAAGCCCAGATCATATAAACAAAGGTTGAAAGCATAAATATATATATTTATAAGTGGAGCACTTTATGATAAATAAATAACCAAAGTACCATAAGGTGGGACCAAATCGCATCGAAGAAAAACAAAGCCGCGGAACATGCAAACAGGAAGTTGCGATTGCGATTGGCAAAGACAGACACGATATTCATATAAAATCCGCCATATAAAACATGGTCGGGTCCACACATTGATTACATTGGAGAAAAACTGTGCAGCGGAACATATAAACAAGAGTTGTGATTGCGATTGGCAAAGCCGGACGCGATAGTCTTATAAACTCCGCCATATAAAACATGGTCGGGTCCACACATTGATCGCATCAGAGAAAAAATGTGTAGCGGAACATATAAACAAGAGTTGTGATTGCGATGGGAAATGCCAGACGTGATAGTCATATAAACTCCGTCATATAAAATATGGTTAGGTCCACACATTGATCGCATCGGAGAAAAAATGTGCAGCGGAACTTGCAACTAAAAATTGCGATTGCGATCAATCGCAATCGGAAACTTGTGGAGGGTATAAATCGCATTGGAGCAAGGCAGATTGCGATTGCAATCAATCGCAATCGGAAATTTCTGGAGGAGAAATAGATCGTATCGAAAAGCGTGGCAAGTGGGCCCGAAATGGCATTTGTTAAGTATTAACATGATTCTTTATTGAAGTGGCAGTTTGTTTGTTAAAACTTTATATAAGTATGCAGAGTATTGAAATTTTCCACATGGTCTATGGACCCACGGGCCTCGGCTTAAGGTGGAGGGTGATTATTAATATAATACGATTGCGATGAGTGGAATCGCATCGGGCCATAAAACAAAGGCCGTGGTGTTTGTATGTTCCGCTTGCAGAACTCACCACATCAACAAGACAATTGTTGTGTAAAGGGTTGGAATTTTCCCAGTTCTAAAGTTAGTAGTTGCTTATATATATTTAAAAGGCGTCGTTACAGAGTCGCATGATTTAAAAAGTGTAGTTACATAAATACAGGAGTTACGCAGCAGCCATAAACAGAAAGGCATACAGAGGAGAGAAAGGGACAAACAGAGTCAAAGAAAAGACAAATGCGCATTGATCCAAAACGCTGTATGAGTGAGCTGGAGCTCTCATTGTAGTTAAATGTAATATTTTAATTGATTTATATTGTTGTGATGCATTGGCAAGTCTCCGGAAGAGAACAAATATCCCACTGTAATGTTAAATTGATACCTACAACTATATTTATTGAATGAGCAGATAAAAGGAATGAGAAGACAAAAGCCAAAGAGTCATGAATGTTCACTTCCAATTCTTTGTGAAATACAAACATTCATGTGAGGAACTCTATATATAATATCAACTGGATATGCATAAAAGAGGTTAGAGAGAGAAAATATAGAGAATGCAGAGTATAGAAGAGTGAGGAAGAGAAGATTAAGAAAATAAGAGCAGAAAGAGATGCTACAGAACAAAGCTGATATCTAAGGTAAATCAGCAAACATTCAGTTTGATAAATTGAGGAAGTTGGAGCTTCCCTATCGAGTTGCAGCTTGATAGTCGTCAGTTATAGCTGACTGAGGTTGGAGCCTCCTGTAGGTTGGTGCCTGCAGAAAATTGAAGGGAGTTGGTGCTTCCTTGCAAGTTGTAGCTTGCAGATTTGAGGTTGGAGCCTCCTGTAGGTTGGTGCCTATAGAAAAGCAGTGGTGAGAGGGAGTTGGAGCTTGCCTTTGCATCACACCAATAATAAGATGTCGTTTTCTCCCTTTATGGGTTTCCACTTATATCTGGTGTCTTTGTGCATGATGTTTATGTGTTGATCTGATTTATATCATCTACTCAATACCCGCTGCTCTCATATTAAGTTTGCTGTTATATTATATTAATACTTGCTGCTCACATTCTAAGATTTCTCACATATTAAGTTGGACATAAATGAAGGTGTAAATAAGGTTTAATGAAAATTTTTAAAAGACCATTAATGTGTTAAACAACATTCACGCCCCTATCTCGGCCTTAACTAAGGGTTCAACAATCAAAATGTGAGCATATTCCTTTGTACCCGCCTAACAACCGAAAGGAGATCCTAGGTTCCGAAGATGGCTAGTAAAGAAGGATGCTCAACCAATAAAGCCCCTTTTTCACCGTACAAATTATGCTTTCTAGAAAAATCGAATGAGGACATACATAATGTCTCTAGAATAAAAGTTTGGGGTGCCGTGGAATTAGGATGTGGAATTAGGATAAGACCCAAAGGCAACCCCCAAAGGCAACCGACTTAGAGAAAGAAGAGAAAGAATCCAAACAAGATTTTGTAGCTAATGCAAAAGCCATGAATGCCATCTTGAATGGATTGTGTGAAGCAGAGTTTATCAAAGTAATGCACAAAGACACTCGCAAAGAGATGTGGGATACTTTGGAGAACATCCATGAAGGAGACAAGAAAGTAAAGACTGCCAAACTTCAAGTCTATAGAGCCCAGTTTGAGAACTTAAAAATGAATGATGATGAATACATTGACAGTTTCTTCCTAAAATTTGCAGAAATTGTTAACAATATGAAAGCTCTTGGAGAAACCATGCCAGAAAGTATAATTGTGCAAAATATTCTAAGATCTCTTCCATCCAGGTTTAATCCCAAGGTGTCTGCAATAGAAGAAACAGTTGATTGGGAGACCTTGAACATGAACCAGCTACTTGGAAATTTAACAGCATACGAGATGAGGCTCCCACAGAAGAAGCCAAGTACGAGGGAGGCAGCCTTTAAAACAGAAAAGAAGAAAGAAGAAGAGGAAGACATATGCTCTTGCTCGGATGAAGAAGAGGCAAAATTTGTCAAGAAATTGGATAGAGGCTCAGGTAAATACAAAGGTAAAATTCCTTTCAAATGCTTTAACTATGGAAGAGTTGGACACTATGCTGCTAAGTGTCCTCACAAGAAAGTAAGGAATCAGGCTCAAGAGTCAGAGAAAAATACATCAAAGAACTGGCAGAAAGGAAAGAAGTTCAGCAGAAAATCCTTCTATGCTCAACAAGATAGCAGTACATCTGAAGATCCAGATGAACTCTCAAGTGAAGATGGAACCTATGAATTTTTATTGATGGCTATAGAAGAACTTGAAGGTCTCCTGCTAGAAGATGAAGAAGAAGAAGGTGAAGTTGACCTTGAGGGGGAGCTAAGAAGTGCTCTGGAAGAGATTGATAGACTCAAGCTGAAATGCAGAAAACAAAAGGACATTCTCCTCAAGTATGTATGAGAGGGAACATAATTCAGAAGTCCTGATGCAGCTAAAAATAGAGCTTGAAGAAGCCAAGAAGATAGAGGACATGTTACTTAAGCAAATCAAAGAAAAAACTCAGGAACAAGAAAAGTTGGAGGAAGAAGTAGTATGTCTCAGGAAGAAATTAGAAAATGCTCAAAGGAAATTGGTTATAAACTCTTCTCAAACAACAAGCTCTAGTAAGTTGGATGAAATTTTGGTTGCTCAAAGATCGCCTATGATAAAAACTGGAATAGGCTATGAAGGAGAATCAAATAAAGGCAAAGAAAAGGTTGACAGAGAGATTATTTTTGTAAAAGCAAAGAAGAATGATGAAGCAGCTCAAACAATTCCTACAAAAGAAGAAACCTGTAATAAGGAAGACAGAGATCAGAAGAAACCACTAGTAGCAAAGAATGTAATAAATACTAAGACCCCTGAGTATGTAAAATTTGGAAACCATCAAAGGAGATTCTCCCTCCTATGAAGAATGCCACATGTTATGTCTGCCACAAGCTGGGACACATTGCTGCATATTGTCATGCAAGGAGGAGTAATTCAAACCAGCAAAAGATGCAAACATTGAAGAGACTGCCCCAAGCAAACAAATGGAAGAGACAGCCTTACATCAGGTATGCAAATAGTTTCTATGGTTACTGTTTTTATTGTAAGGAATTTGGCCATAAAATCATTGAGTGTAAAAAGTATGGACAAATATTGATGTTTAACACCTCAAGGAGGTTTGTGAATCAAATAAATTCTGTTCATACTCATAATTCTACAAAAATTATGATCAAATGTTGTGTATGCAATCAAGTTGGACATATACCTTCCAAATGTCCTCTAAGAAGATGTAGTTCATCACCTCACAAAAGATACCAAAAAAAAGGGTGCCTCAAGTGGATAAAGAAGGTGAATAAGTGTGACCTGGCTCTAACTGCTCAAGAGCTGAAAAGCTAATGGTATCTGGACAGTGGCTGTTCAAAACAAATGAATGGAAACAGAAGCAAGTTTATAACTTTTGATGAAAATAAAACTGGTAATGTTACTTTTGGCAATGATAAATTAGGAAAAATCAACGGAAAGGGCTCATTCAGCCTAGATAATGGTAGAGGTAAGGCCCAAGATGTACTATTTGTAGATGGGCTAAAAGCAAATTTTAAAATTAGGTGTAGAGGTAAATGTGTGATGAAGGCTGCGAATTTCTCTTGGAGCTTTAGAAACGTGATCGGATCAAGCACCAGTGCTGCTCCAAGGTATTCGGCAGGAGAAATGTTTACATTGTGAAAGAAAGATAAACATGCCATCTCTTTCTTAGCAAACTTGAGAGTCATGGTTATGGCATGGGAGATTGGGACATCTGAAACTTCGATCATGTCATCAGGCCAGGCAAAAGCGATTGAGAAACATGGAAAATAAAGGCCTTCTAATACCATATGCAAATCTTGTCAATTGGGTAAACAGACTCGTACATCATTTAAGGCCAAAGATGAGTTATCAACAAGAAGACCTCTACAACTTGTGCACATGGACTTGTGCGGACCTGCAAGAACTAAAACACCAAGTGGAGAATCATACTTCATGCTGATAATAGATGATTTCTCCAGAATGACATGGGTTGTATTTCTCAAGAATAAATCAGAAGCTCTGGAAAAATTCAAAATATTCAAAGCTTTAGCAGAAAACCAGACAATATGCAAGCTAAAATGCATCAGATTAGACAGAGGAGGTGAATTCACAGATTATGACTTTGCTGACCTATGCAATGAACATGGCATAAAACAACAATTTACTATTGCAGGGACACCTCAGCAGAATAGAGTAGCAGAGAGACAAAACATATTTGTTCAACAAATTTCCAGAGCCATGATGCAAGAGAATAATATTGCTCAAACCTTACAACGGGCAGAGCGGTGCACAACAAGCAATACATATGTAATAAAGCTCACTTAAGGCCAAGCAGTGACAAGACTCCCTATGAACTATGGCATGGAAAACCAACTTCAATCAAACATTTCAGAATCTTTGGAAGCAAGTGTTACATAAAGAATAATGATGAAAATCTTGGAAAATTTGATGCAAGAGAAGATGAAGGGATATTTCTAGGATATGCATCCAAAAGTAAAGGGTACAAGTGCTACAACAAGACTCTTCGAAAAATAGTAGAAAGCATTGATGTGAGATTTGATGAAGAAATTCCAGACAATACAAGAGATATGTTGAAGTTATTTAGAGCCCATTAGTTCAAACAATGAAAAAAGAAAACCAAGATGATGAGGAAACAAGCAGAACAACGGAAGATACGAGAATGAGTTCTAAAGCCCCTCGGATACACTGGAAGAATCATCACAAAAGACTTCGAGATCATTGGAGACAAGAAAGCTTAGGGGTCCAAACAAGAAGAGAAGCTCACCGAACAGAATAGAAGAGGTATACATGGCATATTTATCACAAATAGAGCAAAGAGATTTGAAAGAACAAACAGAGACAAGTGACAAGGTGAATGATATGAATGAGGTGGAGCCAAATTGAGAATAAAAAAATACTGCAGAGACTTGTTCCTAGACCCTAAGA